>JAGFNQ010001069.1:638654-890545 GCA_024364735.1 Boesenbergia rotunda
TTTAGCCACAAGAAGCTCCTTCCCACCCATTTTGGTATTTCACCAAAAAATTTATTCCCACCAAGATCAAGAACAATTAATTTTTTAGAATTCCTTAAGGCCAGAGGAAATGGTCCAGACAAATTGTTATTGTTCATATGCAAGGAATTCAAATTAGTTGGATATGAGCCGTGGCAATTTGGAACTTCGCCTGATAAGAAATTGTTAGACAGGTGTAGTACACGTAAATTAGTGAAATTGCAAAAGAAGGCCGGCAAACTACCGTGGATATGGTTATTAGACAATCTTAATAGTTGAACGCCTTCAAAATTTGTGTAGCTCAATGGAATTGTTCCTTCAAAGGAGTTATTTGATAGATCCATAGAGATAGATAAACTAGAAGGTAACTGGCCATTCAAATTGTTTGAGCTTATGTCCAGACTAAATCCTGAATTATTGAAAATGAAATCTGAGAACCAACCTGGAATATTTCCATAAAGTTCAACTCCAGATAAAGATAATTCTTTCAAAGTTGTTTGTGTGCGAATCCATGAAGGAAATCTAGTTCCCAAATGACAATAGCTCAGATCAATCACCTCAGCAAGAAAAGGAGGAAGCCAATCATCTAATAAAATCAAATTCAAGGAGTTATAAGATATATACAAACTCCTTAAGTTGGTGAGCTTGGAAAAATGAGCATCTGTCATGTTGCCCTGTAATAAATTTGTTGAGATATCCAGGAATTCCAGTTGAGTTAATTGTCCCAGATTAGAAGGGATTGACCCAGTCAACTTATTGCCACTAATGTACAAGTCCTGTAACTTGGATCCTTGTGGACATTTAGACAAACCATCAAGAAGATTTGTTAGTTCTCCACCAATATTATTCCCGGATAAGCCCAAACCTCTCAAGTTGCATAGATCGCCCAAACTCATTGGAATCTGCCCCATCAAGTTATTGCTTGATGCATCAAAATATCTTAAGTTGTGAAGTCTGCCAATGTTTCCAGGTATTTGACAAGAAATATTATTAGCATATATGTGCAATTCCTCCAAATTGACGAGATTACCCAAAGCATCTGGTATACATCCATAAAATTCATTATATGACACATCCAAATGTAACAAGCTAGTGAGGCTGCCCATGCTCGGAGGTACCTCTCCAGTCATATCATTATAAGACAAATCTAAATACTTTAATTGGATAAAATTGCCCATGCTCAGAAATATCTCTCCAGTGATATGATTCTGAGACAAATCTAAATGCTCCAAGCAACTAAGGTTGACCATGCTTAAAAGTATCGCATCAGTCATATAATTCGATGATAAATCTAAATACTCAAGACGAAAAAGACCTCCCATATTTAGTGGAACTTTTGTTAAAGAATTACCAGCCAATTCCAAATGCTTCAACTTTCTAGTGACGTTCTCTGAAATATTTCCTTTTATTTGATTACTTGATAAATTCTTTGTGCTAGCTCCTCCTGTTTCATCTTGTAGCCCACAATATGATAAAGCAAGATGTTCTAGGCAATTATATTTAATTTGGTGAAGCCAGGTAGTTGCCGCAGAGAGATCAACACAACTCATGTCTAGATATTCTAGACAAGTTAGGTGGGAGAACCAACTTATGTCATTTGACCATAGTTCAGGATAACAATAACAACAACTAAGGTCTAGAAAGCGTAGGTTAGAAAGGTTGCCTAGTTGTTGTGGAATTAATCCATTAAAGTTGGCATTGGAAAGGTTAAGATGTTCCAAATGGACAAGCGAGGAAATCATACTAGGTATGCGGGTTGAGAAGTCGTTGGAGCTTAAATCCAAATATTTTAAATGCTTCAATTTAAACAATGAAGGATTTAACTTACTTTTGGAGTCAAATGGAGGATATTGATCAACTGGGGAGTGTAGGTTAAGTTTATTGACATGGCCGGTGGTATTATCACAGGTAACTCCTTTCCACTTGCAACAGTCATAACCGGTCCAAGAAGAAAGCCAGTGATCAGAGTTATACAAGTCAGACTTGATATCAAGTAGAGCACTCCTTTCACTCTCCAAGCAATTGCTCCTCTTAGACACGTGTGGATCATAATCGTCACAAAATGCTCCAGTGACCAGCAATAAGATAATTAGGAAGAAACTAGCATGCGTCGACGAGGAACTAGAGTTGCAAGAGCAACCACAACTAATAGCCATAGAGTAGGACATTAAGGAAGAGTAGCTTGATTGAATCGTAAGTTGGAGAGGAGACACCATACTTAGCTTGTATATATACTACAAGGTCCCTTCACTTGCCCATAAGTAAATTAGATTTATTTTTGTTGGAAAATAAGTTGAATGGTTTTGTTGACTTGGTCATGACATGCATGATGACTATGCCGTGAAGAAGGGGTTTGCTTAACTTGCACAAAATATTCATAATTAATAAATGTTTATTAGAAACTTCTGGGACTGTGATTGCAACTATGACTAATCTTTGTTTTGTCGTGGTTTAGCATCTATTCACCCCTAGCTAGCAAGCAATTTTCGTCGGTCAACTTTGATTACTGTGGCGGTTTGCAAAATATTAATTGTAAAAGTTTCATTGCCTATATTGCCCACACCGAAGGCCAAAGAACAATATATTCTTGCTGAAACTTTTAGGTGTTCATCAGAAAGTAAAGCTCCAATAGATTACCAAGGGTCTCAATTACTACATATTCAGAAGTGCCGATGAGATTTGATAGAGCAAGATTTTCTAGGCTATTATAATTAATTTGGTGAATCCAATTAGTTGCTGAAGAGAGACTGATACAACTCATATTTAGCTAAATATTCTAGAGAAGTTAAAAATACTGTCGGAGAGTTTAAAATAAATAAATAAATTGAAATTACAACTAATAGTCATAGAGTGATCAAGGAAGATTAGTTAGATTGACTCTCATGTTGAGGGAAAGACCATACTTAGCTCCTATATACACGCTCAAAGGTCCATTCACTTACACGAAAGTAAGTTAGATTCTTTTTTTTATTGTTGAAAAGGAATTGAATGACTTTGTCGCTATGACCAGGACACAGACTATGATTGTACCGTGAAGAAGGGGTTTGGTTTAACTTCCATAAAATATTTATAAATTGATAGATATGCATAAGAAACTTACAAATATCTTAATTATCATGATTTTGATCGGGATTAAAAATATATTTTGTCATAATTTTTAATTTGAATTATAGTTTAATATTTCTCTGGAGCACACAATTCAGTATGAATAGGACAAGCCCTTGTCTTTGTTTACAAAACCCCCAATCATGTCATTAGAGTAAAGTGAAAGTCTCCTTGAGGGCTTTGTTTAGTCAAGTCATTTTGTAGCATTTATTCCAACGAAATTAGAAATATATATATTATTTATTGATTCGGAAACCTACCAGCGGGTCAGGCCCCGGACTTTGATGGACCGGTGAAAAAAACAGGGACTTTTATATTAATATAAAAAAATATTAAAATCAATATTATAAAAATAATTTTATTAATAAAATTAAGATTTATAATAATAAAAAATATTATAATCTACATTGCTAAAAATCCATATAATTACATAAAAAAAAGATGAAAGAGAAAACATCGGGTAAAGAAAAAAGCATTGTGCCGTTGCCGAAGACATGAAAAAAAAACCCAACGAAGGACAAATCGTTGGGTGAAGAAGAAAGTGTTACGCTGCAGCTAATGAAATAGAAAAAAAAGGGAGCAAATAGGATTAGAATATACGCTGAACAATTATTTCTAGCTATTATTTTTACGATTAAAAATAATTGCTCGTTTATTATTTCTAGGTCAGAAATAATCAATTTATTCCTAACTATATTATATATTTTTAAAAGAAATTAATATTAAAATATAATGGATAGAGATGAGCATTCCGGGATGGACACATGGTACGGGAAAGCTACGTTACAGGGCCTGCCGAACTAGAGCTCCGAGGTCAGACCGATACTATGTCGAAAAAATAAATCAGAGCCCCGAGGTTAGACCGACAATCGGCCTCCCCAGACTATCTCGGGAGAATGGAAGACAACGTCTGAGGTCAGACCGGGAATCAAAGTCCTAAGACTATCTCGGAAAAATGAATGAAGATCCTGAGGTCAGCTTGGGAGATGAGACTCAGAGACTGACTCAGGATAGTGGAGCCCAAAAATCAACATAGAAGTCAGAAAGCCCGACTTCAAGTAGTCGTTCCTCTTTCCAGAATAGGAAAATCATTGTATAATTATTGTCCGCAACGCGCGACAATTAAGACATTAATAATCGCAACGGTCGTTACCAAAAGATAGGATATCTATCAAATAATCGATGATTAATGGACGTTGAGGAGAACGTGGGGACACGTGTGACCAAGACCCCAGGTATATAAGATGTCTCGGCATCCAAGTAAAGGGGAAAGTTTTCCAAACTGATAGCAAATTTGATTCCTCGTTGTCCTCCGAAAAAGAGAGGGTTTCTGACTTGATTGTCGGAGAGAACTCCACCGGAAAATCTTCCTGTGTGTTCCCTTTAATGCTCGTGATAATCTCGCAGGGCGTGGGCATCCTCTCCCCGTCATCGTCGTCGTGGGCTGCACTTTGGTGACTCGCCATCCGTGTCGTTCTCTTCCGGAACAAATTTGGCGCCGTCTGTGGGAAACATCAAAGCACCAAAAAGAGCAACGTGATGGCAAACCCAAGGGGACAACTCATCATCCCGACAAGGGAGGAGTTGGATCATTTAGTAGCCAACGCCGTCAAAGGAGCACTGGAGCAACATCAGATCGAGCAAGCCGCCTCACGACGAGCAGCTTCAGTGCAGGCCGAAATCCCAAGGATGTCGGCCTCGAATCACCGAAATTGAAGATCCGTCTCGCCACCTGCAGAACTGGCAATGATAGCTCCAGCACCCTGGTGTGATTCCTTGGGAGAAATTGAGAGGTCATGACATGCAAATCACCTCCAACCGTATCGTACTCGGTGAGCCATGTGGGCAATATATGTATTTGTATGCATGTTTGTACTTCTTTGCAGTTTCAGTAATAAGCTATTAAAGTATACAAGAATAAGCCTATAAAGCCGATACAAAAAGTGAAAAAAAAAAAAAAAAAAAAAAAAAAAAAAAAAAAAAAAAAAAAAAAAAAAAAAAAAAAAAAAAAAAAAAAAAAAAAAAAAAAAAAAAAAAAAAAAAAAAAAAAAAAAAAAAAAAAAAAAAAAAAAAAAAAAAAAAAAAAAAAAAAAAAAAAAAAAAAAAAAAAAAAAAAAAAAAAAAAAAAAAAAAAAAAAAAAAAAAAAAAAAAAAAAAAAAAAAAAAAAAAAAAAAAAAAAAAAAAAAAAAAAAAAAAAAAAAATGCTCATCAAGCCCCGATGCAAGAGCTCGAAGTTCTTACCATCTCGTGGTGTCGAGGATGCCCGAAATGTGTAAAATCGGTCGAGATGCTGAGGATGCCCGAAGAGGAGTAGCCGAAGATCCTGCCATCTCGTAGTGCTGAGGATGCACGAGATGAGTAGGCCTGGCTGTGGTGTCGAGGATGCCCGACCAGGAAGAGATGAAGATCCTACCATCTCGCGGTGTCGAGGTTACCAAAGCTGAGTAGGCCTGGTCGGTGCCAAGGATGCCCGGCTATGAAGAGCTGAAGATCCTGCCATTTTATGGTGCCGAGGATGCCCAAGATGAGTAGGCCTGGCCGTGGTGCCGAGGATGCCCGGCCAGGAGGAGCTGAAGATACTACTATCTTGTGGTGCCAAGGATGCCTGAGATGAGTAGACCTGATCGTGGTGCCGAGGATGCCCGGCCAGGAGCAGGCGAAAATCTTACCTTCTCGTGGTGCCGAGGATGCCCGAGATGTATAGCCCTGGTCGTGGTGCCGAGCATGCCCGACCAGGAGTAGCCTAAAAACCCTACCATCTCGTGGTGCTGAGGATGCCCGAGGCGAGTAGACTTGGTCGTGGTGCCGAGGATGCCCGACCAGGAGTAGGCGAAGATCTTACCATCTCGTGGTGTCGAGGATGCCCGAGATGAGTAGGTATGGCCGTGGTACCGAGGATGCTTGGCTAGAGGGAGTTGAAGATCTTATCATCTCGTGATGTCGAGGATGCCGAGATGAGTAGGCATGGTCGTGGTACCGAGGATGCCTGGCCAGGGGGAGCTAAAGATATTATCATCTCGTGGCTGAGGATGCCCGAGATGAGTAGGCATGATTGTGGTACTGAGGATGCCTGGCCAAGAAGAAATCTACAACTATTTCACTTTGAATATATGTTATATCATCGGAGTAAAAGGTGAAATGCTCATTCCAAAAGATCTAGCTAGCGCTACACTTAGGCTAGAATATGCTTTATATTGTGCATCTTGATGCGGTGACATCAAGAACTGTCAGACGGGTCAACCCGTGGCGGGGCGGGTCGACCCATAGTGGGTCAGTCATTTAGCGGGGCGGAGCGGGCTTGTTAGATCGTGACAAGCAAGCTAGAGGGGGGTGAATAGCTTTTTCTTCGATTTCTACCTATCACGTTAGCGTGCGCAAGCGGAAACAATGACAATAAAAATAACCAAATGCTAACATGTTACCGTTTACGTGGTTCGGAGATAACGCTCCTACTCCACGGCAGTCCATAAGGTGGACGATCCCTTGATCCTTCGGTGGATCACTCCCCGGATGCCCTCCGGCTAGCTCGTGTAGTTCCTTGTGGGTGGAGAAACCTCGCCACAACCCCAACTGCACCTCTGAGCTCTTAGACTACTATTTGGCCTTTACCCAAAGCCGAATTCGTCAAGAGTCCCAGCCAAAATAAAACCCTTTTAAATAGAGCTTACCTTTGTTTTGGCCGCCATCAGTCGACTGCTCCCAGGGCAGTCGACTGCCCCCACTCAAACTCGACCGTTGCAAGCCCAACGTTCGAATTTTGGCCTCTACCAGTCGACTGCCCACATAGCAGTTGACTGATCTTTCTGCCACTTTTATCAGTCGATTGCCTGGGGCCCAGTCGACTGCCACCTAGGTTTTTCCCTTCCCGAGTACATTCCCTCAGTACTCGTACCCTCACGACTCAGCTGACTCCTCACCAGCAGTCTCGACTGTTGCCTTCGCGCCCTCTTCATCTTTGGATCCCGTCCCTCAGATGCGCATGCAAGCCCTCAGCTTGCCTCCATGCTATTCTTCATGCATGCCTCAAAGTCCGCGCCCCTCGGCTCATCGTCCCTGCTATCCATGGTCCCTCAGGTGCATACAAGCCCAGGGCTTGGCTCCATGTCACCCTTCACTGTACTTGAAGCTGTCCAGCTAAGTTTAAATTGGAGTTTGAAATCAAGCATCTTCTCGGAGATAGATGGGGTGATTTAAATGAGATCCAATGTAAATTTAATTTTCACTCATGGGATTCGGGTAGTATGGGGGACCATCGCGACTCTTCTCTTCTCAAGAATTCATAGATCCTTTATTAGTGTATGGACTGCTATCTCTCGAACATAAGTTTAGGTTCAACCTCAATGGGAAAATGAAGCACCAAACAACACATCCTCACTGACCAAGAACTACGAGATCAACCTTTTCATTTTGGGGTGATGGAGAGATAGTACCATTCAAGCCTTTTTACATACTTTTCCCTGAGGTATGGAGAAAACAACAATCAATAGGATTTCTCTAATTCTTCCTTACCGAAGGGAAGAACATGAATTTTTTTTTCCTTTCCAAGGAGTTCATAAACTACTTTGGGAGCTAGAACAAACCTTGCGTCTAGCAACCATGTTGATGGCATCTGAACGAAGGTCGTAAATCAAAGCTAATAATTTCAGTTCCATTCACAATCTGCATAAGAGGAGGATGTATTTATTTTAGAAGTGATTCACAGTACTATAGAATATAGTTTTCAGATTCTATATTTTGATACTGAACTTTTGAGAGATACAACTGAGCAGAGTAAGCCTCATTCACTCTCTTGGTGACCCTAACAACTTGAACATGAGACCAGGAAGACCATCTCATTACAGGATTCCAAAGAAACAAAAGATTACAATGACAACTATCACAATTGGTTAATCAATATAACATGTTTAGCATCAGAGGCTAAATATACTATCAATGAATTTACGAGAGGGCACAAAGACTGAACGCATGGAAATACTACTCTCTTTTTTTTCTTCAAAGACTGAACGCATGGAAATACTACTCTCTTGTTTTTTTTCTTCGTAGATTTTCGAGTCCTAGTGTAGGCTCCAAATTATACTAAAACAATCTTTGGTTAGAAACTTTGATTTGTCTTTTTGGAGGGAAAGAGAACCAAGGATGTTTTACATGTGTGGGTTGGATATTGGGTTTTAAAAGACCAAATACGATTTTATAAGAAAAAATCGAGCTGCCATTAATTGATAAAAGTCATAATTGATTTCAAAAACAAAATCTATGTTTCACGTAGATGAATCTAGACTATTAATTTACTCAAAATCAATTAGGGTGAATGAAAAATTAATTATGTAAAGTCAGCTCAAAAATTGCATAGAAGGAAGTAGATCGAGAATAGTCCCACATATGTAAATTCTGAGAGTATTTGCTTCCTTATATGTGTTGTTGTGTTAATGGAGTTAACAAAAGAAAAACACAGGTGTTCTCTTCTCATTGGCGAGCAGGTGCTCGCCATTCGCCACGCGCACAATGAGCGCTTTGTTCGCGCACTTTGCACTGCGCATCATCGCGAAGAGCATTGTGGAACTTAAATTTATGCTCCAGGTGACGTGAAAGTGCCTATGTTGCACTCGAGTGACGTGTCATATTCACATGTGATGTGGCAATGCCTATAACATTCAGGTAAGCAGAGACAGATGACTGGACTACTGACTGAGTGAATAAATAGCAACCGTTGGATCGAAGAGGGTTCTGGATCGCAAGTGACGCAATCTGGAGCGTTGATCACGAAGAGTCACGATCTAACCGTTGACGATAAGACTTGATCCGAAGCACCAGATTAAATCTAGCGACTGAGATCAAAGGAGGATCTGAAAGGTTACAACTATCCAAATCTGGCGGCTGAGATCAAAAGACTATCTAAAGGGTTACAACCCTCTAGATCGAATGACCCAGTTAAATCTTAAACCAAAGGTCACATCTACTCACTAAAAAGTACCTCACCTCTTCTCTATAAATAGAATACTCTGGGTGCTGAAATTATTCATTCAATCATCGAAAAACAAGACTTAATCATATCTAGCATACATCTCATCTTCTGTATCTAGAGTCCAAAAAGCCTATAAAAGGTTCGCTAGACATCGTCGTTGTATCTTGGGAAAACGAATCTCTGCTATTCATAAGCATCTGTAGCGGAGCAATATCGTTTTACGAAGATAGTATCGAATACTAGCCTCGACGATCTTATATTAGTTTGCATCCTCCCCAACAGCAACCCAACCAACTCACAATCGTAAAACGATATTTTGTAAACTGATATGGCCTTGATCAACGACGTTTCAACTACCATTCCATATGGAGAGAAGCCAGAGAAGTTCAACGAAGCTGACTTCAAACGATGGCAGCAGAAGATGTTGTTCTATCTGACAACACTAAACCTCGTACGATTTTTACGTGAAGACCCACCAGCCACTACGGAAAATTATTCCAACAATAAGGTTGCATGTAACGCGTGGTCGAAAGGAGATTTTCTGTTCCGCAACTACGTTCTCAATGCATTGGACAATACGTTGTATAACGTGTATAGTCTGATGGAGACGACAAAATCTCTGTGGGAATCACTAAAATAGAAATATAAAACCGAAAGCGCCGAATTGAAGAAATTCATCGTCGGCCGATTTCTGGATTTCAAGATGGTGGATTCCAAGAGCGTGACGTCTCAAATCCAAGATATGCAACTAATACTACATAATCTAGATATTGAATGCATGAAGTTGAATAAGTCGTTCAAAGTAGCTGCGGTAATCGAGAAACTCACTCCGTCATGAAAGAATTTCAAAAATTATCTCAAGCACAAGCAAAAAGAGATGGGGCTTGAAGACCTGATCCCGAGGTTACGAATAGAGGAGGATAATTGAAAACTATCTGACTCCAGAGGAATGATGCGAGCTATCGACGAGATGTCCAACCTGGTTGAGCCAAACGCCAAGAAGCTGATGCAATCCAAAAAGAAGGCTCAAGACAAGAAATTCAAGGGCTCATGCTACAACTGTCACGCCCCCAGAGGCACATGCTTCCTCGAAAATCGGGCAGCATCTCCCCTGTACGACGGACAATATGGGACAATTTATACATCATATTTCACCAATAAAGCTCAGCCACAAGCGGCTGGCATCACAATATATAAATAACAGACACACTCACGCAGTTTATATCGAAACGAAATAAATGAATGGCTCAGCCATCAATCACATAAAGAAAGTCTACATATCAGTGAATACGACAAAATCAAACTAATACCTGACAAATAAAAATAACTGCGAAATAAATCAAATACTAAATCAAACCAAAACGACCGACACGGTGGAACCGAGGGACTGGGGGCTGGCAACTGGATCATCTCCTGACTCCAAGAAATACGTCTACCTGCTATTTGAAACAACAAAAAAGAAGGCAGGGGTGGTGAGTCCGGGCGGACTCTGCGGGTATATGAGTAGACAATTAGCATGGCATAATACAAGATAACCAGGTAGAGAATCCAACAGGGTACAGTCCATAAGAAAATATAGAAATCTAATCATGCATAACATATGTAAATCGACATGGTATAAAGTCCGAATAACGACTAAACAGGTATAAAACAACTCAACAACAATAATATCAAGATATACATGCATGTCAAACATGTGCAACAATCATAGCTCATATAAGTGCGTCAAACACAAGCAAATGCATAAAAGAAATACGTATGCACATGATGCAATGACATGTGTCACCCCTGACGCCAGTCAAGCCGTCAACACATCCCATCTGTGTGACCGAGTGGGTAGGGCTGTGACAACTGTACCACTCCAACAACAAATATCACATAAGGCGTGGGTGAGTGGACAGGATGCTGGGGAGCCTACACTCCAGACCCCGGTACATCGGGGGAGCTATCAACAGCTACAATATATATCCCTCAAAAAACAACAACGGTGAGGGTGAGCCACTAACGTCTCATCCCTCTAAAACAACGGTGAGGGTGTCACTGTTTGGCATAACAGGACAAACACTCGCACTCTAATAACTACCACGATAACAAGTGGTTGAGTGAATCGAGCAACAATATGACTAACGACGGCTTAACCAAATGTAAGTCCAACAGTCGTTAGTATGCAACGTGCAAGTATGGTGCATGTTATACGATGCACAAACAACCGAAGAAACAACGATGCAACAAAATCCACAAAATCCAACAAGTATACGATGCATCAATACAACCATCCAGAAATCGAAAACCAACAATCATGCACCTACACTACTGGGTAGGGTATTTCTAATGCCAAATAAACCTATCTGTGTTTAATGGACTTCTAAGTACTCGCGTACAAGCGGTACTTTACAGAACGGAAAATCAACAGAGGACTGTACAGAAACGAAATTTGGAATACTCGAAGATCAACGAAGAGTAAGTCTCAACGGCGATGTTTAAATAACAACGACACAGAACAAGGTCAAGCAACCTATCAGACATAATAAGCCATGCTTTTAAGGTAAAGAATACTACTCGAGCACAAAGGAGAAATACGCGCCTTATAATTGTAGAACGTATACAAGTAGCTTCACGTCCAAGTGCTCGTATCAACTTAGAGTCATGTATCAAAGATCATAGTATTTAGCTATATAAATATTTAATAATTAGCTAAATGAACTCTTTTAATCATTTAGGACTAATCCTAGTTATCAAATTAAGTTCAACGGTTTAGTCTAAACCTAACCCAAGATCCAACTCAAGATCAAACCTCCATCCAAGGATAACTCCTAAGGAAACTCATCTCAATTAAATTCCGATTAATAGATCAGTTAACTCCTAGAAAACTCATAACAACAAATCCCAAGTACAACTCTCCCAAATGTAGCAAAGATGGATAAACAAGACATAAATCATTCTAAGATAAATACCCAAGTTACAATTCATAGCCTCAAGTCCACAAGGACAGTAATAGAAGCAAAGATCACCAAACTCAGTCAACTCACAAGAGCGCAAGCTCATCTCCAACTTACTCCATTCTTTTTACAAATTGAAATAGAGACAAGACTTAAGATAGGGAATAAAATCCCAAACACATCAAGAGAGCTCTACCCGAAGCTCACGGTACAACTAGGGAATCATGGATACAACAAAACAAAAGAGAGTACCGTGAACAAATCCAAACAAAAAGCTAGTTCACATTACACAGGAGGATCAAAGGGAACTCCTCTATAGGTCACGGCAGAACTAATCACAAAGCAAAAAAAACAATTTTTACTCCACCACAGCCAATCCACCAAAAGAATCCTTACCTAAATTGTCTGCCTAGGGTTCGGGCGATAACAGGTTGTGGCAGCGGCTCGCGTGGGGAGGTCGACTCCGGCGACTAGGCGGCGATCGGCGGTTGTCGCGCGTTCAGGAGAGGGGCGCTCGGCTAGGGTTCGCGATGGCTGTCACAAGGGAGATGCGATGCTCTGCTCGTGCGCGCCAGAGAAGAAGAAGGAGAAAGATATCGCCGTTCGCTTGCTCAGGAACGACGCCGGTGTCGGGCGAAAACCGCAAGGAAAGGGTGTCGGGGGAGAAGAAAACTGAATCGGGGCAGTTGAGGGGAAGTTAGGGGTTTTTAATAGTTTTGGCATTTTTACAAAACGGCCCCTCAAGTTCAGGAATTTACAACCAAGCCCCTTTAAAATTTCGGTTTGCAACATTCTCCCCCACTAATAAAAATTTGGTCCCCAAATTTAGCTAGCGAACCACAACAATACTAGTCAATCATAACAGGTCCTAGTCAACAACAACAAATATCAGAACTCTTAATTCTTTAATTGTCAATTAACTTCAAAGCTGTCAATCTCCAATGTACTAGTAGAATTTGCTCTTAAAGTTTCCAGGATAAGCAATTCAATCAGCAAAAGTTGCTTGACACTATTTCCTGCCTGAACGTCCAGGGAGCCGGAAAGGAATCACAGAGCAGCAGGTTGAATAGTCAAAGAAGATGCTATCAAATGAAACAAGGTTTAGAATCCACAGTTACCAAGTAAAGAAAGATGGGTGTCGTGAGCTTCTTTCTTGTCTGATCTTAGATTTAGATTCAAACTCCTTGGAATAGGTGATTTATAATAGTTATCCTTTCTGCAATTACTTCCTTTAGCAATTCCAGAACATCTATAGTATGCCTTTACTTAACTTATATGAAATGTTCTCTCTCAATCATCTGAGTTAATATTTACTTAGGAGCTTCCATTTTATTACTTAACATTGGCTCTGTGACCTGTAACCATTATTTTAGAAAATTTAAGCTACTCAATTCAATCTACATCTTCATAGCAAATAAGATTTATCTTTTTATCCTTACAGTTGTAGAAAGCTGACAATAACCGGGATATAACTACAAAACTATGATTCTGCAATAATGTTGTGTGTATCATACTGCAGCTTCCTTGGTTACATACTGATTAGGATTTTTTTTTCCGCTTGAAGTTACATGCATTACAAAGTGTTTCTTCACCTTTCTTAGACACCCTTGTTACAAACTCAGGGGATT
This sequence comes from Boesenbergia rotunda, assembly GCA_024364735.1. NCBI lineage: Eukaryota > Viridiplantae > Streptophyta > Magnoliopsida > Zingiberales > Zingiberaceae > Boesenbergia > Boesenbergia rotunda. The sequence goes on from JAGFNQ010001069.1 coordinate 652,308, forward strand.
TATTCTTTATGGCAGCATCAACAGATGCCTATTGATCATATTCTATCAGGGAACAATGGAAAGCTGGTCTTCGACAATAGCTGTGGACAATTGCCATCAGCTACTCAGATGAAGTATGGTTGGAACTCTGTGGCAACCACAGATTCTACTTTAGGGACCTGGCATACTCCAAATGGCTAGCTTATCAATGTAAGCAAAAGATTTTACTTAATCAGAGTGGCAGGTAGATGTGTCATAAGGTTGCGATCTTAAATCACAATATCATTAAATATCCCTTCCTTAAAATCTTGCATTAGACAAGCCAGAACAAGACTGACTATAGGAATTTAGGAAGCATATGAGGAAAGGTTAACGATTATTGCATATGACCAAAAGGTATTTGAGATTCCATCATAACTTTAAATCACAAAAGTATCAATTGCATCGTTCTAGATGGCTTTACCTAAACTACCTGCATCCACAAGATTAGAGCAGTGCCGGCAGCATCTTAAAACACAAAGGTTAACGAAGCCCAAGTCACAAACTTGATTCACCTTCATGCACAATTGCTGCGGAGGATGATATGGGTTGGATCACAGGCATCTTGGAGATTATTGCAATAAGAGAATTAAAACCATTTAGCATACAAAATCACCTATAAATAAATGCCTCCTAAACGCCCCTAATAGCCATCAAGCTATTACACATTTAAAACTGCTCCCGCAAAAACTCAGTTCCAATGGCACTCCACCTCCTAGTTCCATGCACCTTTGTTATTGCAACTTACTTCTCCTCAAAACTAACCAGTTCCAGTATAAGTCAAAATAAGATTCTATAAGCAACCCACCAGCACCCATGAACACAGGAATTCCAAAATCAGCCACCATAAACAACCATCGATGCCCAATAAGTTGAAATTTCTAAAACAACAAACAAAATAGCTCCATAAAAGAGTCAATCCTTCCATGCGTTTAATTTGATAATTCAGAAAATAACGGCCATTTATGCCGATCATAGCACACTGAAAACTATAGAACCCTCCCATCTTAGCACACAATACCAGGCCTTATGCCCCACCAAAAATAAAACCAACCATAAGCGTTCTATGGAAAGCCCCCAATTGGTACACTTGGCGCCAAGATCAGAGAACAGAAACCTTGCTCCAAACACAAAAATTTCCAAAGCAAACCATATCAAACTAAATAACTCAACAAATACCTTCTAGGGTATCACAAATGATAGCTAACATCAATTATAGGGTCCTTCCCATGACCACACCACATCGATGAAGAGACAACCCAGTCAAGAGACCCAAAGTAGCCGCACTTCAGAAATAAATGCATCAATTCATATAAAAAACTCAGCAACCCCATACTAATACTCCACCAGCAACACAACATAAACTGCTTAAACCATGCACCCCATGTCCACGCAACAACCATCAAGTGACATATCAACTCATAAATGACTCACGACAATCTACCAAAAGCCAAACCAAAATCATTCAAAATCACCATATCTATCAACATCGCCCATGAACCACCATTCCAAGATAATTTTTAACACCGTAATGTCATAAATTAACTAATGATCCACCAAAAATTATGTATCACATGTATCATCAAGACGGCAATTTGCTAACCCTAGTTTGTTTATATATTGCCCAAACAAACTTAGAAAGTATCATCTATAAATCAAGCACCGACAAATAATTGAATGATCCATATCCAGACTACCACCTTCCATTCCCTATAATTTGCAGACACTTACGTAAAATTTTACACAAAATCAACTACAGCACCTCATTTTTATTGAATGATATAATTATATTCCTCACTTCCACACCTCTTTTAACTTTGTGTTTCGATAAACTACATCCTGTATGAATCAAACATTAAGAAACTTTCCCAAAACAACTCCTATGATCCTAAGATCATGATATTCTACTTTGCAACTGCACCCCGACAACTTTATCAAGAACATACATAATACACACCCAACAATCAAATCACTGGCACAGAGTTTACAATCAAATCTACAACTGTATGATTATCATCCCATAAACATAGGTCACTAACCAATAATAACCTTTAACTAACAACCATACCAGCATACATCCACTAACGGTTCTCAGAACCTAACATATCATAAAGAACCCCCAAATTCAATTCATCGGCAACATCAATCACACTCGATATTTTCCTGACCATATCCACTTAATCATGGTCCGTTCTCATAAGTGTTACATAACTAACATCATATCCTGGAAATTTGATGGTGCATATGACATGGATCTTGTGTTGGCCTTTCTTACTTCTTTTAGTGAAATCTCAAGCTACTCATAAATTTATATGGTGCAGTTTAACACTATTTTTGTTTTTTTTCCTGATTTGGACTCATATTAATTAAAATGTTTTCTAAATTGTTTAAAGTTTTTTTTTAAAGTGGTTGTAGGATAGAAATTAAAGTAGCGGTATGTGGATCATAAATAATTACACATGACTAAAAATTTGCCCTCACTAATGTTTTCAAAAATAATTATCGAAGCAGGATCTAATCAACTAGGAAGCAACAAACCAAAAATAACCACGCCTACTGGTCCAAATAAAGAACTGAAATCTCTAACTTCTATTGAACAAAAAAAAGCAAGTTGTTTCATGATCACAGATATGGTAACATATTAAATGATAATTTGAAAATGCAGCGGAAAAATAGAGAACCAGGAAAAATAATTCCCGAAGCCCACTGGAAAATGAAATATACGGATTTTGCACACAAGGTGCAACATAGAAGCGAAAGGTTATTAATTTCGGTTAAGCCTCAATCAAATCACCACGAGAATAATTTCTACCGCACTCAAGTTTAGGACACGAGCTGAGTGAAATAAATGGCATTTGACTTATAGTTCGTAGTAATGTTTAGTATTGCTATTGATTCTATTTCTTTAACAAAAATGCAATGATTTCAGATACGCCAATAAGTTGGGGTCAGTACACAATTTCATTCTCATCAAAAATATAATTGAACTCAATATATCCCCTTGCAAGTTCAACCAATCCATAAATATCACCGATGGATAAAAATCAAGGACAACCTCTAAGTGTCAAAACATGACATCATAAGCAATACTTCCACCAATAAACCGTCTAAAAATAATATATCACATAATGTCACTCTCAATAACAACTTTTAAATAACCAAATATAAAATCATATCCACCAACAAGTTCTCAAATCACAACATACCACAGAGATTTGACACTCACAACTCAACCTCAAACACCTATCAAATTTGTTATTTTTCTTGACTAATAACTGAATAAAATAAAATCATCCTCAATATGAATCCAACGGATAAACTTTCTGAAAGAGGAAGTCATCTACCTTCCACACTCTCCATCAACCACTCAAAGACAATCATCAATAGGGAGACAAACTATCATGTACTTGTAGTCAATCAGTCTAATCGAAGCCTAAAGAATACTTAGCAGCCGGGTATAGGTAATAGTATACCATCCAATTAAGCTAACTTAGGTCTACACAACCTTAGACAATGTAATGTATACAACGGATAGGATAATTATCAAAAATATACCTTACCAACTTACTTCTTGTTTGTCGGGAGAGATCTCGTCGCTGCCAAGTCCCATCACAACCATTACCAGAAAAATAAATCCGTAAAATACAGATAAACCTCGTAAAACAAATCTGTAACATACAGATTGATCACATAAAAACAACTCCGTAAACCCACAGACACCAAAACATCGCAAAACCTCGACAAACTGACGCACCAAAAACAACATCATAAAAATCCACAGATCCCAAAGGAACTCGCAAAACCTCGCTCTGATACCAAAAATTGTCACGCCCCCAGAGGCACATGCTTCCTCGAAAATCGGGCAACATCTCCCCTGTACGACGGACAATATGGGACAATTTATACATCATATTTCACCAATAAAGCTCAGCCACAAGCGGCTGGCATCACAATATATAAATAATAGACACACTCACGCAGTTTATATCGAAACGAAATAAATGGATGGCTCAGCCATCAATCACATAAAGAAAGTCTACATATCAGTGAATACGACAAAATCAAACTAATACCTGACAAATAAAAATAACTGCGAAATAAATCAAATACTAAATCAAACCAAAACGACCGACACGGTGGAACCGAGGGACTGGGGGCTGGCAACTGGATCATCTCCTGGCTCCAAGAAATATGTCTACCTGCTATTTGAAACAACAGAAAAGAAGGCAGGGGTGGTGAGTCCGGGCGGACTCTGCGGGTATATGAGTAGACAATTAGCATGGCATAATACAAGATAACCAGGTAGAGAATCCAACAGGGTACAGTCCATAAGAAAATATAGAAACCTAATCATGCATAACATATGTAAATCGACATGGTATAAAGTCCGAATAACGACTAAACAGGTATAGAACAACTCAACAACAATAATATCAAGATATACATGCATGTCAAACATGTGCAACAATCATAGCTCATATAAGTGCGTCAAACACAAGCAAATGCATAAAAGAAATACGTATGCACATGATGCAATGACATGTGTCACCCCTGACGCCAGTCAAGCCGTCAACACATCCCATCTGTGTGACCGAGTGGGTAGGGCTGTGACAACTGTACCACTCCAACAACAAATATCACATAAGGCGTGGTGAGTGGACAGGATGCTGGGGAGCCTACACTCCAGACCCCGGTACATCGGGGGAGCTATCAACAGCTACAATATATATCCCTCAAAAAACAACAACGGTGAGGGTGAGCCACCAACGGCTCATCCCTCTAAAACAACGGTGAGGGTGTCACTGTTTGGCATAACAGGACAAACACTCGCACTCTAATAACTACCACGATAACAAGTGGTTGAGTGAATCGAGCAACAATATGACTAACGACGGCTTAACCAAATGTAAGCCCAACAGTCGTTAGTATGCAACGTGCAAGTATGGTGCATGTTATACGATGCACAAACAACCGAAGAAACAACGATGCACAAAATTCACAAAATCCAACAAGTATACGATGCATCAATACAACCATCCAGAAATCGAAAACCAACAATCATGCACCTACACTACTGGGTAGGGTATTTCTAATGCCAAATAAACCTATATGTGTTTAATGAACTTCTAAGTACTCGCGTATAAGCGGTACTTTACAGAACGGAAAATCAACAGAGGACTGTACAGAAACGAAATTTGGAATACTCGAAGATCAACGAAGAGTAAGTCTCAACGGCGATGTTTAAATAACAAACGACACAGAACAAGGTCAAGCAACCTATCAGACATAATAAGCCATGCTTTTAAGGTAAAGAATACTACTCGAGCACAAAGGAGAAATACCGCCTTATAATTGTAGAACGTATACAAGTAGCTTCACGTCCAAGTGCTCGTATCAACTTAGAGTCCTGTATCAAAGATCATAGTATTTAGCTATATAAATATTTAATAATTAGCTAAATGAACTCTTTTAATCATTTAGGACTAATCCTAGTTATCAAATTAAGTTCAACGATTTAGTCTAAACCTAACCCAAGATCCAACTCAAGATCAAACCTCCATCCAAGGATAACTCCTAAGGAAACTCATCTCAATTAAATTCCGATTAATAGATCAGTTAACTCCTAGAAAACTCATAACAACAAATCCCAAGTACAACTCTCCCAAATGTAGCAAAGATGGATAAACAAGACATAAATCATTCTAAGATAAATACCCAAGTTACAATTCACAGCCTCAAGTCCACAAGGACAGTAACACAATAGAAGCAAAGATCACCAAACTCAGTCAACTCACAAGAGCGCAAGCTCATCTCCAACTTACTCCATTCTTTTTACAAATTGAAATAGAGACAAGACTTAAGATAGGGAATAAAATCCCAAACACATCAAGAGAGCTCTACCCCAAGCTCACGGTACAACTAGGGAATCATGGATACAACAAATCAAAGAGAGCACCGTGAACAAATCCAAACAAAAAGCTAGTTCACATTACACAGGAGGATCAAAGGGGACTCCTCTATAGCTCACGGCAGAACTGATCACAAAGCAAAAAAAAAACAATTTTTACTCCATCACAGCCAATCCACCAAAAGAATCCTTACCTAAATTGTCTGCCTAGGGTTCGGGCGATAACAGGTTGTGGCAGCGGCTCGCGTGGGGAGGTCGACTCCGGCGACTAGGCGGCGATCGGCGGTTGTCGCGCGTTCAGGAGAGGGGCGCTCGGCTAGGGTTCGCGATGGCTGTCACAAGGGAGATGCGATGCTCTGCTCGTGCGCGCCAGAGAAGAAGAAGGAGAAAGATATCGCCGTTCGCTTTCTCAGGAACGACGCCGGTGTCGGGCGAAAACCGCAAGGAAAGGGTGTCGGGGGAGAAGAAAACTGAATCGGGGCAGTTGAGGGGAAGTTAGGGCTTTTTAATAGTTTTGGCATTTTTACAAAACGGCCCCTCAAGTTCAGGAATTTACAACCAAGCCCCTTTAAAATTTCGGTTTGCAACAACAACAGCGGAAAACTAGGACACATGTCCAAGGATTGAAGAAACCAACCAAGAGTCCGAAGGATGCTGCAAACCAGATCACAACTTCTGATGACATAGAATTGGATCTCACAACTGTCATGTTTAAAGCCAACACGGTGGTGGACAACCCGAAACAGTGGTGGATCGATACTGGAGCAACACGTCATATCTGTTCTGATAAGACGATGTTCTCCAAGTATACTCCAATAAGTGGAAGAAAGCTCTATATGGGCAATTCTACTACATCGCCGATTGTCAGACTCGGGAATGTTGTTCTGAAGATGACGTTTGGGAAGGAATTAACACTCATTGATGTGTTCCATGTTCCCGACATCAGGAAGAATATAGTTTCTAGATCGACACTTATCAAGGCCGACTTTAGACTAGTGTTCCAGTCAAATAACTTTGTACTTACGAAGAATAATGTCTTCGTAGGTAAGGGGTACTTAGAACAGAGTCTATTTAAAATAGTTGTAATAACTGTACATCGTGAATTTGATAGTAACAAAATAAAAGCTTCCAGCTACGTTATTGAGTGTATTAATTTATGGAATGATCGACTTAGACATGTCAATAATAAAACTTTGAAATGTCTCATCAAATTAAATTCATTATCAAACGTCAATGTTGACGAAACATACAAATGTGAAGTGTGTGTGGAAGCAAAGATGACAAGACTACCTTTTCATTCGATCGAAAGGTCAACGACTCTTCTAGAATTGATATATAGTGATCTATGTGACTTGATATTTATGCAAACTAGAGGAGGTAAAAAATATTTTATTACTTTTATTGATGACTGCACGAGGTTCTGTTATGTCTTTCTTTTAAGAAGTAAAGATGAAGCCTTAGAGACTTTCAGAACCTATAAAACAGAAGTTAAGAATCAACTTGATAAACAAATTAAAATAATTTATAGCGATAGAGGTGGAGAATATGGTGCACCGTTTGATGAGTTTTGTTCAAAATCTGGTACTATCTATCAGACAACGGCGCCATACTAACCTGAATCAAATAGTGTTGCCGAATGTAAAAATCGGACACTAAAGGAAATGATGAATGTCTTGTTAATAAATTCAGATTTACACCAGAACTTGTGGGAGGAAGTTATATTATCGGCAAATCACATTATCAATAAAATCTCTCACAAAAAAAAACGATAAAACGCCATAAGAACTATGGAAAGTCCGCGAGCCATCGTACAAATATTGAAAGTGTGGGGGTGATTGGCAAAAGCCAAAGTACCCAAGCCAAAGCATGTAAAGATCAGACCCAAAACATTCGATGCGATATTTGTCGGATATACTCATAACAGTAGTGCATATCTTTTCATAGTTCACAAGTCAAACATTCATGATATTCATGTGGGAACAACCATAGAATCTCGGAATGTAATATTCTTTGAAAACCTATTCCCAAATAAGAAGGAAAACGTTCAAAGTAATTGCAACGGAAGTTCTAATGAAAAAGATGTTTCTGAACTTAGTTGTCGTAAAAGGACTATTGATGATCAAAGCGCAAAGCCACGTCGGAGCAAACGAGCTAGAGTTGAGAAATCGTTCGGGTCGGACTTCATGACTTTTATGTCTGAAATGGACCCAATAACATTAAGCGAAACTCTCTCTAGTTCTGACGCCCCATTGTGGAAAGAAGCTGCCAATAATAAAATGGATGTGGCAGTGCCTACGTGGTATTCGGGTGACGTTTTATGTTTCCAAAAGCCTTGTCATTTTATATGCTAATGACATTTTTGTTTCCTCATGTGTTTCGATGTTTGACTAACTATGGCTTAACTAAGTAGTGTTTATTTAGCAAGTTGTTTGAGCTTAAATAAGGATTTAACTAACTATGACATTTTTGTTTCCTCCTAGCTTAAATTTATGCTCTAGGTGACGTGGCAGTGCCTACATGACACTCGGGTGATGTGTCATATTCACGTGTGACGTGACAGTACCTATGTGGCATTCGGGTAAGCAAAGAGAGATGACTGGACTGCTGACTGGGCGAACAAATGGTAACCGTTTGATCGAACAAGGGTGTTGGATTGCAAGTGGCGCAATTTGGAGTGTTGATCGTGAAGAATCGCGATCTGACTATTGGTAATGAGACTTGATCCGAAGCGTCAGATCGAATCTGACGGCTAAGATCAAAGGGGGATCTGAAGGGTTACAACCTGCGGCAACCCAACCGGAGGTTTCCAAAGTCAATTGTCGAACACTAGCCTCGACAATCTTATATCAGTTTGCATCCTCCCCAGCGGCAACCCAATCGACTCACAATGTGCTACTAAATTGATTAATTGGTGTTGTAACATGGAATCTGCTTCCATCAAATTTGAAAGGCTTTGGACAAAGTCAATTGTCTCTCCACCTCAACGGATTAAATGAACGCAGGAAATTATCCTAAGTAATACTGCAGCGTAATCAATGGGATACCTGGTCCTTGGTTTAAAAATAAATAAGGATTGAGGCAGGGCAGTTCTCACTTCCCCTTATTCACTGATATGCTATGCAAGATACTAAGAAACGGTTGTTCGAATGGAATCATCAGAAATTCCAATCACTCTGGAGGTTTCCAAAAGCCTAGTCATTTTATATGCTAATGACATTTTTGTTTCCTCCTGTGTTTCATGTTTGACTAACTATGGCTTAACTAAGTAGTGTTTATTTAGCGAGTTGTTTGAGCTTGCATATAAACCTTGGTTTGATCCATTCAAGCTAGGATGATGAACGCGAATTGGACCTCAAAGGAAGCCGTCAAGCTTGAAGGTTGGACTATGAATATTAAAGATTTTCATTTGTTGTAATCTAGGTAGACTCTGGTTGAGTGTGATTGTGATTATAAAGTACGTAAAGAGTTCGTTTATTACCTAGGAGTTCTGTTAAAGTCATACACCTCTGAACTTGTGTCGAATCCCTAGTATTGATATCAAACTCAACGAAGAGTTGGCTAGTGGCTTTCAAAATATTTCGAGCTTCAAATGTTTTACTTGACCATATTTGTCAAAGGTGAATATATTAAGTTTTTAACTTAGACAACCAAGCATTTAAGGTTTTAAAATCTTTTAAAAATTTAAATTCTAATGGATATGACATGCTCTGATCATCTGAAGACTTTTTCTAGGTTGACATAAGAAATTCAAAAAAAGCATGTACTTTTGTTTATTAGTTAATATTGTTTATCTTAATCAAGGATTATCAAGTTCGTTAGTGTGTTTGGTTGACTTAGCATCCAAGATAAATTGATCTCTTTATCTTATCTATTAGCAATTCACTATAGAAAGGGCGTAGAGGATCCTTGTTTAATGTAACTTTAATTTTGATAATCATGAATTTCTTGAGCAGCCTTGGTTTCGTGCCAAATTAGCATTGCTGAACTTGTTGGATTCTCCCGAGTGGTCCATGTTTTTCTTTTCTACACTTTCAGTCCTCTACAAATATATTCTGCGTTGGCACCCAGTTTGAACCTATTGTTTTATAAAACTTAGTGTTGGATCTGCTTAGCTAGTTTATGCTTGAGCCTTGTAGATTTATGTGTGTGATTTATAGTCCCTTGTTTGGCTAAAATTAAGCAACAATCACACAAAAAGTGGTCATCTACTTATTGTATACACATTGATGTTAGCTAAAGAAATGTTATTCGTACTATAAAGGAAATGGACTTACAATGGACTCTTTTCTGTCTAATCTGCAAATAATGCTCTAATTGAATTTGGTGCAGTGAGATGAAAGAGAGACAGAATGTGGGGGTACATTTGCACCTAACAAAGTCAAATTCTGCAACTACTGCTTGCTTCTCTTCTTGATCATCAAAAACTATTCACAATCAAACTTAATTAAGAAGAAAGGATTACCTTTCAGTGAAGAAGCATATGTGTTTTCTGTCACGGTCAGGAATAAACTACTCTTCATCTTTTCAGGTTGTGCAAATTAATATGCAAGGGTAAATGTTGGTGCACTGCAGAAACCATAGAGATAGGTCTGCAGAAACCATAGAGAGATTGGTGCCCATAGAGAGATTGGTGCACTTCAGAAACTATAGAGATAAGTTTAAAATATTAAATTACATCTATTTTCCTCCTTTTTTTGTAGAACAAAAATATCATAGGATAACATCATTACACCATGCTAGCTTCAGCTTTTATTGTTTCAACATTCACACCACACTTTCATCGTATACAATAATATTCACAACTAAACTACAAGGAAGCAATCCCTCATCGCTACTGGAAAGTTCAAGGGCTAAGTTCATTTATGTCATTTCATATTCAGCATTGCAATCTTCAGCCAGAGTTGCTCGTACATCCAATCATACATCTTGTCCACCAACTGGAATAGAGTAACCTTTATGGACTTTTTCATGATAATCATGCAAAAATATGCCCAAAAACCGACTATGAACCCCATCGCAATGAAGGTGTAATTCAGAACTGTTTCAAGCTTGTCACCTTCTTCATTTTCTCCTATTTGAGATGGTGAATGATTAGCGTCATCACCAGGACACTCTAGAAGTGGCACACCACAAAGCCCCTCGTTGCCAGCATAGATCGAGCCATTGAAGGTTGAAAATTGACCGCCTGTCGGGATTCTTCCTGACAAGTTGTTGTAGGAGAGATTCAAGAAGCTGAGAAATGTCAAAGAAGATAGGTCGAAAGGAATTTCTCCCATGAGATGATTCATTGACAAGTCAAGAGACTGTAATTCCGTTATGGCACTAAAATTTTCTGGAATTCTTCCTGTCAAATGGTTGTTGGATAAGTCGAGGAAGCACAATCCAAGCAGCTTCGTGATCTCTTTTGGAATCTCACCAGAGAGCTCATTATTCGACAGGTCTATGCTTGCCACCAAACTAAGAGTTTTAGTGTATTCAATGGTTGATCCTTTTGCAGTTATTATAATGTTATCATCGAGGAAATATTCTATGCCACCATTCAAAAAGTAGCTACAGGAAAAACACTCAGGAAAACCAGAATAGTTGCCACTAAAATACAAACCATGACTGTAGTTTTGTTTCACAAACATAGAACTGAAATTTGCAATAGTGGACGGTATACTGCCAGTAAATTTGTTGGATGAAAGATCCAAAATTTGGAGGAGAGCGAGATTTCCTATACTCACTGGAATAGCACCATCGAATGAATTTGAGCTCAAGCGAAGAAACCTTAGCATCGGGAAGCTCCTTCCCATCCATTTTGGTATCGCACCAGAAAAATTATTCCCACCAAGATCAAGAACAAATAATGCATTAGAATTTCTTAAGGCAAGAGGGAATGCTCCATACAAATTGTTATTGTTCATGTGAAGGGAGTTCAATTGAATTGGATATGAACCATGGCAAATTGGGACTTCGCCCGATAAGTAATTGTTAGATAGGTGTAATATATTTAACTTAGTTAAATTGCAAAAGAAGACCGACAAAGTACCATGGATATAATTATTAGACAACTTTAATTTTTCAGCATGTACAAATTTTGCATAGCTCAATGGAATTGTTCCTTCAAAAGAGTTATCTGATAGATCCATAGAGAGAGATAAACTAGAAGGTAACTTGCCAGTCAAATTGTTTGAGCTTACATCGAGATCAATATTTGAATTTTTCAAAATGAAATCTGAGAACCAACCTGGAATATTTCCATAAAGCCCAATTCCAGATAAAGACAAATATTTCAAAGTTGTCTGTGTTTGAATCCAAGAAGGAAATCTAGTTCCCAAATGACAATAGCTCATATCAATGAACTCAGCATGAAAAGGAGGAAGCCAATCATCTGATAAAATCAAATTCAAGGAGTTATAAGATATATCCAAATAACTTAACTCAGTGAGCTTGGAGAAGTGAGCATCAGTCATATTGCCCTGTAATAAATTTGATGAGATATCCAAGTATTGCAATTGAGATAATTGCACAAGACTGAAAGGGATTGACCCAGTCAACTTATTGCGGCTAATGTCCAAGCGCTGTAACTTGGATCCTTGTGGACATTTAGACAAACCATCAAAAGATTTGTTAGTTCTCCACCAATATTATTATCATACAAATCCAAAATCTCCAAGTTGCATAGATCACCCAAACTCATTGGAATCTGCCCCATCAAGTTATTGCTTGATGCATCAAAATACCTTTAGTTGTGAAGTCTGCTGATATTTCCAGGTATTTGACAAGAAATATTATTAAAAGATATGTGTAATTCCTCTAAATTGATAAGATTACCCAAATCATCTGGCATACATCCATAAAATTCATTGGATGACACATCCAAATGTGTCAAGCTAGAGAGGTTGCCCATGCTCGGAGGTATCTCTGCAGCCATATCATTATAAGACAAATCTAAATACTTTAAGTGGATAAAATTGCCCATGCTCAGAAATATCTTGTGAGAATCTGGGAAATTTGAGGGCTAAAAGGCAAAACTTTCGAAATTAAGGGCATGGTTGGGATTTCGAAAAGCTGGATGGGTTTTTCTGTAAAAAGGCCATCCCTTATAAAGTTTTTTTTTCCCCATTCGGTGTGACCTAGCCACAGCAGCAAAACTCGTCGATCCCTCCTCTCTTCTCTTCGCCTTCCGCCGCAGCCAGCAGAGGGAGACCGAACCACTTCATCCTCTTCATCGCGAGCCCTAAGTCGAGCCAAGCAATCTCAGCGCATCGACTTCCTCCTCCTCTTCTTCTTCTTCTTCCCTCTTCTGTTCGTCGCGCCGCTAGCCTACGGCGTCGCCCCTGCTCCGGCTGGTTGACGGGGTTTCACGGACCTACGCCGGGTTTCTTCTCGGGCGAGCATATCGTGGGTTCCGATCTTGATTGGTCGGTTTCTCTCGGGGGAGCGTCGGTCACGCCACTGTCGGAAAATACGAGAAGGTGAGTCGTGCGCCTTTAACCTAGTTTTGATCGCTAGGTTCCATTCAATGGATTATGATTCGAATGGGTTTTGAAACCGATTCTTGAAATCTAGGGCATATTGGATCTTCTTCTCTGTGGGTTGAGCAGTGGAGTAGAAAGGGCGCTGAGGGATTGGATTTCCGGCGATCTCTTCACTCGGTGTTTTTCCCAGGTAAGTCTTGTGTGATTTGTTTTGCAGTGATTGCGATCCGTTGTAGGTTTAGGTTTTGGTTTTGGGAGATTTCTTGGTTGGTAGAGTGTTACCTAGAATTGGCTGTTGGATTGGGTTAATCTTGCTGATCAGATGTTCGCTTGTGATCTTGACGTTGGGTTTCTATTTGATATCGTGAGGTTGGCTGCTGTGTTTGTGATTTCTATGAGCTTCGTTAGCTTGGATTATGGTTAGAAGGTGGGGGTGTTTTGGTGAGTTGCCGCGAGGGGTTAATTGGGGATTAATTGGTTATAATTACCCTTAAATAATTTAGATAGTATATTGGCTAGGAAGTTAGGGATTAATTAATTGTAATTAATCCTAATTAACCTAAAGATGGGGTTGATTGATTAATTAATTATAATTATAATTAATCAAATGGGTGTTTAATTAGGATTAATTGATTAGAATTAATCCTAATTGAATTAGAAGTTATATTTGGCTAAGTGATTGTGTATTTGATGCAGGATATTGAGTGTCGCAGTTATCTTCGTCGCGACTATTATTTTTGGACGGGGGGTTCTCGACACCTGGATTTCTTCATATCGAGGCGGGTACCTCTTTCTATGCATAGTTAGACATAGTTAGCAGTAGGGATATCTGATATCTGTAACTCTGTGCGCTTGCGTCGGTAGTTGTATTCTGTTAGCTTTACCGCTTACTGTTTCTGTATGGATTGATGATGCTCAGTTACCTTATACCTTACGCTAGGATTTAGGTATTGGTGCATACCGATTATCTGGACTACTGCATATCATGTAGATGACAGTAGGGATAGATAGGGGTTGATGCATGGGATAGCGACATGTATCATTATTGCACGTAGCATAGGGGACGACCTTTGACTCCCTGGAGGTTGAGATGGGTCGTCGTACTTGCTACTCGTCCTACCTATCCGATGATAGCAAGGGACGTTTAGAGCGTTACTTCACCCGATGGTGGGGTACGTTTATGGTCTCCGACCTACCCATTCGGTCTTGCGTGTGCATTATCGACCGTCTGTTCGTGCAGGGAAGACCAGGTCACAGCCCTACCCACATGGTCCCGCGTGTGCATTACTGACCGAGGCGTCAGGGGTGACCCATGCTGCATCATGAGCATACTGTGCATTGATGCATATGATTGTGATTGTTGCACTTGATTGTTGCACCTGGATGACATGCATACTACCGGGTTTGGGATCGACGCAGGTAAGTATGTAGTACCTTTACTGCTTATGGTTCAGTTCTGCATTTCTTTTTACTGCAGTTATCTTCAGTATTGTGATAGATAGATTGACGGTGACTTACTGCTATTATTTCTTCCTATGCATATTAGACGGTATTCGCTGAGTTCTTAGGACTCACCCCGTTGGCTATGTTTTTCCCTTATCAGGATGATCGTCTGGATTGTTCAGCAGCCTGTCCCAGTTCATGTGTCTTCGAGACGATTTCCGCCTGTCTTTTGGTTGTGGTACATGTTGGTACCCTTTTCTTTTATTCATTGTATTTCTTTTCATTTTCGCTGTTGGTATGTTATACTCTTTTGTGACGTCTATGTTACGGCAGGATAGTTGTACTTTTGTGTGCCATGGAGGCCTCGATATCGTTTTGGTTTTTGTCGTAAGTCGTACCGGTACGCAGCTTTGTCGTCGTTTTTGTTTTCGCTTTATACAGTCGCTTGTTCCAGCCCTATAGGCTGCGGTACAAGCAGGCTGAGGTAGTCATGGTAATTAGGTTATGGATTGTCCGCCGGGATGAGGAGTAGCTGTCCGATCGGTATCGGACGAGCGGCTCCTCGGGGCGTGACATATCTCTCTAGTGATATGATTACCGTGCAAATCTAAATGCTCCAAGCAACTAAGGTTGACCATGCTTAAAAGTATTGCATCAGTCATATAATTCCATGATAAATCTAGATTCTCAAGACGAAAAAGACCTCCCATATATATTTAGTGGAACTTTTGTTAGAGAATTACCAGCTAATTCCAAATGCTTCAACTTTCTAGTGACGTTCTCTGAAATATTTCCTTCTATTTGATTACTTGATAAATTATTTGTGCCAGCTCCTCCTGTTGCATCTTGTAGCCCACAATATGATAAAGCAAGATGTTCTAGGCTATGAAAATTAATTCGGTGAAGCCAGGTAGTTGCCATAGAGAGATTGGCACCACTCAGGTCTAGATATTCTAGACAAGTTAGGTGGGAGAGCCAACTTAGGTCATTTGACCATAGTCCCGGAGGATGACAATAACAACAACTAAGGTCGAGAAAGCGTAGATTAGAAAGGTTGCCTAGTTGTTGTGGAATTAATCCATTAAAGTTGGCATGGAAAGGTTAAGATGTTCCAAATGGACAAGCGAGGAAATCATACTAGGCATGTGGGTTGAGTCGAAGTTGATGAAGCTTAAATCTAGGTATTTTAAATGCTTCAATTCAAACAAAGAAGGATTTACCTTACTTATGTAATCGGGAAATGAAGCATATGGATCAACTGGGGAGTGAAGGTTAAGT
This sequence comes from Boesenbergia rotunda, assembly GCA_024364735.1. NCBI lineage: Eukaryota > Viridiplantae > Streptophyta > Magnoliopsida > Zingiberales > Zingiberaceae > Boesenbergia > Boesenbergia rotunda. The sequence goes on from JAGFNQ010001069.1 coordinate 668,418, forward strand.
TTATTGACATGGCCGGTGGTGTTATCACAGGCAACTCCTTTGCACTTGCAACAGTCATAACCGATCCAAGATGAAAGCCAGTCATCAAAGTTATACAAGTCAGACTTGATAGCAAGTAGAGCTCTCCGTTCACTCTCCAAGCAACTGATCCCCTCAGATACATGTGGATGATCATCACAGCATGCTCTAGTGCTAAATAATAAGGTGACTAGGAAGAGTAGCATGCATAGAGGAATCATAGCTGCCCTTGCAACCACAACTACTAGCCACAGAGTGATTATGGAAGAGTAGATAGCTAGATTGAATCATAACTCGAAGAAAAAAACCATACCTAGCATGTGGATATATACACACATGATAGGTATTCCATTGCAGAGAAATATCAAAGATATTCCATTGCAACATGTGTCCCACGAGATCAGCAACTAATAATAGCATTTAATATGAATATGGCTTCGTGAAGGGGAGTTGCAATTAACTATAAAACTATTATTATGTGAATTAAAAACCACAAGTTTGGACGATCAAAATAGTCTTTTATAAAATAGAATAAGATTGTATATACTAATTAAATCCTTTTTGAAATTCTTTATTGACGGAACTTAGGGCGGCCGCTTTTAATATGAATTTGAGGTGTTTGGTATATATTCGGTAATGAGAATGATAGATTTTGATTGAGAGATTTATGAGTTTAGTGATAATCTAGTGGGGTTAGGTTATAAAATTAAAGATATCATATCCATATTTTGATTTCGATTCCCGTATATCAAGTATCATAAATAGGAATTAAATAAATTTCATCCCTATTCTTACCTTTTAAATCTGTTAACCAAGCGCCCCTGACTTTCATGTTACGTGCTTTATTATCAGCCAAATTATTATAAACATCTAATTTATTTAAAATATATAAAAAAATACTTTTAATTAATCTCGAAGATTAGATATTCATTTTTTATTCACACAATTAAATTTATACGCACTTAAAAATTAAACTCCAAAATATTCATATAATTTAAAATTTTATTCTCTTATATTCAGTTGATGTTTTACCATTCGAGTTTTCTTTTTCTTTCTTACAATTTTTTTTAAAAGTAACTAAATCAATCCCAATAAAAAAAGTAGATTTGAATGCTAACCCATCCTATCTCTTATCATCACATCATAGTTTCACAATTTTTTTTCATGAATTATATAAAATTTGACAACAAATTACAAATATTGAGGGGTTTAATTGTGTATTTTGGAAACTTTGCTAGCCGATTGTTTACATTTTGTAATTTTCTCGTTTGCTCCTCTTCCTAATTAGTTGAATTACCAAATAGGCCGTAGACGAAGTGGTGGAACAGAAGGTTGGTATGATCACCAAAGGCCGCACCGATGGAGATTCTAATTGGGTGCATAAGGCATGTGGCCGCTAACTCAAGATCCACAAAGTCAGCTCCAGTAGGACCTAGGCAGAGGGCTTCTAGATCGGTTTTATGCCTCAATATCTTGAGTGCGTAGCAATTTGTCATGATGATGCCTTGGTCATCCAAGCCACCTTTGCCAACTATGATGTGGCTAGGGTTTTTGTAGACACTGAGAGTTCAGTGAACATCCTCTTCAAGACAACCAGATGCAAATTGACCTAAAAGAGCTTCCACCCATGACAATGTGGTTTACTGGATATGAAGTTCAGTCGCTGGGACAAATCCGGTTAGCCATTTCTTTGGGAGCCAAGCCTCTGATAAGAACTCGAAGGTCTACCTGCATAATAGCGGATGCTCCATTTGCATGCAACATTATTTTGGGAAGGCCTGCTCTATATGAATTCTGAGTGGCCGTCTCCTCCTTCTTTCAAAAGATCAAATTCGTGGTGGAAGGTCAAGTTGTTACGGTGAAAGGGGGTCAATTAGTTGCTCGGAAGTGTTACATGGGCGTTATCAATACAAAGTCACACAAAACTCGTAAGACTCAAGAAACACAGGTATAAGCTATACATGAGCCACCAATACTCCAACCAATCGGCCAGAAGTGACTATCAGGATAGCCGCTGATCTCACTTTGGAACTTAAAGAAAGTTTGGTATCATATCTATCACGAAATCGAGATATCTTTGCTTGGTCACTATAGGAGATAACCGACGTATCTCCAATGATGATGGAGCATCGGCTTCACATTCTTCCGGATTCCCGAACAGTCAAACAAAAGAAATGATATTTTGGGACAGATCAAAATAAGATAATCCAAGCAGAAGTCAATGAGCTATTGGAGGAGGGCACATTCGAGAAGTTCAGTTCCTAGCTTGGCTTGTCAATGTAGCATTGGTGGCCAAGCCGGGAAATAAATAGCAAATCTACGTCAACTATCAGAATTTCAACAAATCCTGCCTGAAAGAATCCCCTCCCTGAATCGACCAATTAGTAGATTCTACTTCTGGGAGTGAGCTAATTTGCACATTGGATGTTTACCAAGAATATCACTAAATTCCTCTCACACTAGTACAAAAAAGACCTTTAACAACGACTTTTAACACCGATTGTATTAAAATCGGTGTTAAAAAAAAAGGCGGTGGCATTTTTGTAATTATTTGAACTTTAAAATACTTTTAACACCGGTTCTTTTAACAACCGGTGTTAAAAATATATTTAACTACGGTTTTATAAATAATCGGGGTCATATGTTATAATTATTTGAACTTTAAAATACTTTTAACACCGGTTCTTTTAACAACCGGTGTTAAAAATATATTTGACTATGGTTTTGTAAATTTTCTAGATTTTTAGAATTTTTAGATTTTTAGAATTTTTTATTGTTTTTTTACGAAGTTAAGAATATTTTAATTGGATAAATGGTTTTTAAAGGAAATCTGTTTATACCATCGTGGAAATAATTTCTGAAGTTTTAATTCAAAACCCTAAGTTATTATTAAACGGCGCCGCTTCTTTTTTTTCTCCTTCCGCACGCGCGACAGCTACCGTCCCGAAGACTGCCGTTTCCGCGGGGCTGCCAACCCTCACCGTCGGCCGCGAACCCTTCGCCGGAAGCCGTTCGGCCTCCGCCCGGACGTGCGAAGCTGCCGTTGTAGGCCGCCAAATCGTCGAGATCCGCTGCTTTTCTCCTGTCCGCAAGCCGCGAGAAAATCGCTGCCCGTCGCCGTCGCCGTCGCAGCGAACGGCCGACCACATCTCCTATCACCGACCGCTTGCGCCGCCAGCCGACCACTGCCGACGACACCAACCATTGTCGGAGAAGAAGAGTTAGGTAACGAAGTTAATTAATTCGTTCATTGACTTTTGGTTTAATAGATGTGTTTGGTTGGCTTAATTAGTTTGATGGATTCAGAGTGATTTCTTTAGTTATACCAATGCTAGGAATAGCCGAAAAGGTCGTGGAGTTCCTGCTTCATTTCCATTTGCTGGCAGATTTTTCGGTTTCTGTTCAAGGAAAATTGGGTTTTTAGTGATGTATTCAAATTAATTGATTTAAAATTTAACTTTTATTTCAGATTTAGTATATAGAATTATTTATAGGTTATGGAGTATAAATTGAATGAACAGTGTATTGGTTCGTATATAGGTGTTGATTAAATGGTTAATTGATTTATTAACTACCACGGTAAGGTAATTAAATATTATTTGTCTAATTAAGGATGTGATTAATTAGTTAAATAATCAATTTATAGATCAAGTAATTAGTCACGGGATAAATAAATTAAAGTGATTGATTTACTGTTTAATTATTGACTAATTAAATCATAGTTCGGCAAATTGATTGAGAGAGCATTATTCGATCAAGAAAATTGCTATAATACGAATAAGAAATCTAGATGATTTCTAAAGGGGAAAATGGATGATTATAGTATTTATGGTTAGTAGGATTATTCTTGTATTTAGTTTGTTTTGTATTCAGTACTTTTAGGATTTTGAGTTTGAGATAAATCATTTGACTTGAAGATGGTTTGGATGATCTACTATAGAGGTGGGTAGTTCCTCTGATCTCTTTAGTTTCTTTGACCTTAGTGCATGATTCTGTTATTTGCATTGATTCTGTAGTAGTTATTTTTACCTTGATATTTAGTCTATGTTACTTCTTAAGTTTGACCTTATTGCAGTCTATTTTGATATCTATGCAGACTTATTATTGTTTACGCATGATGTTATACATGATGTATCAGACCGTAGTAGCTTGCAGGTTTTACTCTGGAATGGGGCCTTTACTCTATCAAGTAGATCAAACAAGTATTTTGAGATGAGATGGACAAACTATTGTTGTCTTGTTTTCTTGGTCATTGTTTTGTGGAATTATAAGGTAGAAGTTATTTTCATTTGATACTAACAAACGGTATCTTGTGATCTTAGTTTTAATGGTTCATCTGTAATATTGCTTAACTATCCTATTTCTGATATTTAAAAGCAATTGCTGCATTGGATATACTTTCTTGTTGTCTTTCTCTTTCTTAGAATTGAACGAGTCTGTTTTTTATGAGAGAATTGTGCATGACTAAGCAAAATCTTCCTTGCACTTGAATTAAACAGTCTAGAGATTTGCAATGGATCCTGGCATGGAGCAACTTCGGCAAACTTTGGTTGAGGTTGAAACAGAAGCTGAGGAACTTTTTTTAGCAAGACATCAGGTTAGGACCTTTTCTGGTCTCTACTACCAACTTATCAATTCTCTAGTCTAGTTGCATCTAATGTTTCCTGTATCGACAGCTTGTAGAAAATGATAGGCTTAGGAATGCTAATAGAGAAGCTCTGACAGCTCTACGTAGGAGAGCTCAGACTACAAGGAGTAACATTATATAGCGAATTGCAAAGATTTGACAAGTGCTATTATTATTGAGGCACTTATTGTCTGTTACTGTACAAGGTAATATTTTGTTCATTCGACTTTGTCCATTCTTCATTTCTTTGATGAGCTAAGCGAAGAGAGTTCTTCTGCCTAATGTAATTTAGTTTGTTACCTTGAATAGCAGCTGTTTTCTCCCCTTCTCCAAAAGTTGATATTTAATGGTACATTGTGACATTTGTGCGTTTCCTGTAAACTGTAATTCAGTAAAAGGATATCAATGGAATTAAGTTTCAGTTGATTATATTAGTTCGTCTTATTTTATGATTGAAGCATCAGGTATGGGCTGCAAGTGCAAAACCTGAAGCCTGCGATATCTCTGTGCAGCTTAACACGTATTATTAGACAAGGTTTGTGAGTTGTGACCTCTTTATTATATTTGTTTTCATCCCTGCAATATTCTGTTCTATGTCATCTCATGTTAGCTTAAATGCCACAGGAGCATATATACTCACTTGCTAATGGGAATTCTTATGATTTCACATTCAAAATGCTTCATTTAGCGTGGCACCCGACAGAAAATTTAATTACTTGTGCTGCCTTGAACAGTTTGTACATATATTATGCATGAAGATCATACTGGAAGTGAAGGTCTCATTTTGCAATTTTTTTTTATTTGGATTTGCTTCTCAAGGCACATAGCTTTTGATGTTCAGTGAACAAGATACAGGAGCATGTAATTTGTTGCATGTTCTTACTGGGGCCAAAGGATTGCTCAACAGAAGGAGTTCAATCTGAGAAAGCCCCCATCATTCATTATGATTTACTGGTTTTGGGATTCTTGGTACTATACCTTAATCTATCTGCCTCTAGCTAGTTCTTTGGTTAAATCTCAAATGGCATCTGACTCCTGAATCATTTACTTGGTTTTGCTGGCCAGACCTTGTTATGTGGTCTTATTGGAGTTCCACCTTCAAATGGTGTCATCCCACAATCTCCAATGCACACGAAAAGTTTGGCCACCCTCAAACACCAAGTAAGCTCCAAATTGTGAATGATTGATTATATTGCTTCTCTCTCCATAGCATTATTTGATATTTTTTCATTGGAATTTTCTCACAGTTGCTTCGCAATCGACTGGTAGCCACTGCACGCCAAAGCATGAAAAGAAATTCAAGCTTGACTCAAGTACTGTATGGAAATATGCAAGACGCTTATAAGAGATGGAATGCTAAGCTGGTCGAAGTTCTGCAACGTACTCCTCACTATTTGATCTTGGACTAGACCGTTTACTTGCAAACTCGTGTGGCAAACTTCTACATTGTCTTTGCTTGGAAAATCACATAGCGAGTAGGAGTATAATGTGTTATTTGATTTACATTTTGCTTTTGTTGAAAGAAAAATGGATAGTTGTAAAATACATGGATTGTTTTGTTTTTGAAACTAATTGGATGTTGCATTTACTTAATTCATGGTGTGTTATTGATTATGGATAAACTATTATATTATTGTGTTCTTTTATATGTCTAGAAAAATTATAAATAAAAATAAATATGAAATTTATATAAAAAATTAAGGCTTTTAACACCGGTTGTTTCTAGAATCGGTGTTAAAACATCATTTTTAACACCGGTTGTTTCCAGAATCGGTGTTAAAAATGATGTTTTAACACCGGTTGTTTCCAGAACTGGTGTTAAAAATGATGTTTTAACACCGGTTGTTTAAAATAACCGTTGTCTAAAATGGCTTTCCCGCCTCATAATTTTGAACTTTTAACAACGGTTATTAACCGGTGTTAAATCTATATATTACACCGGTTTGTTAACCGGTGTTAAAAGTCTATACTTACAATGCCGGCTGGATCAACACCGGTTCCGGAACCGGTGTTAAAAGTCGAAAATAACCGGTGTTAAAAGCCTTTTTTCCACTAGTGATTGTAGGAAAGGGTTAGCTTCATTACCTCAGATGAGACTTTTGCTACAATTTTATATCATTCGAATTAAAGAATGTTGGAACAACCTATCAATGACTTACAGATAAAGTCTTCCAGTAGCAGATAGGAAGACACATTGAAGTCTACGTCGATGATATACTGATCAAAACCATTTGAGCGACTGATCTTATTTATGATATCGAGGAGACTTGCAACACATTGAGGAAGTACGGGCTCAAATTAAACCCAAGCAAATGTTTATTTGGAGTTAAAAGATGTCGCTTCCTGGACTATATGGTGATCGAGCGAGGGATTGAAGCCAACCCGATCTAGGTGCTCAAATATATGACTCCTTGAAACCTCAAAAAAGGCCATCGACTCTACAGTCATATCATAACACTCTTAAGATTTATCTCCCAATTGGCCAATTAGAGCCTTTTATTCTTCAAGGTGCTTCTTAGGGCTATCAAATTCTAGTGGGATGAAAGTTGCAACAAATCAGCTCCTTAAGCTTAATGTGAAGTTGTGCTACTGCCTCCTCTTCTTCCAGTCGAAGGTTGCTGAGCTGATTTCGTAGCAGATCATTTTTTGCTAATTTGGCTTCGGAGGTACCTTCATGGAGTTCAAGGAACTTTTCCCAAAGTTCCTTCACCGATGGGTAGTTCCCGATTCTGTTGACTTCTTGTGCAGGGAGTACGATCAGCAGATGGTATTCTTCTTTCCATTAGCTACAAAGTCAGCCTATACCTTCTTAGTCCACTGGCTTTCGTCTTTGAGTTTGATGTCGGCGTTCTTCGACGCTACAAAATTGTTTTTTATTATTAAAATCAAATCGAAATGAGTTTTGAAAAAAAAAACCCTGCATTTTGCACTTCCAACTCGCGAACTCCCCCTCAAACTTTAGCGGATAGATGACTGGTCCGACCATTTTGAAAATTACTTCAGATGGCGGTTAGTCCTTCTGGAGCATCCTTGCTCTGATACCAATTGAGGGTGATCGAAGGTCGGCAAGAGGAGGGTGAATTGTCACTGAAAAAGAAAACTCAATCTTTTGTTTCGACTTACCAAAGATGTTAGTTAGATCACAAATAACATAAACAAATGAAGCAAATAGTAAATAAAGAGGCAATTGAATTTTACTTGGTTTGCAATCGGGGAGGTTGCTAATCCCAGGTTGAATATGACTCGATTCTCTTGCATAAAACTCCTTCGGGCAGAGAAGCCTCTTACACGTGGAAAGCTCAGGAAAAGAAGGAATATTACACCAAACTAGTTTGCTAATGCTTGGAATAACTAGAATGAATGAAACTAAGCTACAGGGGTCTATTTATAGCCCCGGTCAGAGTTATCCATTTGCTGACGTCGCACTTATAGGGTGCCCGAGAGCTCTGTTGGATCGAAGAAAACGATAGAGGGGGGGTGAATATCATTAAAACTTTTCGGATTAAGAAAGAGCAAATACGCAACGGAAAGAAATAAATTGCACAATAACACACGTCGATTTTTTACTTGGTTCGGAGTCACGATCGGCTCCTACTCCAAGGCCCACGGTCCTTGACCGTTTACTTTGGGCAATACTATAATCGGAATAAAGATTTACAAGTTAAGTACAAGATTATATCAGAAAATTGAAATTGCTACACTTTTCGTTACCGACGCCCGAGGTGGAACGTATTTCAGAGCAGAGGGTCGTCGTCGATGCTGGGATCTGGAATTCGGAGTTAGCCGGGGCGTAGCGCTTGAACAAAAAGCTTTGGAGTGTTGAGAAACAGTAATGTCGAAGCCTTGGGGGTGAACCCCCTTTTATAGTGCCCATGGGGGCGCCTGGCACATGCCTTCACTTGCGAGAACCTCAATCCGCAGCACGGTCAACGCTTATCCCTTTCGATTCGGCACCTAGGTTGACTGGGGCGCTCGGGACCTCTCGGGCGCCTAGGTTGACCTAGTCCATTGGCTTCGTGGCAGATTTGCTTCGATGGCTGCTTTGGCTTTGACCTTGGGCGCCCGAGACCTCCCGGGCGCCTAGCCCAGTGCAGTTCGAAGCGGTCTTGCTTCCTTGCTGTTTTGTCCTTTTACCTTGGGCGCCCGGGACCTCCCGGGCGCCTAGCCGAGTGACCTACCCCTTCCTTTGGGGCGTTCTGAGCTGCAGAAACACAATCCTTCGGTCCCTACAACCAAGGTTAGTTCCAACACAAACAAAGCAAGAGTGTTAGTCATTATTTACAGTCATAGCTGTCTTGGTTCTGACTTCGGGTCTCCCAAATGGAACCCTAGGTCGAACCGACACCTACTGTTTCCTCGACGGGGAACACGTCCTCACCTACTCCTCTCAGGAGAGTTTACCTTTTTCCAACCGGCTCCTCCAGTTGGACTTTGGCCCAATCTACCTGACCAAGTCTTCGTGCCCAACTTCCGGTCAGGTCTTCGGTGCCCAGCCCCTTGCCAGGACTTCGTGTCTAGTCCTCGACCAGGACTTCTTTGCCCGACTTCCGGTCAGGTCTTCTTACCCAGTCCTTGACCAGGACTTCTTTGCCCGACCCTTTGCCAGGACTTCTTGCCTAGTGTACCTAGGACTTCTTCCTGCACACTTAGTGAACAAGTTAGAACACCATAACATCTTAACTTTTGAACCCTTTGCCATTATTAAAACCCAGGTTTGACTTAGGTGCTACCTGCACCAACAAGCTCTTGGGCACCTGACACGTGGCCTGACTCTTATCTAGAAAGCAATGTTTGTAAATGGCTAAAATTAGCCTCTCGGGCGCCTGATAGCACAAGGGTGCCCGAGTGTTAGGGTGCCTAGTGCTCGAGCGCACGGCAGCTCAGGCACCCGTATGCTCACGAGCGCCCGACAGTGATTTTTTTTGTCATCAACCGCTGACTACTCTCCAGCTTGACTTTCAATCTTCTTGGGTGATTTTTGGCTAACCAGAGTTAGGCTCACCCGAACCCTACTCTGGCCTTCCACCCCTCGAGCGTCCATCCTCCCGGCTTCTCGTCCCTCGGACGCCGCACGCGTCCTTCTTGCTCCACTGGCGTATTCTTTCGTAGAGCTCCTAGTCACTCGGATGCACTGAGTCCATCAACTCCATTTCCGTGCCATCCTTCTCGATCGTTGCGTCTTCCGCTCGACTTCCTGCGCTCCTAAGTTTCTGTACACTTAGACACAGGGATTAAAAATATCATGACCTAACTTAAATCGGTTGACCATATCAAAATCAACCTAGGGTACTTACACTGACATCTTGCATCTGATCGTACGAACTAGTTCAGCGTCCCGCTGAATACTCTGAGGTCCTAGTAACTGAGATTCCCCAACCTCCTCCCAGAGGGTGGTTGTCCTGCAAGTCCTACCATACAACGCCTCAAATAGTGTTATCTGGATAGTTGAATGATAGCTATTATTGTAGGGAAACTCAACCAAGTGCAGGTGATCCTCCAGTTGCCTCAAAAGTCCATAACGCAGGATCTCAGCAAATCCTCTAGCGTCTGAATGGTACGCTCTGATTGCACGTCCGTCTACGGATGAAAGACTGTACTGAATCGAAGCTCGGTATCCATGGCCTGTTGCAAGCTCTGCCAAAATTGTAAAGTGAAACGCGTGTCTCTATCTGATATAATGTTGGGACCTTGACGTACGACTAGAGGGGGGTGAATAGTCGATCACCCACTTCAATCGCGATTTCTTCCTACACGTGTTAGCAAACGCAAGCGAAAAATTAAACTACAAACTAAAATAATGCTAACATCAAACCACGTAATGGTTTGGAGATGATACTCCTACTCCACTGTTGTCCGTAAGGTAGACGATCCCGATCCGTCGGTGGATGAGTCCCTAGAAGACCTCTGGCTATCTTTTGTCGTTCCTTGTGGATGGAGAAACCTCGCCATAAACTCTCGACAACACCTGAGCACTAGGAGACTACTAATAAGCTCTAACCAAGCTTATTTCGTCAACCTTTGTTCAGCCAAACCGAACTCTCTTAAATAAAGCTCACAGTTGTAACGTTCCACCTTGGATTCGAATGTTACAGCCTAATGTTCAAATTCCAGTCGACACCAGTCGACTGTACCAAAGATCAGTCGGCTGATCTTTCTGTGCACTTCATCAGTCGACTGATCCAAGAACCAGTCGACTGCTCTACCCTAAACCTAGGGTTTCCCTTCCTGAGTACAATTCTCTCAGCACTCGGACCCTCACGACTTAGCTGACTCTTCACCAGCAGCCTTGACCTGTTGCCTTCAAGCCTTCTTTGACTTTGGCTCTCGTCCCTCGGATGCATACGAACCCGCGGCTCGTCCTCATGCCTTCCTTCGTGTATTCTTCGAAGTACACTTCCCTCAGCTCATCGTTCCTGCTTCAGCCTTGTCCTGTTGCCTTCAAGCCTTCTTCGACTTTGGCTTTCGTCCCTCAAATGCATCCGAACCCGCGGCTCGTCCTCATGTCATCCTTCGCGTATGCCTCGAAGTTTGCTTCCCTCGGCTCATCGTTCCTGCTTTGTCCACGGTCCCTTGGATGCATACAAGCCCACGACTTGTCTCCTCATGCCATCCTTCATCGGACCCGAAGCCATTCAGCTAAGTCCATGTGTATCCTGCAAACCTACACACTCAAATACACATATCAAACACAAGGGTGAACCTAACTTAAACCCTTTGCTCAAATATCAAAACACATGGTCACTCCGGACCATAGATTGCTATAACGTATATTACTCAGAGGAATACTGTGTAACCTGATAATCTCATGGCAGTACAACTTCGCTAGCTTGTCTAGTGATTCTGTCCTCCGAATCTCCAAGAAATGCGCAGATTTGGTTAATCGATCAACGATCACCCAAATCGCGTCGTGAGCTCTACGATTCCTCGGTAACCCCACAACAAAATCCAGAGTGATGTGCTCCCATTTCCACTCAGGAATAGGGATCTTCTGGAGTAATCCAGCAGGTCTCTGATGCTCAGCTTTTACTTGCTGGCACACTAGACATCTAGCTATGAAGTCTGTGATGTCTTTCTTCATACCGTTCCACCAGTAGGAACGTCTCAAATCTCGATACATACGGGTTCCGCCAGGATGAATCGCGAATCGAGATCGATGCGCCTCCTGAAGCAATTCCTCCAAGACCAGATGTGACTTAGGTATGCACAATCTCCCTCGAAAATATAGAATGTCTTCGTCATCTCGTGTGAAGTTAGTCTGCTGCTCTAAGGCTATCCAGCTGTTCAGCTGTCTAGGAACTGCAGATGTTAATCATTAGCCTGAGCCTATCTGATCCTCGTCCTGATCGAAGACTGAGCAACCATAGTCACTAATAACCCTTTCTCTGTCTGACCCTGCTCCTCTAGTCTCAACTCTGAGAAACTCTGGACTAAGTCTATGACCATAACCTGGTAGCAAGCTAGAACACTCCGGGATTTTCTGCTCAGTGCATCTGTAACCAAATTAGCTTTCCCTGGATGATAGCTAATGGTGCAGTCATAAACCTTTAGGAACTCTATCCATCTCCTCTGAAGATTCAGCTCCTTCTGAATGAATAGATATTTGAGACTCTTGTGATCCGTGAAAATCTCAAACATGACGCCGTACAGATGGTGTCTCTATATCTTCATGGCAAAAATGATGGCTACAAGCTCTAAGTCGTGAACTGGATAGTTCTTCTCATACTCCTTCAACTGACGAGAAGCATAAGAGACTATTCGCCCATGCTGCATCAAAACTTCGCCCAAATGCTGATGTGGTGCGTCAGTATATAGTATGAAACCATCCTCTCCCGAAGGTAGAACCAAAATAGGTGCATACACCAATTGTCTCTTTAGCTCCTGAAAACTAGTCTCGCACTCATCTGTCCAAACAAATTTCATGCCCTTTCTGGTCAGACGTGCCAACAGTGTAGCAATGATGGAAAACCCCTCAACAATCATCGATAGTAACCAACAAATCCGAGAAAATTGCGCACCTCCTGAACTGACTTCGGCTGCTCCCAACTGGTGATAGCCTCGATCTTCTGGGGATCTACGGAGACACCTCTACTGGAAATAACGTGCCCGAGAAAACCCATAGAAGACAACTAAAAAGCACATTTACTAAATTTCGCATACAACTGCTCTCGTCAGAGCGTCTCGAGGACGATGCGAAGATGACATGCATGTTCCTCCTCAGAATGGGATTAAATCAGGATGTCGTTGATAAAAATGATAACAAACTGATCCAAATACTCCATAAAGACCCAATTCATCAAATCCATGAATACTGTAGAAGCATTGGTAAGCCCAAATGACATTACCAAAAACTCGTAATGTCCATACCGGGTATGGAAAGCTGTCTTCTGGATATCTAAATCTCTGATCCTCAGCTGGTGATATCCTGACCTCAAGTCAATCTTAGAATACACTGATGTATCCTTTAACTAATCAAACAAATCTTCAATATGAGGCAGAGGATATTTATTCTTAATAGTCACTACATTTAACTACCTATAATCGATGCATAACCTCATTGAACCATCTTTCTTCTTTATGAACAGAACTGATGAACACCATAGTGAAATACTAGGACGAATAAATCCTCTGTCAAGCAACTTCTGAAGTTGGACCTTTAGCTCGTCCAACTCCTTAGGTGCTATACGATACGGAACCTTTGATGCCGGTGCTATCCCCGGAATCAACTCGATCATGAACTTCACTTGCCTTCTGGGAGGCAAACCAGGAAGCTCCTCTGGAAATACGTCCGAAAATTCTTGGACCACTAGAACATCTGAGAGATGAGGGCTACTGTTGTCATTTGTGCTGATCAGTGACAATAGAAAACCCTGACATCCGTGCGACATAAGCTTCTGGGCCTGAAGCACAGAGATAATCGGAATCCCATCATTTCTAGTACTAATGAATTCCTATAAGGGTTGGTTCGGGAGCCGAAACGTGACCACCCTCACTTGACAATCGACTGTGGTATAATAGGCCGCCAATGAGTCCATGCCCAGAATAATGTCAAACACTACCATCTCAAGAATCGATAAATCCACGGTGAGAGTATACTCGTCGAAATTCAATGGACATTCCTTGACTTCCTGCGTGATATCCAATACCTCACCAGATGGCAGAGACATCGACAAACGTTATGATCTAAGGGTAGGTAACCTACTAATTTTTCCCATGAACAATTGTGATATGAAAGAATTGGAACTACAAGTATCAACAAGCAATTCAGTAGGAAACGCATAAACTGAAAGCATACCATAGAAGACCGATCCATCAGCCCGCTGTGCCTCCTCTCTGGTGACTGCATATACTCATCCTGTCTCTGGAATTGGAGGTAGAAACGCCAAAATCTACTGCGGCTGAGATGCTGAAGGTCGATAGTCTGCTGGGGCTGATATACGGAAGGCACAGCGACTACTGAGGTTGATAAACTGAAGCTCTAGTTGACTGTTGAGGCTGATATACTGCAGGTTGATATGTTGGGTACGACTGGTAATAGTACGACCCTGTCATAGAATACTGAGACGCCGTTGGTGTGGAGGCGTACTCATGCCCAGGCATACAATAAATCTGAACTGGTGGAGGCATGGCCTACTGACGTCCTGTCTGTTGCTGTCGAGATGATGTCTGAGTTTGACGACCGCCTCTCTATGACCTTTGCTATCCTGACCGGTATCCCTGGGGAGTAACGGCAACCGATTTATGCTGAGCCTTCAAGGGACAACCTCGACTCTCATGACCCAGAAGCTTATAGTAAATAGCTTATGGGGTGCTCTAGAGGACAATTTTGTCTACTGTGGTCCTGGATCAACATTGAAAATAGTGAGCCCCACCAGTAGCAGACTTCCGGGTCTACTGGGAACCCTGAGACTATTCTACTGAAAATTGTCCAGACTTCTAGGGTTGAGGCTCAGAAATCTTCTGCGTACTCTGACTCCTGCTACTGCGCTTTGTCCGATAGTCTGCTATTTCTGAGTCACTGCTGAATCCTGAGCTGGCTGTTTTCCTTTCTTCTTATCACTAAACAACCTATACTGGGTCATCTCTATGTGTAGAGCCCGGTCTAAAGCCTCTCGATAAGAAGTCGGAGTCCATCTAGACATACGTAACTGAATATATCCAGTGAGACCCTGCATGAACTGTGTCGCCTGCTCATTTTCTGTAGTCACCAACTGAGGACAAAACTCCGCCAAGCGATTGAATTCTGTCTCATACTTCATAACTGAGCGATCTCCTTGGTGAAGACCAAGAAACTCCTGCCGTCGGGTCGTACGAAACATAGCAGGATAATACTTCACCTCAAAAGCTCCGCGAAAAGAAACCCAAGTAATTGACTATCCACCAATAATAGTCTTCTGCATGTTCCACCAAGTGACGACCTAATCTCGAAGGTGATAAGTAGCCGACTATACCTTCTCTATGTCTATGAGAGTCATATAACCGAAGGTGCCCTCCAATGTCTCCAGCCAAGCACGAGCAGCATATGGATCTGGTTCTCTATGGAACAGTGTGAAACGACCCTTCATAGAGGCTGCCAACAACGGAATCCGAGCTCTGTCCAGAATCCAACCCACTTGGGCAGGGATTGCCACTGGTGGCACTATAGGGATTGCCACTGGTGGCACTGATGGACCTGTCACTGATGGTACTACTGGAACTGTTGTTGGATACGAAGGAGGTACTCTCAGTGGTGGAGGTCTCAGCTCACCCAAAAGGTCCTGGTGAGCTGGTCCCTGACCAGTCGGCTCCACCCTGGTGGGCCTCTCAACGTCCTAACTCGAGTCTCTCTCTGACTCCACTGGCTTCCCTCGTGATCGTCGTCCACAGAGGAGTTTTAGCCTAATTATG
Source organism: Boesenbergia rotunda (assembly GCA_024364735.1). Taxonomy (NCBI): domain Eukaryota; kingdom Viridiplantae; phylum Streptophyta; class Magnoliopsida; order Zingiberales; family Zingiberaceae; genus Boesenbergia; species Boesenbergia rotunda. The sequence goes on from JAGFNQ010001069.1 coordinate 683,947, forward strand.
TTTAGTATCTTGTTAAGCTATTTGTTTAATTTTATAAATAGTTAAAACTATATCCTTGAAACAGGATCCTGATTTGATATAAGAATCTGAAGGTGGGTCTTTTATGAACGGTCTATGATAAAGGCGGATACTTCTCTTTGTATTCTTATAGATCATTAATCTTAAATACATGACTATTTGGTTTCTGAGTAGGACTGCTTGATCTTGTTCTTTGTTTTGTTGATATCCTTCGTTGATACTTTCTTTGCTTAATCTTCGAGCTAATCGTATTTTATATCCGTACAGTCTCCTCGTTTATTTTCTATTCTGTAAAGTACCGCTTGTACGTGAGTACTTAGATATTATCATTAAACACAACTAGGGTGGTTGGCATTAGAGATACCCTACCTAATAGTTTAGTTGTATGTTTGATGATTTTTTGTACTTGTTGGTTGTATCGTTACATTGTTGTTATTTGGTTGATTGTGCATTTAGTATCATGCATCATATCTGTACAGTTGCATACTGTTGAGTATTGGCTTCCATATGGTAAGTCGTCGTCAGTCATTTAGTTGCTCTGCCCACTCAACCACTCATCGTGGTAGTTGCTAGAGTACGAGCAACTGTCCTGTTATGCCACACTCGACCACTCATAGATAGTGGATATTGGAGTTGTAGGCAAGCAATTGACACCCTCACCGTTATTTTCGAGGGATATCAGAGCTGTTGGTGGCTCCCCTTTTTCCTGGGGTTTTTAGAGTAGTTGGCTCCCCAGTATCCTGTTTACTGAACCATATATACTAGTGGTATTCGTTAGAGTACGTATAATTGTCATAACCTTACCCACTCAACCGCATAGATGTGATGTGATGACGGCTTGACGGGCGTCAATGGTAACACATGTCATTGCATCATATGCATTTATTATATTATACGTTTTCTTGTATTTGTTGCATTTATATGAGCTATGATTGTTGCATTTGGTTGACATACATGTATGTTTTGATATTATATTATCACTCTGTTTCATACATGCCTAGGTACTATTCTGTTTCCTAGAGACTATACACTGTTATTTCTTGTACTTGTTATACCTTTTGTTTATGCCATGCGTTTATCTACTCTTATACCTGAAGAGTTCGCTCGGACTCATCACCCCCACCATCTACTTTTGTTTAGGTAATAGATATATGCATTACCTGAAGCCAGGAGAGGATTCAGTTGTCAGTCCCACCGTGTCGATTCGTTTGGAGTTTGTCTCAGGGGTTAATTTATTTTTCGCAGTTACTTTATTTTTGCACTTTGTGAGTTTCGCATTTTATTTCCTAGACTGATATTTATTTTATTAATCCAGTATTGTCTTAGTAGATTTATGTTTATATGTTGCTGAACTGGTATGTTCGTTTTTGGATTTATATTGGAGTTTTATTCTGATTATGGAGTCTCTACTATTTTTATTTTTCTTAAAGATATTAACTGCGTGTTTATGGATTTACTCTATTATTGTGATACCAGCCGTGTGAGGTTGAGCTATATTTTTATGGAGAGTTATGTATAAATGTCTCAATTTGTTCGCCGTACAAGAGAGATATTGTCCGATTTTTGAGTAAGTATGAGTCTCTGGGAGCGTAACAGGATTGCTCAACCTCTTTGGGGGTTTAGAGAGATNTAAAGTCAAGAACATATAAATATAAAATAATATTATGCAAATAAAAAAAATTAAATGCATATGAATGAACTCCTTATGAGATATCAAATACAACATTGCATTTTAATCTGTGGATTAAAATATAATTTGTTAGCGGTACTTTTTGATATAACTTAAATATAAATTGGTCACACAAATTAATGTGTCTTCCTTTGAACCGACTCATTGTACACATAATATGACACTTTATATGAGTTATATATTGGTCCATAGCTTACAACAACTTTAATTTGCCATGCAATATGTTTTTCTTTGGGCCAACATATTTTATGCATGATCAGAACAAAAAATAAAATAAATTTTGTTCAATAGTCGTAAACTATCTTGAACATATATCTGGCATAAAAGTAATCTTTTTTGGGTCGATTATTCTTAGCATAGATATACGTCTACCAACACAAAATATACTAAATCTATCTATGGTATCTTTCTTTGGACTGACATAATAGTTTAATTTAGTTGCAAGTTGTGTAAATAGACTCTTAAGTGATTTGATCGTATAAGGGACAATCCTTAATCGCTTGTGATTCTTTATTATTTTTCTAATAAAAAATTAAGCGATAAAAGATCAAGAAGAGTTCCCTGATATGAGATGGACGTGCTAGGCTACGTATCCTCGTTAAGTGCATGAAGCACCAACATGGCTCGATCAACCCTCAACACGGTCCAATCATATCCATGGCCTCTAAAATCCGACATGGTTTGGAAAATAATGACGATTAATTGTCCAAAGTTTTTTTTTTTTAACGATTCCCTTGAAAGAGAGAAAAAAAAACTTGATTACAAGCCATGCGCACAACCAAAAAAAAAAACATGCCGTTTTTTTAATTTGTTTGTTTAATAAAATCCTGAGAAACAATCAAAATAAAATAATAATAATAATAATAATAATAATATTATTATTATTATTATTATTATTATTATTATTATGCACGCTGTTTTGTTTTAAAGCAGCACGTTTTTTTTATAAACGTGAATGATTCTTTCAAAGAATCAAATCGATTATATATATATTTACACAGAAGTGATCCTGTACGGACCACTTCGGTGGCCCGGCTATGGACGACGCCTGTGTGGCATCGCGGGTCACACATTTCGTCTTCGTGGCGAGGGGCCTTTAGCTTTATGGCCCGTCCAAGCCATAGGTTTTTAAGAGGGTTCCCTTCTTCTCATAAAAGGTGGAAGGAGAAGTTTTTTTTCATCCGACTGCCTCACAGTCCTTTCAACTCCCATCGCTGGACGGAGAATCTGCCTGCTCCCCCTCTCCTAGGGAACTTTCTGCAAGGTCCTGCCTACTAGCGAGCCAGGAGCATCCTCTCTGGCATGAAGTTCAGCGGCCTAAGCCTGGTACAATGCGAGGAGCTCATGTACCGCGCGAGCCTCAGCCCTAAAGAGACCCGCATCAGTCCCAACCTTGGTAAGCTTACTTTTTCCATTATTGCCTGTTAATTCTAACTGATATTCCGCTGTCTGTCTCTTGCAGAGGAAATCATGCTCTCGAGGGCGATTAGTCGGCTCATCAAGTGGGATAAAGCCAACAAGGAGGCCCTGGATCCCCCTCCTATTCTTCGCGCCTCGGCTTCCGCTTCAGTCGAGCCCTCGGAGGGGGCTGCCGAATCCTCCAATGAGTATGTAGCACCGGGGCAGACAGAGGCTCCTGTTGTACCTCAGACACCTGTCGACCAAGAGACTCCGGGTGTGTCTGCCAGCCTGGAGACGAGCTTCCCTTCGGGGACTGCCCCACCTCCTGTTGCAGTCCATGCAGGGGAGGCCGCAGGGAGGTCGTCGCCTCCTACCGACCCACAAATGCCCAGCCTCTCTGGGCGGCATAAGAGAAGAATTCCGGAAGGTCTGTCTCCAAGACGTAAAAGGTTGCGCCCCCTCCGCCCGAGCACACTCTCTTCCATCCCTGAGGAAGGCATTTTTGCCTCCGATGATGAGGATGCCACACCACTGTCTCCACCTTCCCAACCAACTGCTTCTATGGAGACCGGCGGCCCGACCCTTGGTTCCTCCCCGGTCTATCCTTCCGAGGCCCTGAAAGACAAGCAAGCATTGCCTACCACTCCTCGGATGTAGCTCGACCGTTTACGCAAAAGGTTTGAGGCGGCCTCGGAGGCTACTATGCAATCTTTCCCCCTGGTGCAAATTATGGAGGTCCCTGCCGAGGGCATTTCTCCCAAGGGGGCCTCCAGCTCGGAGGAGGATGATTCTGGCCCCTCTACCGTGCCACCTGGGGCTCCCCCTGTCCAGCCACTCCGCCCGCATAGAGACCCCTCACCCTCTGTGAGCTGGGTTGACCTCCCGAGAAGTCAAGGGGTCCCAGGAGGGGAAGCAGTGCGGGTCTCTGCCGGGCCTCTCACTACCCTCCGTGAGTCCCTTTCGAAGGTAAGTGTTCCCGGCACATAGGTTGTTTCCCTTTATGCCTTATAACTCATTTGCGTCATGATAGACGACTAAAGACTGCTTGACAGCCGACCGCCACTTGTATGCTTAGCTGCAAATCGAGGCCTTGACCCGTTGAGCATTGAGAGTAGAGGTCACCGCCGACCATGAGCATAGGGCAGGAGTTAGCAGAGCTCTCCGTGTGAAGGTGGAGCATCAGTTAGACGCCCTGCTGTCCATGGAGTCTTCCCTACAGAGTTCCCAACGCCGGGAACGTTTGATGCCCCAGAGAGTTGTGGCCCTAACAGACGACCTGCTCTGGGTGATTCAGGAGAGGGATCGACTTCAGCCGAGGGAGGAGAAGCTGTCGGGAGATATCCGACTCCTAGAGACTTCGGCCTGGAAGATGAATAAGCGCATCAAGGACCAAGCGCAACAGTTGGCCCAGAAGGAAGACGCCCTTATAGAGGTAGCTGAGCGCTTGACAGACCTGGAGGAGGATGCGGCCCAGGCACGATCGGAAACCCTGGCTACCTCGAAAAGACTCAGAGAAGCCTTGGAAGACCAGGACAAACTGCCCTCCAAGGTAGCTCGGCTAAAGATTGCCCAGGAAGCACCTGCGATCGAAATTCGTGATCTCCAGGTGGTCCAGGACTCCCTTCTCAAGGAGGCTGAGGCAGAATTCAAAGCTAAGTTCTTGGAGTTGGACAAATTTGGCGATATCCTGGTCGGCCAAGTAATGAAGCGCTTGAAGTAATGCTTCCATGGAGCCGTCGACCAGCTAAAGAAGGCCCAACTCCTGCCGCCAGATGCTGACCTGAGCTTTATGAGTATTGGTCGGGTCTAGGAGGACCTCCCGCCAGAAGACAAGGAGTTGTATGAAATATAGAGCTGCTTTCCCCTTCGGACCTTGCCTTTTTACTGTCAATGCTTACTATCCTCTCCTGACTGTACCCATTTTGCTTCGTAATGAAAACCTTTTTCGTCTTATTGCTCTGAGTATTCCTTTTTTGTTTGGCTCTTCATCTCAAGTATCTATTTGGCTCTTTTATGGGAGCCAGGGAGCCAATGCTTGTCCCCAGCAGCCTTTCAGGGACCCAAATCCTGTCCCTATGCCAGATGTCTCCTGGTCCAAGGTAACTTTGGGAGCTTTGTGGATTCGACCTTGGGTGTGGGTCTTCCACGTTAGTCCCGAAAGTTCAACTGCCAGGCCAAAATCTATGCATCTTTGGGACCCATATTGGTTCCCTCCTCTATTGAGTGTTTGGCGAATTCGCCGAATCCTAACAATCGTCTTCGGGCCCCAGGCGATTTCTTGAAGTGGTTCGTAAAGGTTCACGAATTTTGAGGTGCCGCAGAAGCGTATCCATTGATGGCGACATAACAGAGGCGACACTTCAGGATTGGCGTCCATTACGACCCTTGCACTACCCTTATTAAATGCGAAAGGGTGGCTACCACTATAAAGGTGGAAGGCCCAACCACTCTTCCTCCTTCATCTCTCCTTCCTCCTTTTGTTGGATCTTATAAGCAAGGAAGGAGAAAGAGGTCGCGGCCCGGAGGCGAGGTTGGCGAGGAGAGAGGTTCGCTGCCTAGAGGGGTGTACAACCCCTTCAGTGCAGGTGAGGCCAGGTGCTCTCAGAACCACATGTGAAGCTTATAGCATGCCGGTACATTCTCCACCTTTTACCCTTCTGGCAGAGGTCGTCTGTCCCACCGAAGAGCATAGCAGAGATGATGTAGTATGTTTCACTGGAGAGCCCAGCAGAGGTGGAACCACCTATCTCATCGGAGAGCCCAGAAGAGACATCACATATTTCTCTGGGGAGCATAGCAGAGAGGATGTCATCTCTTTCACCCGAGAGCATAGCAAACTTCCTCGGATTTTATATCAGAAAGTGTCTCTTGTTGGTGGCTCTCCAGCCTATTTCAAATGCTCTCCATCTCCTAATCGCCCAACTCCTCGAGTTTTGGTCATCGATCGACCGTCAACCGCAGGCACCAGTCAGGCATGGATTAGGTTGCCATCCGAGGAGGAGTTGTGGCCGCTGCTTTTCTTTTCCTCCCTTTGTATTTTGCGATTCTTCTTTGTAGGTTGGATGGCATGGAGTAGGTTGCTATCCGAGGAGTAGTTGTAGCCGCTGCTTTTCTTTCCCACCCTTTGTATTTTAGAATTCATCATTGTCTCTAAGCGGGAGTTGGATGGCATGGAGTGGGTTGTCATCCGCGGAGGAGTTGAATGTAAGAAGTCATCGGGGTCTTTGAAGGGGACTGTTTCGTCCAAGGTTTTGAGAACTGGACCGGACATCGAACCGGTCGGAGCAAGGGTTTAGAGGTTCAACCGGTTTAACCGGGGGTCCAACTGGCATATGACCGATATATAATAAAGCATGTATTTATATAAATATATGAAACTAACAACTAATCCAACTACTTTCTTCAAGATTAGATCAACTAGGTCGAGCATGTGATATATTTTTGTCAGCAACTCAGTACGGTATTCTTGAAAAAAAGAATAGTTTCAAAGAAAAATTCAAGTTTAAAAATATTGGATTCAAGAAATCTGGATAAGAACTAAAAAATATTATTATAAGTTAAAACTATATCATAATAGCATTTATTCACCTATAAACAATTAAACAGGGAGCACTAGTAAAGCACACGCAAAATTATACTTCTAAATATGTCATATATTGCTGCCTTCATATACCAGCACGACAACGCAATGAGGCTGGAGACGGGGCAAGGCTAGCGGCGGCGAAGCGAGGCTAGCAGAGGCAGGGCGACGCGGTGAGGCTAGTAGATGCAGGGCGACGCTGCGAAAAGCTAGTGGTGGTGACTCTCTTGCAAGCAAACAACAGGTTTGTTCGTTTGGGACTTTGGGTGAAAGCAAACTTAGTTTTTGACATTTTATTTTTCAATTTTCATTGTCAGTAAGAAAGCAAAACTGCAAAAGAGGAAAAATATCAAAAAATGAAAAATAAAATAAACCAAGCCGGTTTGACAGGTTTTTTCGGTTTGTCCGGTTCACCGGTTCTAGGCTGGTTCAGAACGGTTCACATCCGGTTTTTGAGTAGTCGATTTTCAGAATCAACTCGGACCGAAAATCTGACCGGTCCCCGGTTCAACCGGTCCGACCGGCCGATCCGGTCCGATTTTCAAAACATTGGTTTCGTCCCTTTACCCGGTGTACCCCAAGTCATTCCTGTTTCCTGTGAGTGGTCATAAGAATGGAGGTCCAAAAACCCAGTCGTGGCCGAAGACTCAGGAGTCCAGACCATAAGAAAGATGGCTCCCCACTCACCCACCACCGGAAGACGGCTCCGAGCTAAGCGACCAGGCGGGGATGATGAGGCGATAGGGGAGAGCCCGGGCAAAGGAGTGATCTCCACTACCGGGTCCACTGATCGTGTCCCCTATTTTTTGTCTTTCCTTGAGATGTCTTTGTCAATGTATTCCCCGTAGAAATGAAGGGAGACACTTGTTACCTTTAAAATATAAGCGCTTCGAGCAATAATCAGATATCATGCTTGTTTCCCTTGTCCAAGGATGCTAGTCTGTTGTGCATTATCTTTCTTCTCAAACCTTCCCCTAGCCCCCCACAATTGAGGGTCAGAGGTTGTAGGGTCTACTTATCTCTGGGTCGGGCATCCGCAGCATCTAGACCCAACATACTTACCTCGAGCATCCTTAATACCGTGAGGTATTAGGGTTTTATTTCTTGGTCAGGCGTAAATACCTCGGGCATCCGCAGTACCGTCAGGTATTAGGGTTTTATTTCTTGGTCGGGCGTCTATAGCACTCGAACCAAGCCTAAGTACCTCGGGCATCCGCAGCAACGCGAGGTATTAGGGTTTTATTTCTTGGTCGGGCATCCGTAGCACCCGGACCAAACCTAAGTACCTCGGGCATCTGCAGCACCGCGAGGTATTAGGGTTTTATTTCTTGGTTGGGTGTCTATAGCACCCGGACCAAGCCTAAGTACTTCGGGCATCCGCAACACCGTGAGGTATTACGATTTTATTTCTTGGTCGGGCGTCCGTAGTGTTGATGCAGTCTGACCCTGATTGTTGTTTTGGTGTTGACATCGATTTTAGTTTAGGTTGATGATTATGATTGTCATTAAGTCCTGATCGGGGATCAGGCACGGAATGTTGGAAAGCCCTAACCTGGAGGGTTAGGTGTGGAAAATCCTAGCTTGGAGGGCTAGGTGTTGGAAAATCCTAACCTGGAGGGTTAGGTGTGGAAAATCCTAGCTTGGAGGGCTAGGTGTGGAAAAGTCCTAACTCGGAGGGTTGGGTGAAAAGTCCTAGCTTGGAGGGCTAGGTGAAAAGTCCTAACTTGGAGGGTTAGGTGAAAGGCCCCAACTTGGAGGGTTAGGTTGATGAAATCCTGGCTTGGAGGGCTAGGTTGGATGAAGTCCTAACTCGAAGGGTTGGGTGAAAAGTCCTAGCTTGGAGGGCTAGGTGAAAAGTCCTAACTTGGAGGGTTAGGTGAAAAGTCCCAACTTGGAGGGTTAGGATGATGAAATCCTAGCTTGGAGGGCTAGGTTGGAGTCCCTAGATCGGTCTGGTGACCGATCAGGGAAGTTGGCACGCTGCTCCTTCGTGGATCGGTCTGGTGACCGATCCAGCGATGACTGATCGGTCTGGTGACCGATCAGGGAGCACACAGTGAGGTTGAAAACCTACTGTTCGACTCCTGATCGGTTTGGTGACCGATCAGGGAGTGTGCGGTTCACTCACTGTGTTGCTCCTGATTGGTCTGGTGACCGATCATGGAGCTCACAGTGAGTTGAGTTCCCCTGATGCTCTGCTCCTGATCGGTCCGGTGACCGATCAGGGAACTTCCAGTAGGTTTTGGGAACCCTACTGATCTGCTCCTGATCGGTCTGGTGACCGATCTGGATCACTGTACAGATCGTTCCGGAGAACGATCAAGTGTCGCGGACTCCGTCCTATATCCGATCAGGCTGGAGCCTGATCGGTCGGAGGGGTTCCTGATCGGTCTGGTGACCGATCAGGTCTCATCCTGATCGGTCTGGTGACCGATCAGGCTCAAGTGGCCACGAGAGCTGGGAGTCCCAGCAAAGCGGTGGATCGGTCCAATGACCGATCCACGAGCCCTGGATCGGTCCGGTGACCGATCACTTTAATTCAAAATGGGCTGTCAGACGCTCTGATCGCGTCTGAACGTATCTAATTCTCTGCGCTTAATCTCTGATACTTGATTTTCTACTTGATATGTTGTGCTAATGCTCTGATTAAGCTGCAGGTGACAGGGGAGGATTCAAACACTCAAGGAGAGTCAATGGAGGCCTTTCCTTGGAGCAGGTTTGTCCATTTGCCATCTCAGGTTGCAACGGCTGGGGCTGCAGACTGGAGCTTGGCTGAGGGAAGCTCAGGGAGTCCAGGAAGAGCTCAGTGGTAGCTGGCGTTGGCAGGTGAGCAGCTGGAGGCTGCAGTGAGGTGGTGACCTGGCAATAGTGGAGGGACTTAAGCGCTTGGTGGCGAACAAGTCTCCACAACAACAACTCTGATCAGAAACGCTGCGTGCTTGTGTTCTCTGCTGTTCCATCGTTCTTGAGCAAGCAGCTGCAATCTTTGAAGCAACCATCTTTTGCTTGAGCACTTGGAGGAAGAAACAAGAGGCTTGGGGAGTCCATCAGTGAGAAGACACGAAGAAGGGAGTTCTTGCGTGAGATCTGCGCTGGGTGGAGCTCAGGAGAAGCTCTACTTGTGTTCTTGCCTGTCCTAAGTGCTAAGTAAGATCTTTCTTGTGTTTCATTGTGCTTAAAACTATATCTCTGTTGAAACGCTGTGGAGAGGTTACTCCACCGAGAAGGAGGTTGCATTTTATCCGGTTTTTCCGAGGCTTGATCTGCCAACGATCAAGGGATCGCCCACCTTAAGGGCACGCCAAGGAGTAGGGGCAAGTTATCCCAGAACCTTGTAAACCCTCTTGTTAGCGTTTTGCATTTGTGCTTAGCTTAGGGTTTTTAGTTTTCTGCATACTCTGTTTCTGCTGCTTCCGCTGTGCTACTAAACGTTTAAGTGCAGAAAGTTCAAAGTGCTAAGTTTCGGTATCTGGCTACATTCACCCCCCCCTCTCTAGCCATCCAAGGTCCAACACGTAGCACCCGGACTAAACCTAAGTACCTCGGGTATACGTAGTACCGCGAGGTATTAAGGTTTTATTTCTTGGTCGGGCGTCTGTAGCACCCAGACCAAGCCTAAATACCTCGGGCATCTACGACAACGCGAGGTATTAGGGTTTTATTTCTTCGTCAGGCGTCTGTAGTACCCGTACCAAGCATAAGTACCTCGGGCATCCGCAGCATCGTGAGGTATTAGGGTTTTATTTCTTGGTCGGGCGTCCGTAGCACATGGACCAAGCCTAAGTATCTTGGGCATTAACACCACGAGGTATTAGAGTTTTATTTCTTGGTCGGGCATACTTAGCACCCGGACCAAGCCTAAGTACCTCGAACATCCGCAACACCGCAAGGTATTAGGGTTTTATTTCTTGGTCAGGCGTCTGTAGCACCCAGACCAAGCCTAAGTACCTCGGGCATCAGCACCGCGAGATATTAGGGTTTTATTTCTTGGTCGGGCATACTTAGCACCCGGACCAAGCCTAAGTACCTTGGGCATCCGCAGCACCGCGAGGTATTATGGTTTTATTTCTTGGTTGGGCGTCTGTAGCACCCGGACCAAGCCTAAGTACCTCGGGCATCCGCAGCACCGCAAGATATTAGGGTTTTATTTCTTGGTCGGGCGTCTGTAGCACCCGGACCAAGCCTATGTACATCGGGTATCCGCAGCACCACGAGGTATTAGGGTTTTATTTCTAGGTTGGGCATCCGTAGCACCCTGACCAAGCCTAAGTACCTCGGGCATCCGTAGCACTGCGAGGTATTAGGGTTTTATTTGAATGTATTGGCGTTTTTGTGATGAGACGTCTTATTCATTTCACGGCTTCACTACAAGGCAGCAAGTGTACATAGACAAGTACATAGCATGACTCACAAACCTTACCCGGTGTGACGAGGTTGAGTGTAGGGGGCATGTCATGGCGTCCTCAGCCTGGTGGCCCTGCCCTCTTGTGGATGGTAGCTCCCTCCGGTTAGCCTCTGTGTAACTTCGGGTTTTTTTGCGGGAATCTGATCTGACTTCCTCGTTATAGCATCGCCGAGACACCAACTGGTCCCCTTTGACCTCAGCCACTTGGTCGCCTACTGGGAACTTGATCTTCTGGTGGCAGACAGAGACCACCGCCTAGAATACGATAAGCGTCTGGCGACCCAATATAGCTTTGTAGGATGAGGGGGCATCCACGACCAAAAAGGGGGTCCTCCTGGTCCTTTCCAACACGTCACTGCCCAATGACAATGATAGGGTAATCTGCCCTATCGGCTGAACTCGGTATCCGGTGAAGCCGAAGAGTGTGGTCGAGACTGGAAGTAGTTCATCATAGTCGATCTGCATCTGGTCCAGAGTAGCTTTGTACAGGATGTTCACAGAACTGCCTGTATCCACGAAGATACGCTTGACCTTATAATTGGCGATCCGCACAAGGATTACCAGGGCGTCCTCATGAGGGGCCTCTACGTCTTCCAAGTCTTCTGGGCCGAAGGAGATCATAGGGCCACGATCCTGGCTTCGACTCATCCCGATTGCGTAGTTCTCCAACCGCCAGGTGTGAGCCTTTCTAGCCCGGTAGGAGTCTCCTCCAGTGGGCCCCCGGAGATCACTCCTACATGTCCAGAAGGAGGGCCACGTGCGGGAGCATTGCCCTTCCTAGGGTCTCTTTCCAATGAGGGAGACCTGCGAGGTGCAGCTCCCCAACTCCTCCCTCTTGAACGCGATCGAGACCGGTGTCGGGTCTCGTTTTCCACCGACTGTCGTGGTCGGGGAGAAGGGTTTCGCCTAGGAGACCTCCGGTGATACCCCGTCTTCTTCCACTTCCTCCGAGGTTTGGCATCTGCTTCCTCGCTCAAATTTTTCTTCAAGGCATGACATTCCTCGATGGAGTGTGTCGTACTGCCATGGAAGCCACAATACTTCATCAGTGGCTCTGGTTGTTCGGTGTCCACCATCTCGACCAGTTTTCGCCTTCCAACCCATTGCTCCTTCCCCAAGCGGGGATCCTTTCCTTGGGCTGGAGCCGGAGGTTCCCTCCTTTCTGACCGCCCAACGGCTGGAGGAGGGACCCCAGCTGGTTCCTTGCGACGGGCGTGTTGCACTTCTTCTACGTTGACGTGCTTGACAGACCGCCCTAGCAAGTCATCAAAACTGGTGGGCGGCTTCTTCACTAGAGATCGGAAGAAATTCTCTTCCGAGAGCCCCTGGGTGCAAGCACTGAGGAGGATTTCCGACGTCGCTGTTGGCACATCCTATGCCACCCGGTTGAACCGCTGGATGTATTCCTTGAGTTGTTCCTTCGTCTTTTGTTTGAGAGCAAACAAATTCAATGTCGTTTTCTGATAGCGATGACTGTTGGCGAAATGGTGGAGGAAGGCGGTCTTAAACTCCATGAAGGAGTTGATAGAACTTGGGGGCAGCCTTTGGAACCATCGTTGGGCTGCTCCAGATAGGGTGTTCAAGAACACTTGGCACTTCACACCGTCGATGTACTGGTGCAGGAGTGCCGCGTTCTCAAATTTATAGATATAATCTTTAGGGTTTGTCTTCCCGTCGTAATCAGCAATCTCAGGCCCGCGGAACTGCTTCGGCATGGGGTCTTCTACGATCTCCCATGAGAAAAGGGTAGAGGGAACCTTTGGGGAGGCTTTAAGCTCTTCTCTCTTCCCTAGTCCATCTTCTTGTCTCAGCGCGCTGGAGGCAACTGAGTTGGCTTTTTCCACATCTCCTGGAGAGTCCCGTTGGTGGTCCGGGACTACTCCGGTGTGTCTCCCCGGTGGTGAGACAGACCTCCGTGGTTGGGGGTGCGAGATGGAGATTATGGAGATCTCCTCCCGCACAAAGAGGCCTCGCTGTGAAGCGGCCTACTCAATTTGGTGTTATTCGAGCGCCCCTTTGATGACGTTGGCTGATAAGTACTATTTTGTTAATCATTTCATATTCTAAAATTCATGTTTGACTCATATTTTACTTGCTTAATATTGAATTTATCATAGGTTTTATGAATTTATTCTATTTTGGGCTTTATTGTAAATCTTGATACATTTGGAATATTTTGGCACTAAATTGTGAATCTACTTTTATAGGCTTGGAAGGATTATGGACCTAGGTCATGTTGGGTCAAACTTGAGTCAGAAGTGGACTCGGATCGAGTGATCAAGCATCCGACTAGTATGGGCCGTCCGATTCAAAAACGGCTAGATCTGAACCATCTGAGAACTTTTGAGGCAATCCGAGCTGGGGTTAAAGCTGATCAAGCACTCAGGTCAAGATCTGAAGGTTTCATCCAAATCAGAGATCATTCAGCCGTTAGATCAAGCTCAAGAGGATCTAGATCGTCCATTCAAAGATCAGGTAGATCTGAGCCATCCGTTGCAAATCTGGAAGATCCGAGCTACTGAGAGGCAGATCCGGACCCTTGATCAATATCTGGAAGTTTTGGTTCAGATCTGAAGAGATCCAGCCGTTGGATGGAGTTAAGTTAATCTGAACCGTCCATTTCTAAACTATATAAACGGTCTCTTTCTCCCCGATCAGTTTGTCGCGTCTTCGCCAGTCTTCACTGCATTCTTCGCGTTCTTCGTTTCTTCTTCAAATTTCTTCATCTGAGGGCGTGACGACATCGATTCTAACCTGGGTTCGAGTTCTAGATCGTCAGGGCTTCTTCTCCGTGAGATTTTCAGCTCGATTTCTCCACTGAACAGAGTTGATTGAGGGTTTCATCAGCTCTGCCCTTCAACTGGTCAGATCTCTATTTTGTGCCATTTTTCATACATCTAAGCAAGTCGGAGGGTTCTCCAGATTGCTCTGATCGTCCACAAATCATCACCGCAATTCCACACAGCTAGATCGAGGAGATCGGATGGGTTTTTCAGCCGAAAGCAGAGTTCGAGCTAAATCGACAGTGGAGTCGGATTTTCCAGCGATCTGTTGAGCTAGGGGGTTCTTGGCCTTCTCTTGTGTGACGGCAAGAAGAACTTGAGTTAAGGAGTGGATCGATGCTTAATTTCTTTGTAAATTCTTATTTCTAAGCAGTAGTTTCAATTTCTGTTATCATTTACAGTTTCTGAAATTTTGTATCAGTGAACTTAGTTTCTTTGAATCATTTCTGCATTCATTGGTTTTCCAAATCTGCATTCGAATCAGATAGATTACTTGTTTAGTGAACAATTACATTTAATCTCAGTTTGTCTCTCAATTTAGTTATTTCTGCATATCAGTTTTAAATTCTTGCGTATCAACTCATTTCTGCAAAAATTCAGCTCTATTCCTGCAAATGCTAGTTTCATTTCTACGAAATTGGCTTACAAGTTTCTGAAGTTTGTGTCAAGTGAACCTTAGATCCTCTAATCTTTTTTGAACTTTAAATTAGTGCATTCGAATTCAACTCGATCTATTTGTTTCTGCCTTTTCTTTGTTGTTGTATTTCTGCATTCATGTTCTGCATTTCAGCATTAATTTCTGTATCAGGTTGTGTCTGAATTGATTCGCATTCTGTTTCTAAATTTCTTCCTTCAGTCTTGCGTACCACTTCACTGGTAGTTTGCCTTTCCAAGCTGAGTTGATTAGTTGCATTTCTGAATTGTCAGTTTATTGTTTCTGCAAGTTTCAATTCTCTTTTCGGCACATTAGTTTTCATTTCTTGCAAGTTTGTATCAAGTAAGAAAATTCAGAATGGTTTGGTGTATAGCTTGCTTGTAATTCTATTTGTTTTGAATTCAATTCAGCTGAAGTTAAACACATCTTTAAGTGTGCTATTGTGCTTGAAATCAGATTGTTTTATATCCAGCTTGCTCCTGAATTTCAATTTCATTTCTGCATATTAGTTTTCTTTAGTTGCTGCAATTTGTGTCAAGTTAAGCTTCGGTATTGATTGGTGTCAAGATTGAATACAACTTGTAGTGTACTCTTGCATCTGAATTTAGATTTGTTTTCCAAAATCGACTAAGTTGCATTGGTTGATTAAGTTTCTCATTGGTTGAGTTCTTTAGTTGAATCTACCTTGTTTAGTTCACTTAGTTAAGTTTTCTTTCTTTTCATTGCGTTTTCATTTCTAATTGAAACCAAACCCAATTTTCACTTGAAACCCCAAAATATTTGACGACATATAAACTCGAGCTTGAATCAAACAAACTTAACTAGCCCTAAGAAAAATACGATCTATGACCCCTTTACTACATTTTTATCCTTGTTAGCAAAAAGGGTTTCCAGCTTTACAAATATCTAAATTTGAGACCCATATTTGTGACATCTATCTTTTGGGATTCATCAAATTAATGCAGAAATGAAGAACATGAATGCAGAAATATAACAACAAAGCAAATGCAGAAACAAATAGATCGAGTTGAATTCGAATGCACTAATTTAAAGTTCAAAAAAGATTAGAGGATCTAAGGTTCACTTGACACAAACTTCAGAAATTTGCAAGCCAATCTCGCAGAAATGAAACTAGCATTTGCAAGAATAGAGCTGAATTTTTGCATAAATGAGTTGATACGCAAGAACTTAAAACTGATATGCAGAAATAACTAAATTGAGAGACAAACTGAGATTAAATGTAATTGTTCACTAAACAAGTAATCTATCTGATTCTAATGCAGATTTGGAAAACCAATGAATACAGAAATGATTCAAAGAAACTAAGTTCACTGATACAAAATTTCAGAAACTGTAAATGATAACAGAAATTGAAACTACTGCTTAGAAACAAGAATTCACAAAGAAATTAAGCATCGATCCACTCCTTAACTCAAGTTCTTCTTGCCGTCATTGGCCACCAAGCGATTTAATTCCTCTTTCGTCAGGACGATGGATTGTCCCACCGACTCTGCCATCGGTGCTCCTTCTGGTGCTTTACTGGTTTCTCACAGACGACGCCAAACTTGTTCCGGAAGGAATCGACGTCAACCCACGCGGATGCTGACGCTAAAGGAAGAACTCTCACCCAGCGAGATTAACACGAGTGTTAATGGGAATATGCCGGAGGTTGTCCGACAGAGCCAACTTCGATGCTCAAGTCAGTGCCTCCGTATAAGAGATGGAAGAAAACAAGGAGAAGATGCTTAAGTCAGAGAATGCGTAACCCCTTTACCCGATGGGTTGGAATGTCTTTTATACCTGAGGCGGTCGTCACACGTGTTTGCACGATCTTCGCCGGCCATGTCCCCCCAATTGTCGGTTATGGGATTATCCTTGCAACGATCCACACAGCCTTTAAACCCGGACCGTTATGGTAATTATGGGTCATGATTATCCCGTAATAATCGATGATGATTATTCGCAGATCCGAAGAAAGGGGACCGTTACTTGAGGTTGAGTGTTCCTTGGGCTCCGCTATCTCGAGGCGATCTCGAGGTCCTTTGGCTCGGAGGGTCTCGGGCGTTTTACTTTCCCGAGGTGGTCTCGGGGACCTAACCTCCCGAGATGATCTCGGGCGTGTGTTTTCCCAGGTCGGTCTCCAGGGTATGCCTGTTCGTGATGTTCTCGGGAACCCACTTTCCCGATGGGGCTTCAGACACTACGTAAAGAGAGTCGTCCAGACTCGGTAGATCTTGCCACATAGCTTCTTCCGCCCATGTATCAGTCACGGGGTGCTCAACCCTCTCTCTCTCTCTCTCTCTCTATATATATATATATATAAACAAGGTATTTGTTTATATTGACTTGGTAGATACCATGAAGAAGGGGTTTGTTTTAATTTCCACAAAATATTAATAAAATGATAGATATGTATAAGTAATTTTCAAAATAAGTAATTTTCAAATGCCTTAACTATAATTATGATTAAAAATAATCTTTACTATATTGTTTTGTTATAATTATTATTTTGATTTATAATTTAATATTTCTTTCTCTATAGCACATTTAAATATGAATACGACATGCCCTTGTCATGGATTACAAAACCCAGTCATGTGGTTGTAGTAAAAGTCAAAGTCTCCTTCAATGCTTTGTTTAGTCAAGTCTTGTTGTAGCATTTATTCTGGGAAATTGAAACTATAGATGTTATTTATTGATTTGAAAATCAATAAAATAATATCTATATTTATAATTAATAAATACGTATCATAAACTTTTAGGTCTTGACTAGGACTGTGAATGCAACTAGGATTTATGTTTTATTATAAGGGTAAATTGTTATAAACTTTCTAATATCAAATTCAATTTCCTCTTCGGCCCTTATGTCAAAAAAATTATTTTTATTTTCTGCATGTAAAATTTCTTTTACTTCAACTTCCTACTGCATAGTGATTTATCTAATTATCCTTATTTTTTATAGTACAAAAAATCAAAAGGAGATATGATTTTTTATAAATTTAACATATTTAAATTAAAATTTAGTATATTTACTATCAAATTAAATATGACTTTTTTTCGTTTATCTCGTGAGAACAAAAGCCCTCAATATTTTGTATAGGTACCCAAAAAAAAGTAAATTCAGCACAATTTAATTATAATCGAGTATATTTTCTATTCAATTAAGTACGGTTCATTTCCTCCTATCAATCTATTCGAAACTTATATTAATCAATTCATTGACTTAGAGTGAATCGATTGGATGTTTCTAATTAAATGATATTGAATTTAAGATAAATTATATTTTATTTTAATTTTTTTATATTAAAAAAATAAAAAAATTAGGTAAATCTGAGTGTATTAGGGAGTTGAAATAAAAAAAATTTATATATCTAGAGAATGAGAATAAATTTTTTTTTCGAGAGGAGGATCAAGAAGAAAGTTGAATTTGATGTTAAAAATTTAAAGATAATTTACTATTGCGCCAAATTATGAAAGGACATGCCTTTGTCTACTTTTGCAAAACCCACCAGTCATGTGGCTTGAGTAAAGTCAAAGTCTTCTTTGATGTAATGCTTTGTTTTAGTCAAAGTCTTGTGGTACCGTCATTCCAACATGCTTTGATTTAATGCTTTCTCTATAGCAAATTTAAATATGAATAGGGCATGCCCTTATCTTGGATTAGAAAACCCAGTCATGAGGTTATAGTAAAAGTTAAAGTCTCCTTGAATGCTTTATTTTGTCAAGTCTTGTTGTAGTAGTTATTCTGGGAAATTGGAACTATATATGTTATTTATTGATTTGAAAATCAATAAAATAACATCTATATTTATAATTAATAAATACGTATCATAAACTTTTAGGTCTTGACTAGGACTGTCATTGCAACTAGGATTAATCTTTGTTATGTTTTATTATTAGGGTAAATTATTATAAATTCTCTAACGTCAAATTCAACTCTCTTCGGTCCTTATGTCAAAAAAAATATTTTGATTTCTTACATGTAAACTTTCCTTTACTTCAACTCCCTATTACACACCGATTTATTTAATTGTCCTCATTTTTTATAGATATAAAAAGTTCAAAAGGAAATATGATTCTTTATAAATTCAGCATATTTAAACTAGAGTTTAGTATATTTTACTATCAAATTAAGTATAATCTTTTTTTCGTTTGTCTCGAGAGAACAAAAGGCCCCAAAATTTTTTTAGGTAAAAAAAATAAATTCTGCACAATTTAACTATAATCGAATATATTTTCTATCCAATTAAGTACGATTTATTTTCTCCTATCAATTGATTCGAAACTCATACCAATCAATTTATTAACTTAGACTGAATCGATTAGATGATTCTAATTAAATGATACTGAATTTAGGATAAATTATATTTTATTTTAAACATTTTTATTTAAAAAAATAAAGATAATTAGGTAAATATGAGTTCATTAGGAAGTTGAAGTAAAGAAATGTTTGAATGTAGGAAATAAAAATAAATTTTTTCCGATGCGAGGATCAAGAAGAAAGTTGAATTTGTTGTTAAGGATTTTAGAATAATTTATATTGCGCCAAATTATGAACAGGACATGCCTTTGTCTACTTATGCAAAACCCACCAGTCATGTGGCTTGAGTAAAGCCTTGTCTACTTTTGCAAAACCCACCAGTCATGTGGCTTGAGTAAAAGCCAAAGTTTCCGTTGATTGAATGCTTTGTTTAGTCAAAGTCTTGTGGCACCATAACTCCAACATGCCTACAAACACAGTTGACAACATCGATCTTCCAGGCAACATAGTACCAGTTTTTCCTACAGCTGCAAACTCATTCTGCACTCAACCAATGCCTTCTTTCAAGAGGAAACGAAAATAATGAGATTGAAAAAGACATTAATTTTACCTTTTATACCTGGTCGGTCTCTCTTCTCCAAAAAGCTCTACATTCAACTGAACGTAGGAAATGAAAACATTTAACTGAAAATGGGAAACATTTAACACGTCATTTTATTTTACTATGAAGAATGCAAAAGGATGACTAGTTGTGTAAATCAGGCTTTTATAATGCTAAAGAAAGCTCAAAATAAATCATTATAATCAAACATCACACCAAGGGCTTTTATTTTGAACAATCTTTAGAAGAAATATTTAAAGAGTAATACAAGCTTTTCTCTAATCTCTCATTCTTGGAGCACTTGAACCTTTCTTACAACAACTTGTCAGGAAGAATATCAGAAAGTACTCAATTGTCAGCTCTCAATGCCTCCATCTACGCCGGAAATGAAGGCCCATGTGGACCACCATTGCCGGAGTGCCCAAGTCATGCAGCTCGTCAGGGTTCATCATCCGAACAAGGCAGGCAGACAGCAAGTTAAAGTTGGTCTATTTCAGTTGGTGGACAAGACCTACAATGTGATGCATGCTCAATTAGCAGTCAAGTTCCGAAATACTTGGAAGTCCTAGTTCAGTAACTTTTGTTTTAAGTTATTCAGGATCTTTGATTTTTTTTAAAGTCTGTTCACCCCCTAGCTCATAATTTCCGTCTATCAACTTTGATTACGGTCGTGGTTTGCAAATTAATCACTGTAAAAGTTTCATTACCTATATTAGCCACACCGAAGGCCAAAGAGAAATTCTATCTGAAACTTTTAGGTGTTCATCAGAAAGTAAACCTCCAATAGATTACCAAGGGTTTCAACTAGGTATTCAAAAGTGCGATGAGATCGAACGGGAAATAGACTAACAATGAAGTTCTTTTCTGTCAAATTTGCAAATAAAGTTCTAATTGAATATGGCGCTGTTCGATCAAATAGAGAGTGCTTATTCAGAAGTCCTTGTGATTATGCATTGCACAAACCATAGGGATTTTTCAATATCGATTCTGTATGTAAAAAAAAAAAAGAGCTTTAATGTGGTGTGAAACTCAGACCAGGATTGTGTAATCATTTTCCAAGATAGAAGCAACCTGGAAAAGCCCAAGCATCTCCTCAAGAATAGCTCTTCTTATGTCAACTCTGGATGTACGTAATATAAAGGAAGAACGAAGAGAAAACTCAAGCAGAAAGATAAAAAGAACCAAGAACTACCTGAAACTGATCACCTACAAAGATCTCTGACCTGCTGGAAAAGTTTTACTGAAATCATTTGATCTCTAACCAGACAGTTTTGTTATGTTTCAAGTTCGTTGTTTGCTTAATACTATGTACAATTAACATTTAGATTCTTTTGAGGACTAAAATAAATAAACTTTACAAGTAATTAGTTAATGAAAGAACCAAGTTCTTGATATAATACATAATATGTTTGTTAAATACTGAATTTTTCAGGAAAAGGCATTTTTTTAAATTAGGGGCCTAGTTGTAATAATCCAAACTTAAAGGGGCTTTTTTGTAAAAAAATCAAAACTATTAATAAACCCTAAACCTTTGTTTTCACGAAGCAGTTTCTTCCGATTTCTGCCTCGACGCCGCCGCAGACCCCCCTCGCACGGGGCGGTTTCACCCTCCCCGACGCCGATCCCTTGCGGTTCTGCCCGACGCTGCAAGCAAGCCGAGGCGAGCAAGCCTCTCCCTTCTCCTTCTTCTCCGGCGCACATCGAGCCCTAGCTGTCGCCTCTCCCTCGCGACAGCCACCGCCAGCCCTAGTTTCTCCTTCTTCTCCTTCTTTTCTGGAGCGCACGAGCAGAGCGCCTACACCTTGTCTTTCTGATTCCTGATTCACTGCCTTGCACGAGTTTGTCGACGACGCTGACGCTGCCAGCCGACGCCGAGCGCCGATCATCTTGTCGCGATCTTTCCTTTGATTTCGGGTAAGAATTTTGTTAGGGATTTCTTTGTGCTTGAATGCGTTCAGCATAATAAGATGAAGTTTTGAATAAAACCTATGATTAGGTTTAAGATTGATGGATCGGCAGATCGGCAAGTTGTGAGGTTTAAGTGAACTGATTTCTGGATTGTTCAATGCTTGTCGTGAACTCCACTGGAGTTGTATGGTGGGCTGGTTTTGAATATATAGGATACGGATGTTGAGAACAGTATGGATATGAAAGAAATGCTATGCGATTTAATTGTATAGGTTTGTTTTTGTTTGGTGGTGTCGAGTGATGATAATTTGAGTTATTAATTCTGCCATGTGTCAAGGATGAAGATTGAAGTTTACATAGGGATGACAGGTAGTTTTAACAAGAAGTGAACAATTCTTCATGCTTAGTTGCAATTATTTTAAAGTCAGCTGTTAATGTTAAACGTTAGTAAATAAATACTATATGTTGCTTCTGATGTCGTTGAGGTTGAAGATGAGTTATGATTTATCTTAATTTTGTTTATGTACGGTTTAACTAATTTAGTTAATTATTATAATTAGTTAAACTTATGTATTGTATACAGGACCTTGATTCAGATTCATTCAGTTGATCGTGGGAGGTTCTGTTCGTATACGTTCTACAATTATAAGGCGGGTACTTCTCCTTTGTACTCGAGTAGTTCTTTTACCTTAAAGCATGGCTAGTTTATGTCTTATAGATTGCTTGACCTTGTTCTTTGTCGTTATTTAAACATCGCCGTTGAAACTTATTCTTCGTTGATCTTTGAGTATTCCAAATTTGTATCCGTACAGTCCTCTGTTGGTTTCTTATTCTGTAAAGTGCCGGTTGTACACGAGCACTTAAAAGTTCATAAAAATACAATTAGGTTTATTTGACATTAGAAAATACTCTACCTAGTAGAGTAGGTGCATAACCGTTGGTTTTCGGTTTCTGGTTGGTTGTATCGATGCATGTTTTACTTGTTGGATTTTTATTGCATCGTGGTTTCTCCGGTTGTTCGTGCATCGTATATCATGCACCATACTTGCACGTTGCATACTAACGACTGTTAGACTTACATTTAGTTAAGCCGTCGTTAGTCATATTGTTGCTCGATTCACTCAACCACATGTTGTCATGGTAGTGGTTAGAGTGCGAGTGTTTGTCCTGTCATGCCAGACAGTGACACCCTCACCGTTATTTTAGAGGGATGAGCTGTTGGTGGCTCACCCTCACCGTTGTTTATAGAGGGATATTTTGCAGCTGTATAGCTCCCCCTATGTATAGGGGTTGGAGTGTAGACTCCCCAGCATCCTGTCCACTCAACCACGCCTTATGTGGTATTATTGTTGTTTAGTATTATTGTTGTTGTTGGAGTGGTACAGTTGTCACAACCCTACCCACTCGGTCACACAGATGTGATGTGTTGACGGCTTGACTGGCGTCAGGGGTGACACATGTCATTGCATCATGTGCATACGTATTTCTTTTATGCATTTGTTTGTGTTTGATGCACTTATATGAGCGATGATTGTTGCATATGTATGACATGCATGTCTATCTTGATATTATTGTTGTTGAGTTGTTCTATACCTGTTTAGTCGTTATTCGGACTTTATACCATGTCGTATTATATTGGTTATGCATGATTAGGTAAATCTGACATTTCTTATGGACTGTACCTTTTGATTCTCTACATCGTTATCTTATTTATGCCATGCTTATTGTCTACTCATATACTCGCAGAATCCGCTCGGACTCACCACCCTTGCTTCTCTTTTTGTTGTTTCAGATAGCAGGTAGTGGTATTGCTTGGAGCCAGGAGATGATCCAGTTGCCAGTCCCTCAGTCCCACCGTGTCGGTTTGGTTTAGCGGTTTCTATTTCGGTATTGTGTTAGTTTTCCGCATTTCATTTGTTTAACAGTGGTCGGACTGGTTTTACTATTATTATTTCAGAGACTTCTGAGTTCTCGTTAGATTGTGACTTTCTTCTATGTTTAAGGTGGCGGAGCCACCCATTATTATTTTGTTTCAATATAAACTGCGTGGATGTGTTTTATATTTATTATTGTGATGCTAGCCGCATGTGGCTAAGCTATATATGTGAGATAGTATGTATTATTGCCCCATATTGTCCGCCGTACAGGGGAGATGCTGTCCGATTTTCGAGGAAGCATGTGCCTCTGGGGGCGTGACAATGTTGCCTGATTATTGTGGATTACGAAAATGACCATGACATAAAGATGTTCAAAATCTCATCACATCTATTTTTCTTCTTTTGGTAGAGCAAGAATACATCATAGGATAACATCACCACACCATGTGAGCTCTACCTTTTCATGTTTCAACTTAATTTCTCACCACACTTTCAGCGTACACAATAATTAATATTCACAACTAACTATGAGCAAGAATACATGGAATCGATCCCTCTTCACTACTCAAAAGTTCAAGTGCTTAATTGAACTCTTTTTTTTTTTTTGCCATTTCAATTTCAGCTTTGCAAACTTCACTGCGAGTTGCACATACATCCAGTCATACATCTTGTCCACCATCTGGAAGAGAGTAATCCTTGTGGACTTTTTCATGAATAATATGCCCAAATATGCCCAGAATCCAACTATAAATCCCACAACAATAATAGTATAATCTATAACTCTTTCAAGCTTCTCATCGTCCTCTTCATCTTGTTCTTGAGATGGTGAATGATGATTAGATTCATTACTGGGACATGCTGGAAGTGGCACACCACAAAGGCCCTTGTTGCCAACATAGGTCAAGTCATTGAAGGTTAACAAATGACCTCCTGCTGGGATTTTGCCTGACAAGTTGTTGTAAGAGAGATTCAAGGAGCCCAGAAAGTTTAAAGCAGATAAGCCGAAAGGAATTTCTCCCATGAGATGGTTCATTGACAAATCAAGAGACTCCAATTCTGTCATGGCACCAATATTTCCTGGAATCCTTCCTGACAAATGATTGTTGGATAAGTTGAGGAAGTACAATCCATGCAACTTCGTGATCTCTTGTGGAATCTCACCAGAAAGCTCATTGTTTGATAGGTCTATGCTTGACACCGCACTAAGAATTTTAATGTATTCATTGGTTGACCCTTTTGCAGTTATAAGAATATTATCATCCCCAAGATATTCCACGTTGCCATTAAAACAGTAAAAACCAGAGTAGTTGCATGCTTGAGAATAAGGATAATATAATCCATATGAAGTGTAGTTTTGTTTCACGAGCATAAAACTGAAATTTTCCATGGTGGAAGGTATACTGCCAATAAAATTGTTGGACGAAAGATCCAAAACTTGGAGGGAAGTAAGATTTCCTATACTCTTTGGAATAGCATGATGGAATAAGTTTGAGCACAAACGAAGAAATTTTAGCAGCGGAAAACTCCTTCCCACCCATTTTGGTATTTCACCAGAAAATTTATTTCCACCGAGATGTAGAGCCACTAATTCAGTACAATTTCTTAAGAAAGAAGGAAATGATCCTGACAAATTGTTATTGTTCAAATGCAAGGAGTTCAAACTAATAGGATATGAGCCATGACAATTTGGAACTTCGCCTGATAAGTAATTGTTAGATAGGTGTAGTACATTTAAATTACTGAGATTGCAAAAGAAATCCGGCAAACTACCTTGGATATGATTATTAGACAACTTCAATACTCCAGTGTGTTCAAAATTTGCATAGCTTAATATGGAATTGTTCCTTCAAAAGAGTTATTTGATAGATCCATAATGGTAGATAAACTAGAAGGTAATTGACCATTTAAATTGTTTGAGCTTACATCGAGAGAAATACCTGAATTGTTCAAAATGAAATCTGAGAACCAACTTGGAATATTTCCATAAAGTCCTACTCCAGATAAATCAAGTTCAAACAAAGTTGTTTGCGTTCGAATCCAAGAAGGAAATCTAGCTTTCAAATAACAATATCTCAGAGCAATCCTTACAGCATTGAAAGGAGGAAGCCAATCATCTGATAAAATATAATTCAAGGAGTTATAAGATGTATTCAAATACTGTAAGCTAATGAGCTGGGAGAAGTGAGCTTCAGTCATGTTGCCCTGTAATGAATTCCATGAGATATCTAGAAATTGTAGTTGACCCAATTTCCCAAGACTGGAAGGGATTGACCCACTCAACTGATTGCCATAAATGTATAGGGCCTGTAACTTGGATCCTTGTGGACATTTAGACAAACCATCAAATAGATTTGTTAATTCTCCACCAATATTATTCTGGTACAAATTCAAGGTCTCCAAGTTGCAAAGATCAACAAAACTCAATGGTATATGCCCCTTCAAATTATTTATTGATGCATCAAAATCCAACAAGTTGTGAAGTCTGCCAATGTTTTCTGGAATTTCACAAGAGAGATTGTTAGCACACATGTCTAACTCCTCCAAATAGACGAGATTTCCCAAGACATCTGGTATGCATCCAGAAAATTCATTACGTGACACATTCAAATGTAACAAGCTTGTGAGGTTGCCCATGCTCAAAGGTATTTCTCCAGCAATATGATTCCGAGATAAATCTAAATAAACCAAGTTGACAAGATTGTTCATGCTCACATACATGTCTCCAGTGATTTGATTATTTGACAGATCTAGATGCTCCAAGTGGATAAGGTTGCCCAGACTGAGAGGAATCCCTCCAGTGATTTGATTATACGACAAATCTAGATGCTCCAAGTGGATAAGGTTGCCCAGGCTCAGAGGAATCCCTTCAGTGATCTGATTAATTGACAAATCTAAATGCTTCAAGTGAATAAGACTGCCCAGGCTGTGAGGTATCGCTCCAATGATTCGATTGAGATGCAAATCCAGATACTCCAAATAAATAAGATTTTTCATGCTTACAGGTATCTCTTTAGTGATTTGATTTTCATGCAAATCTAAATACTCCAAGTGAATATGATTGCACAGATTCAAAGGTATCTCTCCACTGATTTGATTACCTGGCATATCTAGATGCTTCAAGTGGATAAGATAGCCCTTGCTCAGAGATATCTCTCCAGTGATTTGATTGTCATGCAAATCTAGATACTCCAAGTTGTTAAGGCTTCCCATATCGAATGGAATTTTTGTTGAAGAATTACCAGCTAAATTCAAGTACTTCAACTTCAGAATATTGTTTTCTTTTAACTGGTTACTTGATGAATTGAGTCCCATTATACTCGTGTCACCTTCTATTGCATCTTGTAGCCAACAATTCGACAAAGCAAGATGTTCTAGGCTATTATAATTAATTTGATGAAGCCAACCGGTTGTTGATACAGAGAGATCAACACAAGTCATGTCTAGATATTCTAGAAAAGTTAGGTGGGTGAGCCAATTTAGATCATCTGACCATGCTTGAGTACTTCTACAACATGCAAGATCGAGGGATCGTAGGTTAGAAAGATTGCCCAATTGTTGTGGAATTAATCCATTAAAAACTGCACTGGAGAGGTTAAGATGTTCCATATGGATAAGGGAGGAAATCATACTACACGGAGGATGTAAAGTTGTTACCGCTTAAATCCAAATATTTTAAATGCTTCAATTTAAACAAAGAAGGATTTATCTTACTTTGGTTGGGAAATGAAGCATATTCATCAAATGGGTAGTGAAGATCAAGCTTTATGACATGGTTGGTGGTGTTATCACAGGCAACTCCTCTCCACTTGCAACAATCATAACTGATCCATGAAGAAAGCCAATGATCGGAATTGTACAAGTCAGACTTGATGGCAAGTAAAGCTCTTCTTTCACTCTCCAAGCAATTGCTCCTCTTAGACACATGTAGATGATCGTCACAGCATGCTCTAGTGACAAACAATAAGATGATTAGGAGGAAAGTAGCATGCGTTGAGGAATTAGAGTTGCTCTTGCAACCACAACTGATGGCCATAGAGTAGTGACAAGGAAGAGTAGCTTGATTGAATCATAAGTTTGCTTAACTTTGTCTCTTTTATGAATAATCAAAAGTGCCTTCTTGGTTGGTTTAGTCAGAGTCTCCGCTTGTTTAGTCAAAGTCTAGCGGCACCATAATTCCGACGTGCCTAACTCACAGTTGACTATATGATCTTCTAGAGGACCAATTTTTATAATATTTACTCCGCCAAATTAAAAACAAAGTAATGAGAACCCAATCAACAACGTAAATTTGAATTTTTTTTTTAAATGCAACCCCACTCACAATAAATTTTATTTAAAAAATTGAAAAAACTACTAAAAATGGATGAGGAAATCCTGCTGTAGAATTTCACCTTCATATGATATAACTGGTGTAGTTGTGTATGCTTCCGTTGGATTTATCTTGAGTTGACGTGAGCTTTATTTGGGATTTAATATTGAAGTAGGTTCATGGGTTAACTTGAAAATTAATCTAATAACTTAATTGTGACAGTTAGGTTTAAAATGAACGTATTATGATATATGAATTAGTTTAACGGATATTATAGTTAGGATTTATCGTAATCATGTTTAGCATCGTGTTTAACTAAGTTAGTATTCTCTTTTTAAAATAGCTAAACTATATCCTTGATACAGGACCTTGACTTTGGACTCGTACAGTTGATCGTGGAAGACTCTTTTTTCGTTTACGTTCTACATAAAAGGCGGGTACTTCTCCTTTGTACTCGTGTAGTTCTTTTATCTTTAAGCATGACTGTTTTATGTCTAAATAAATTGTTTGACCTTGTTCCTTGTCGGTTGTTATTTTAACATCATCGTTGATACTTTTTCTTCGTTGATCTTTGAGTTATTCGAAATTTCGTATTCATACAATCTTCCGTTGAATTTCTATTTTGTAAAGTACCGCTTGAACGCGAGTACTTAGAGGTTCATTAAACACAACTAGGTTTATTTGGCATTAGAATTATCCTATCCAGTAATGTAGATGCATAATCGTTGGTTTTTTATACTTGGTTGGTGGTATCGTTGCATCGTTGATACTTGTTGGATTTTGTTGCATCGTTGTTTTCTGGTGGTTCGTGCATCTTGTAGCATGCACCATACCTGCACGTTGCATAATAACGATTGTTGGGCTTCCATATGGTTTAACCGTCGTTAGTCATTTAGTTGCTCAGTTCACTCAATCACTTGTTGTTATGGTAGTTGTTAGAGTGCGAGCAACTGTCCTGTTATGCCACACAAGTTGCAGTTGTAGGTAAGCAGTGACACCCTCATCGTTGTTTTCCAGAGATACTAGAGTTGTTGATAGCTCTCCCTATATATCAGGGTTTGGAGTAGTTGGCTCCCCAGCATCCTGTCCACTCAACCACTTGTATTAGTGGTATCTGTTGGAGTGCGTACAGTTGTCACAGCCCTACCCACTCGGTCACAGAGATGTGATGTATTGGCGGCTTGACTGGTGTCAGGGGTAACACATATCATTGCATCATATGCATTTATGCATTTTCTTGTGTTTGTTGCATTTATATAAACTATGATTGTTGCACTTGGTTAACATGCATGTATATGTTGATATTATGTTGTTGCATTGTTTTACACATGCTTAGAGGTTTTGATATTATGTTGTTGCGTTGTTTTATACATGTTTAGGTGATCTTCTATTTTTTAGAGACTGTACCCTGTTGTTTCTCTACTGATTATATCTTTTGTTATGCCATGTTTTTGTCTATTCATATACCCGCTGAGTCCGTCCGGACTTGTTAGGATCGATTATGTCCGCTACAGGGGGGGTGAATATCGATTCTTCGGCTTGTTCTTCCTACGTTGTTAGTATGCGCAGCGGAAACAATAATAATAAACAATAACAACGAAGAAATCACTGCTAACAAACCTATTTACTTGGTATCCACCTCGGCCGGGTGACTAATCCAAGAATTCGTCGGTGGATCACTCCCCGGATAACCTCCGGCTATCACGTGTCACTCCTTGTGGGTGGAGAAACCTCACCACAACACCTCGAACGCTTTGTGAACACAATAGACTACTAACCGGCTTTATCCAAGCAGGTTTCGTCAAGAAACTCAGCCACCACGAAGACCTCTTTAAATAGGACTCGGGGTTGATTTCTCGCTACTAGTCGACTGCCCCCAGGGCAGTCGACTGGTGCCAGCCAAATTCGACAGTTGGCACCCCCAACGTTCGAATTTGCCAGCTCACCAGCCACCTACTAGTCGACTGACCCCAGAGCAGTCGACTAGTCCCCAGCTGAATCCCTTCCCGAGTACATTCACACAGCACTCGATCCTCACGACTCGACTGACTCCTCATCCGCAGCCTCGACTATTGCCTTCGCGCCCTCTTCATCTTCGGCTCCCGCCCCTCGGATGCACGCAAGCCTCCAGCTTGCCTCCATGCCATCCTTCACGCATGCCTCGAAGTCCGCGCCCATCAGCTCATCGTCCCTACTCACCAAAGTCCCTCGGATGCGCACGCAAGCCTCCATGCCATCCTTCACCGTACCGAGACCGTCCAGTCAAGTCCATATGTGTAACCTGTACAACCTGCACACTCAACATACACATATAAGAATACAAGGGGAAACCTAACTTAAACCCTTTGCCTAAACATCAAAACCTATGGTCACTCTGGACCATCTTAGGGTCGATTGCTCCAACAATCTCCCCCTTTTTGATGTTTGACAATACGTTTAAGTTAGAGAAAGCAAGATAGTAGTCAATGGCAAAAACCATGCTAAATAAATGCATATGCAATGCAAAAATGGATCCTATCCTAAGGCATCCTACACCTAACCCTCCAGGTTAGGACTTTTTACACCTAGCCCTCCAAGCTAGGAATTTCCCACCTAACTCTCCAAGTTAGGATTTTTCACACAACGAGTTTTTTAAAGCTTCTCCCAAGCTCCCCCTACACTGGACTTATAAAGGTTTTTTAAGAACCTCTCCAAGGTTCCCCTTACGCCAAGAATGGAGCAACCATGCTCCCCCTTAATCTTAGCTCCCCCTAAACCTAGAGTTTCTAGCAAAGGTGTGTTTGGTTTCCCAACTTAAACCTAACACTTCTCCCCCTTTGCCTAACATTAAAAAGAACCTAACAATATCCCAATTATTGGTTCTTTTAATCTCTAATGGTCCTAAACATAATGTACTAATCCCCCCATACACTTGTTTTCCATCATTCGGACCAAAGTCAGCTGCTGGATACCCACACCAGCCCTGACCAGTCGACTGCCCCCAGGGCAGTCGACTGATACTCTGATTTCAGTCTTTTCTGGCCAAATTCAAAATTGCGCCAGAAATTCCACAAGTCTCCAAAAATTCTCAAATTTTGTGGAGAACTTTGTGGTACCCATACCTACTTGAAAAAAATACATTTCACCATGTATCTATCCCCATTCTCAAGTTTGGTACAAAACCCAAAAATTTCCTATGAAACTTAAGGCAAACAAGGAGGCTAACTCCCACTTAACCTATGCCTTCTTCCAAGTTTCATTTTCCCATGGTGAAGTTCTACCCAACTAAACACCATAACACCAAGTTAGGTTCTTCCCATCCTAACACCCGAGTTCTTTTCCCTTTGAACATCATTAAAGGCTTGCTCCCCAAGCACCCTTATCCCTAGTGTCAATAAGAACTCAACAACAACCTTGAAAAACTCTAAGAGGTTTGCAAGCACACTTGCTAGGATATACCCTATCCTAGAAGAACATGATTTCATGAAAATGTCAAGTGTGCTTGATTTTTAGTACAATTCCTAATTTCCTCAAGAAGGTTGACATTTCGTATCAATTTGCAAATGTATCTCTAATTCCATGTGTTTGCCAAAGCTAACCATCATAACTTGACACATGAAATTGTCCTCAATTCGTTTCTTTATCCATATCCTTAATATGATGAAAGTTTCCCATTTTTATCTCTAAATCCTAGATACACATGAGAAACTTGTCAAACTTCCTTGAATTTTCCATATGACCTCATTTCATATAATCACCATTAACCCATGAGGCACACCTTTACTCAACCATTATTATCAAGGATTTTAATTTAGACATCATATTCTATTATGCAATAGCCATTTTCTTATTTCAACCTACAGACCAGTCGACTGCCCCTGTGGCAGTCGACTCCCAAAATGCACAGAATGTTTCTGGGCTCCTACCAGTCGACTGCCCCAAGGCTGTCGACTGATACCTGAATTTCAGGTTTTCTAGCCCAATTTCAGAAATCCCTAATTAATTCTATGAATCTCCAAAAATTATGAAATTTCGTGGGGAGATTTGTGAGGCCAATGTCTTCTTAGGAAAAATACGTTTCCAAACAAATGTACTCCGGATCCCAATATTGGCACGAAACTCAACTCTCTCTAAAATGTGTCATTCAAACTCATCTCAAAAGTTCTAATTTTGACTTCTTCTTAATGTATCATCTTATCCTTGACCATGAGTTATTTCTATCATTGAATTACATGGTATTCACACATTTAACCTCAATTTTCTCGAATATAACCTTATTTTCACCATTCTCTCCCTAAAGCTCCATTTAATGTTCCAAAACTTAGGATTAAGACTTAACCAAGTCTTTCAACCCTTTTTGGCACATTTCACTCAATTTCCTAGGAGAGAATCTTTTGAGATTCATTTACCATGGACCCCAAAGGCTCCTAGAGTTCCCCCTTGAGCTATGAGTCCTAGCCACCTCCCCAGGTGACTCAATTCACACTAAGCCACACCGGTGTGCCCCCGGAGACTCTTGGCCTACAAAATGAACCTTCTTAACCTTGGACACCTTGTCCTTGGTTAAGTCACCCTTTCTACCCTTGGATGACATTCCCTTGTTATCCTTGGACTTACCCTCATTGCCATGATTGTATGCCTCCCCAGCATACTTCTTTTTGTTGGCCTTGGAGGTCTTAGAACGGTAGCCCAACCCCGATCTATCATAGTTGGGTTTTATACTACCCAACACCATGTCTAGACCCTTTGATCCAACAGTGAATCTTTCTAGGGTTTTTTCTAATTTCCCAAGCCTTGCCCTCAAGGCTTGATTTTCCCTTTCTAAGTGTGTAACCTTAGTGTCCATATGTCCATTTTGGACATTCCTAGATCTACCCTCCTTTCTTGGCACATTCCTTCTCTTCTTGGGATTAGTGTCTTGATCCTTAGGTACATAGGTCTTTGGCCTACCATGATGCATGCTTTTCCTAGAGTTATGATCTACCTTGTTATTCCTATTCCTATCATTATACTTAAACCCATGGTTATGCACCATTAAGCAACTTTCATCAAAACTAAAAAAAATGATGAACCAGGCAGCAGACAAATTGAACCTGGGGTGACCGGCCCGTCCCCACGGAAGTTTCCCACCGGTCACCAGGGTAAATCGGGAAGCGCTCGCGGTGGCCAGTCTAGAAGCCCAGCGTCCCAGGGTTCGCGCCCCACTTGGAGGAAAAATTCCTACAAAATGCGCCGTAGCTGGGGATTGAACCGCGGGTACCTGGGTTAACAACTAATGACCTTACCGCTGCACCATAGCCCCGGGGGCACTTTCATCAAAACTAGCATGCATGGAGGAATGACTAACATGATTTTTACTATGCAAGAAGGAACTTGACATTAAATTGCTTTTTATTCTAGGGTTAGGAAGTACCTCCCTTACACTTGAAGTTCCTCCTTGATGTGGACTTCTTTGCTTCCTCCTTTCTTCTTTCTCCCATCTCCTCAAGTGTCTCATTTTCTTGAGCTCTTCCTTCTTTGGACACTTGGTGTGGTAGTGCCCCAGTTCACCACACGTAAAGCATCGAATTCTCCACTTTTTCTCTTGGGATTCTCCATTCCTACACTTCATGTTAGAATTAAAGGAATTTGAAATGAGTGTAGATTTTACCTCCTTTTTACCTTGTGGGCACTTATCCTTGTAGTGCCCCTTTTGGTTGCAACCAAAGCATATAATATGCTCCTTTCTCTTGGCTTTGGTGGAGGTGGAGACTTCCTCATCAACCGTGGATGAAGAAGATGCTTCCTCTTGTTCTTGTATAGACGAGGGTCTCTCCTCCCTCTCAATCCTTGAGGTGGTGACCTCCTCTTCTTCTCTAGATGAGGTGGATGGCCTCTCACTTTCTTCTTCCACTTTTTGAACCAATGAGTTGATTTCTTCGGGCTCTTGAATTTGTGTAGGGTTCTTGTGACACTTTTCCAACTTATCCCACAATTCATGAGCATTCTCATATTTACCTACATCATTCAAAATATCGTTAGGCAAAATATTTAACAAGATATCAATTACCTTCTTATTCGCCTTGGATTGATTTTCTTGTTCTTGATTCTAGTATCTAGGTCTAAGCCTCTTCCCGTGCTTATCCTTTGGAATCTCGAAGGGCTCTTCAAGCGTAATGCGAAGGTCCCACTCCATTCCGAACCACGTCTCCATCCGTGACTTCCAATACCCGAAATCGTCATGGTCGTAGGCCGGCGGAGTGTAGATGTTGTCCCCCAACTTATCTTCCATTTTCTTTTCCCTCTAGCGTGTGCTCCCTCGATGGTTAGTCCGATCAAGAGCGGTCCTCGCTCTGATACCAATTGTTAGGATCGATTATGTCCACTAGAGGGGGGGGGTGAATAGCGATTCTTCGGCTTGTTCTTCCTACGTTGTTAGTATGCGCATTGGAAACAATAATAATAAACAATAACAACGAAGAAATCACTACTAACAAACCTATTTACTTGGTATCCATCCCGGCCGGGTGACTAATCCAAGAATCCGTCGGTGGATCACTCCCCGGATAACCTTCGGCTATCACGTGTCGCTCCTTGTAGGTGGAGAAACCTCACCACAATACCTCGAACGCTTTGTGAACACAATAGACTACTCACCCGCTTTACCCAAGTAGGTTTCGCCAAGAAACTCAGCCACCACGAAGACCTCTTTAAATAGGACTCGGGGCTGATTTCTCGCTACCAGTCGACTGCTCCCAGGGCAGTCGACTGGTGCCAGCCAAATTCGACCGTTGACACCCCGAGCGTTCGAATTTGCCAGCTCACCAGCCATCTACCAGTCGACTGACCCCAGAGCAGTCGACTAGTCCCCAGCTGAATCCCTTCCCGAGTACATTCACACAACACTCGATCCTCACGACTCGACTGACTCCTCATCCGCAGCCTCGACTATTGCCTTCGCGCCCTCTTCATCTTCGACTCCCGTCCCTCGGATGCACGCAAGCCTCCAGCTTGCCTCCATGCCATCCTTCACGCATGCCTCGAAGTCCGCGCCCATCAGCTCACCGTCCCTACTCACCAAGGTCCCTCGGATGCGCACGCAAGCCTCCAACTTACCTCCATGCCATCCTTCACCGTACCGAGACCGTCCAGTCAAGTCCATATGTGTAACCTGTACAACCTGCACACTCAACATACACATATAAGAATACAAGGGAAAACCTAACTTAAACCCTTTGCCCAAACATCAAAACCTATAGTCACTCCGGACCATCTTAGGGCCGATTGCTCCAACAGAACTCTCCACCCCTGCTTTTTATTTTTGTTTTAAGTAGCAGGTAGTTGCATCACTTGGAGCCAGAAGAGGATCCAATTGCCAGTCCCACTGTGTCGTTTCATTTTGGAGTTGAGTTTAGTTATTTGTCGTAGTTGTTTTATTTTCTGTGTTTTCGTTCTTTCCGCATTTAATTCCTAGACTAGTGTTTTATTTCATTTATCAGGTATCGAACTGGTTTTATCGTTATTATAGTTACATTTGAGTTTTCTTTGGTATGTAGACTTTCTTCATGTTAATGATGGCTGAGCCATCCATAGATCTTCTATTTTGATATTAACTGCGTGGTTGTGTTTTTACTTTTATTATTGATGGCTGAGCCATCTTTTATGTTGAGAGATATGTATATTTGTCCTAACTTGTCCGCCGTACAGGGGAGATGCTGCCTGATTTTCGAGTAAGCATGTACCTCTGGGGGGGTGACAATTTTTTGTATCAGAGCTAAGTTTTGCGATGATTTGGTGTCTGTGGGTTTACAGAGTTGTTTTACGAGGTTAATTTGTATTTTATGGATTTGTTTATATTTTTGCGAAGTCATTTTCTTGACATGGTTGTGTTTTGCGACTTGGCAGCGACGAGATCTCTCCCGGCAACAAGAAGTAAGTTGGTTTTAAATTTTGATAAAATTATATCTAAGTAATGTGTGTTGGTGTTGTTAACAGGTATGCCTCGTCGTATTGAGTTGTCTCCACCCCATGCTCATGGTCGTGGACGACGATCACTGGGGAGGCCAGAGGAGGCCGAGGGAGACACAGGTTAGGAGGTTGAGAGACCCACCAGGGTGGAGCCGACTGGTCGGGGATCAGCTCACCAGGACCCTTTAGATGAGCTGAGACCTCCACCACTGAGAGTACCTCCTCCTTATCCGACATCAGTTCCAGTCGTACCATCAGAGACAGGTCCATCAGTGCCACCAATGGAAGGTTCCTGGAGTGTCATCAGTGGTACCCCCTGCCCAAGCGGGTTGGCTTCTGGACAGAGCTCGGATTCTATTGTTGGCAGCGTCTGTGAAGGGTCGTTTCACACTGTTCCATGGGGAACCAGATCTGCATGCTGCTCGTGCCTAGTTAGAGACATTGGAGGGCACCTTCAGCTATATGACCCTCACAGACATAGAGAAGGTGGAGTTGGCTACATATCACCTTCGAGATCAGGCCGTCACTTGGTGGAATATATAGAAGACTATTATTGGTGGACGACACAGTTCACGCTGGGCCTAGCTTGATATATCCAGTTACGTATGTCTGGATGGGCTCCTACTTCTTATCGAGAGGCTCTGGATCGGGCTCTGCACATCGAGATGATTCAGCATCAGTTGCATGGTGATAAGAAGAAAGGAAAGCAGACAACTCAAGGTTCAGCAGCGACACAGAAACAACAGACTGTTCGACAGAAGCGCAGTAGCAGGAGTCAGAGTACGCAGGAGACTTTTGAGCCTCAGTCTCGACTCCAGAAGTCAGGATGTTTTTCAACAGGATCGTCGCAAGGTTCTCAGCAGACCCGGAGGTCTACTACTGATGGGGCTCATTGTTTTCAGTGTGAATCTAGGGACCACAGCAGACCAGATTGTCCCCTAGAGCACCCCATCTGTTATTATTGTAAGCTTCCGGGTCATGAGAGTCGAGATTGTACCTTTAAGGCTCAGCATAAGTCTGTAGCAGTTACTCCCCAGGGTGGCCGATCAGGACAGCAGAGGCCACATCGAGGCGGCCATTAGACTCAAACGTCATCTCGACAACAGCAGACATGACGTCAGCAGGCAGTTCCTCCACCAGTTCTGATATATTGTATGCCTGGGCATGAGCACCCCTCACCAACGGCGTCTCAGTATTCTAGGGCAGGGTCGTACTATCAGCAGCCATGCCCAGCATACCAGCCTATAGTATATCAACATCAACAGTTGGCTGGAGCTTCGGGTTATCAGTCTCAGCAGTCGGTTGGACCTTCTGGATCTCAGCCCCAGCAGACTGCTGGACCTTCATCTTCTCAGCCGCAGTCGGTTTTAGCGTTGCCACTTCCAGCTCCAAAGACAGGTCGAGTTTATGCATTCACCGTAGACGAGGCACAGCGGGCCGATGGATCGGTCTTCCGTGGTATGATTTCAGTTTATGCATTTTCTGCTGAATTGCTTGTTGATACTGGTAGTTCTAGTTCTTTCATATCACGTTTGTTATGGGAAAGATTAGTAGATTGCCTACCCTTAGATCACAACGTCTGTCAGTGTCTCTGTCATCCGGTGAGTTATTGGATATCCGCAGGAAGTCAAGGCGTGCCCATTGGACTTCGGCAATTATACTCTCACCGTGGATCTGTCAGTTCTCGAGATGGTAGAGTTTGACATTATTCTGGGCATGGACTCATTGGCAGCTTATCATGTCACAGTTGATTGCCAAGTGAGGCTGGTCACGTTTCGTCCTCCGAACCGACCCTCGTGGAAATTCATTGGCACCAGAGATAACGGGATTTCTATTATCTCTGCACTTCAGGTCCAGAAGTTTATATTGCACGGATGTCAGAGTTTTCTATTGTCATTGATCAACACTGATGATAACAGTAACCCTCAGCTCTCGGATGTTCTAGTGGTCCGAGAATTTCCGGACGTATTTCCAGAGGAGCTTCTGGAAATAAGAAAAATAATACTTTATTTCTGCACTTCGTGAGTTCCGCATTTTATTTCTTAGACTGGTATTTATTTTATTAATCAGGTATTGTCTTAGTATATTTATGTTTATATGTTACTGGACTGGTATGTTCGTTTTTGGATTTATATTGGAGTTTTATTCTAATTATGGACTCTCTACTACTTTTATTTTTCTTAAAGATATTAACTGCGTGGTTGTGGATTTACTCTATTATTGTGATGGTAGCCGTGTGAGGCTAAGCTATATTTTTGTGGAGAGTTATGTATAATTGTCATAATTTGTCCGTCGTATAAGGGAGATGTTGTCCGATTTTCAAGTAAGTCTGAGTCTCTGAAAGCATGACAGGATTGCTCGACCTCTTTGGGGGTTTAGAGAGATTAAGGTAAATCCTTAGTTGGATGATTTACTACCTTCTTAGTAGAATGCCAAGTTTTGAAGAGTTCAACGTGTGCTATGTGGATCTGTTTGTGAATTGCCGTTTTGGTGTGAGAAGAGTAGTTGTTCTGTTACTACCATCTGTTCTTAAAAGCTTTGTTATCTGTCTAAGATAAATTGAATATGGAGAATATATTTGGCTTCTGGTTTGTTTCAAGCCATTCCCCATCCGTTATATTAGATTATATATGCGGTAGCGAATAACTGAACAAAGATGAGACCTTAGGACGTCTAAGTACCACAACCCATGATTAATTATTAGCACATTAGTTTGGCCTAAGAGCAAATACATATTCATGATATGACATTAGTGTTCTTGGTGTTCCCCTAATTGGTTGATGGCCAAACATAATGGGTGGATCAACATCTTGAGCGACAATGAAATGCTCCATTGAAGCCATTATTAGACGAACGAAGCTTGCTGAAGAAACAAACAAATATATTCTATGCTGACACCCATTTTGAAGTTACGTTGTTTTATAAAACTTAGTGTTGGATCTGCTTAGTTTATGCTTGATCCGTGTAGATTTATGAGTATGATTTATAGTCCTTTGTTTGGCTAAAATTAAGCAACAATCACACAGAAAGTGTTCATCTACTTATTGTATACTCATTGAAGTCGACTTCGGAATATTATTCTTGCTACTAACTAATATTGTATATATTTCTAGAATGCAGTCTTCTACATCATGTTAGCAATGTGCTGATAATTAACAAATTTGTCACTAACCACATAGATTTAGGGTAAGTGTTTTATGTTTAACCTATTGATACTTCTTCAAAATTCTTGTGATTCTTTGGGCAAAATTGAGTTGCCTGTCAGAGAACCCTTTTAACACAAATTCAAGCGTTGACATTTCAATACTCCAGGTTGACATCCAAAATCCCTTTTCAGATTATTCTAAAAATTCAGTTTTTTTTTAAAGTTTTGCTGTATCTTATGCAATGCGTTTTTAGTGATGCAGAACCTTGGGCTTGTTCCTTCAGACAACAAAGTGATGAGTGGATGATGTTCTTTTTGGGCTTTTATGCTACTTTTGTTGTATTTCTTGTTTGCTTTTGCTGTAGTTAAATTTATGAGCATCTCGTTGTGATAATAAAGCTATTTGGATGTGTATATTCCGCATAGGGATAACGACCTTGACATTTTCCTATGTCTTAAGTTACGTCAGTATTCAAACTGAACTCATGTAAGAGGATGTGGGGGTACATTTGCACCTAACAAAGTCATTCTTCAACTACTGCTTGCTTCTCTTCTGAATGTTCTGAATACTTTTCAGAATCAAACTTAATTAAGAAGAAAGGATTACCTTTCAGTGAAGAAGCATGTGCTGTTTGTCATGGATATAGTAACAAACTACTCTTTGAGTACCAAAATGGCCATTGCATAAAGATGTTCAAAACCTTACATTACATTTTTTTATCTGTTTTTTTGGTAGAGTGAGAATACATCATAGGATACATCACCACACCATGTGAGCTTCACCTTTCACTGTTTCAACTTGTTTTACACAACACTTTCAGCGTACACAATAATTAATGTTCACAACTAACTATGAGCAAGAATAGTAGACTACATGGAAGTGATCCCTCTTCACTCCTCGAAAGTTCAAGAGTTTACACTCTTTTTTGGCCATTTCATATTCAGCTTTGCAATCTTCAGCGAGATATGCACATACACCCAATCATACATCTTGTCCACCAACTGGAAGAGAGTAACCTTT
Organism: Boesenbergia rotunda; assembly: GCA_024364735.1. Classification (NCBI taxonomy): domain Eukaryota; kingdom Viridiplantae; phylum Streptophyta; class Magnoliopsida; order Zingiberales; family Zingiberaceae; genus Boesenbergia; species Boesenbergia rotunda. Next base: position 723,527 of record JAGFNQ010001069.1, read on the forward strand.
ATGGACTTTTTCATAATAATCATGCCAAAATATGCCCAACAACCGACTATGAACCCTATCACAATGAATGTATAATTCAGAACTGTTTCAAGCTTGTCACCTTCTTCATTTTCTCCTATTTGAGATGGTGAATGATTAGCGTCATCACCAGGACACTCTAGAAGTGGCACACCACAAAGCCTCTCGTTGCCAGCATAGATCGAGTCATTGAAGGTTGAAAATTGACCGCCTGTTGGGATTCTTCCTGACAAGTTGTTGTAGGAGAGATTCAAGAAGCTGAGAAATGTCAAAGAAGATAGGTCGAAAGGAATTTCTCCCATGAGATGATTCATTGACAAGTCAAGAGACTGTAATTCCGTTATGGCACTAAAATTTTCTGGAATTCTTCCTATCAAATGGTTGTTGGATAAGTCGAGGAAGCACAATCCATGCAGCTTCGTGATCTCTTTTGGAATCTCACCAGAGAGCTCATTGTTCGACAGGTCTATGCTTGCCACCGCACTAAGAGTTGTAGTGTATTCAATGGTTGACCCTTTTGCAGTTATTATAATGCTATCATCAACCATGTAACGAAAATTGTTGTCACTATAAGACAAATAATGACTGTAGTTTTGTTTCACAACCATAGAACTAAAATTTGCAATGGTGGATGGTATACTGCCAATAAGTTTGTTGGATGAAAGGTCCAAAACTTGGAGGAGAGCAAGATTTCCTATACTTACAGGAATAGGACCATCGAATGAATTTGAGCTCAAGCGAAGAAACGTTAGCATCGGGAAGCTCCTTCCCATCCATTTTGGTATCGCACCAGAAAAATTATTCCCACCAAGATCAAGAACAATTAATTCTTTAGAATTTCTTAAGGCAAGAGGGAATGGCCCAGACAAATTATTATTGTTCAAGTGCAAGGAATTCAAATTAGTTGGATATGAGCCGTGGCAATTTGGAACTTCGCCCGATAAGTAATTGTTGGATATCTGTAGTATATATAACTCAGTGAAATTGCAAAAGAAGGCCGGCAAACTACCATGGATATGATTATTAGACAACTTTAATATTTCAACATATTCAAATTTTGCATAGCTTAATGGAATTGTTCCTTCAAAGGAGTTATTTGATAGATCCATAGAGACTGATAAACTAGAAGGTAACTGGCCATTCAAATTGTTCGAGCTTACATCGAGATGAAAATATGAACTTTTCAAAATGTAATCTGAGAACCAACCTGGAATATTTCCATAAAGTCCAACTCCAGATAAATATAAGGTTGACAAAGCTGTTTGTGTTTGAATCCAAGAAGGAAATCTAGTTCCCAAATTGCAATAGCTCATATCAATGAACTCAGCATGAAAAGGAGGAACCCAATCATCTGATAAAATCAAATTCAAGGAGTTATAAGATATATCCAAAACACCTAACTCAGTGAGCTTAGAGAAGTGAGCATCAGTCATGTTGCCCTGTAATAAATTCCATGAGATACACAAGACTTGCAATTGAGATAATTGCCCAAGACTGAAAGGGATTGACCCGCTGAACTTATTGCCACTAATGAGCAAGTCCTGTAACTTGGATCCTTGTGGACATTTAGACAAACCATCAAGTAGGTTTGTTAGTTCTCCACCAATATTATTCTCAGATAAACCCAAACTCTCCAAGTTGCATAGATCACCGAAACTCATTGGAATCTGCCCCATCAAGTTATTGCTTGATGCATCAAAATCCCTTAAGTTGTGAAGTCTGCCAATGTTTCCAGGTATTTGACAAGAAATATTATTACCTTGTATGTGCAATTCCTCCAAATTGACGAGATTACCCAAAGCATCTGGTATACATCCATAAAATTGATTGGATGACACATCCAAATGTAACAAGCTAGTGAGGTTGCCCATGCTCAAAGGTATCTCTCCAGCGATACCATTATAAGACAAATCTAAATACTTTAATTGGATAAAATTGCCCATGCTCAGAGACATCTCTCCAGTGATTTGATTACCGAGCAAATCCAAATGCTCCAAGCAACTAAGGTTGACCATGCTTAAAAGTATCGCATCAGTCATATAATTCAATGATAAATCTAGATACTCAAGATGAAAAAGACCTCCCATATTTAGTGGAACTTTTGTTAAAGAATTACCTGCCAATTCCAAATGCTTCAACTTTCTAGTGACGTTCTCTGAAATATTTCCTTCTATTTGATTACTTGATAAATTATTTGTGCCAGCTCCTCCTGTTGCATCTTGTAGCCCACAATTTGATAAAGTAAGATGTTCTAGGCTATGAAAATTAATTTGGTGAAGCCAGGTAGTTGCCATAGAGAGATTGACACGACTCATGTCTAGATATTCTAGACAAGTTAGGTGGGAGAGCCAACTTAGGTCATTTGACCATAGTCCAGGATTATAAAATCCATAATTAAGGTCTAGAATGCGTAGGTTAGAAAGGTTGCCTAGTTGTTGTGGAATTAATCCATGAAAGTTGGCACTGGAAAGGTTAAGATGTTCCAAATGGACAAGCGAGGAAATCATACTAGGTATGCGGGTTGAGTCGAAGTTGTTGGAGCTTAAATCCAGGTATTTTAAATGCTTCAATTTAAACAAAGAAGGATTTACCTTACTTTTGGAGCCAACTGGAGGATATGGATCAACTGGGGAGTGAAGGTTAAGTTTATTGACATGGCCGGTGGTGTTATCACAGGCAACTCCTTTCCACTTGCAACAATCATAACCGGTCCAAGAAGAAAGCCAGTGATCAGAGTTATACAGGTCAGACTTGATAGCAAGTAGAGCACTCCTTTCACTCTCCAAGCAACTGATTCCCTTAGATGCATGTGGATGATCATCACAGCAGGTTCTCGTGCTAAACAATAAGACGACTAGGAAAAGAGTAGCATGGCTAGAGGAATCATAACTGCCCTTGCAACCACAACTACAAGCCATAGAGTGATTGTGGAAGAGTAGCTAGCTAGATTGAATCACAAGTTGAAGAAAAAAAACATACCTACCATGCGTATATATACACACACTAGCTAGGTCCTTTCAATTGTGTGCGGAAGTAAGTTAGATTTTTCTTTGTTTTTTTTTATTTGGAAAATGAATTGGATGACTTTGTTGAGTAAAGTCAAGGTCAAATTCTCCTTGGAGAGTAAAGTCAAGGTCTCATGTGGTGAGTGATGCCAGAGTCTCTTTAATAATATAAGTAAAAATCTCCTGTATGATTTGTTTAGTTAAAGTCCAGCGGCACCATAATTCCAACGAGCCTGCCCTCACAGTTGACTACATGATCTTCTAGAGGACCAATTTTTATGGAATTTTTAAAAATTTATAAATTATCATAAAATTTGTTTAATGCAATTTCAGTCGCAATAAATTTTATATTAAAAAAAATTACTGAAGAAATATATGAATGAAAAAAAAAATCAATTAGACAATGCGGTTGTTGAAAGATTAAATCAAATAAACTTACATAAATGGATGGTTATGGAATATCTATAGCAAATAAATAGTCGACGATGCACAATACAATGATCAACTGAATAGATGGTAGAAAAGGGTTCAATCCAAAATCCAACATGATGGCCTAACTCTTTGATTTTATTGGAATAAGGAAGATAGAAATAAGGAAGTAGTAATCCTTTTTCAAACTACATATATGAGGATATTTAGAGGAGTAAGTTGGTATGGCTCAACTCTTTGATTTCGATGACAGAATTTAGTATGACGATGCTCTAGTGGAAGGGTACAGACTTGAGTCGATGTCTTTTGTAACTGTTTCCTTTCTTTTGAAAAATATTGGAGGCGGTTTTGGGGTTGTTGTTGGGGATGTAAGCTGAGATGATATCGTCGAGGTTAGTGTTGGATACTATCTCGCTAAACGATATTGCTCCGTTACAAGTGCTTACGGATAGCAGCAATTCATTTCCTAAGATACAACGACGATGTCTCAAAATAGCAACATTAATATGAATTTCGAGACCAGTGAACCTTCTCGTAGGTTTTTTGGACTCTAGATACACAAGATGAGATGAATGCTAATGAACTTTGGATGATTGCATGAATAAATCCAACATCAACTCTATTTATACAAGAGAAAAGGTAAGATACCCTTTGGTAAGTGAGTGTGACCTTTACTTTAGGATTGACATGGATCGTTCGATCTGGAGGGTTGTAACCCTTTAGATACTCCTTCGATCTCAGCCATAAGATCTGGATGGTTGTAACCCTTCAGATCACCCTTTGATCTCAGTCGTCAGATTCGATCTGACGCTTCAAATCAAGTATCTTCACCAACGGTCAAATCGTGACTCTTCACGATCAATACTCCAGATTGCGTCACTTGCGATCCAGTGTCCCTTTTCGATCCAACGGTTATCATTCGTTCGCCCAGTAAGCAGTCCAGTCATCTCTTCTTCTACCCGAGTGCCACATAGGCCCTACCATATCATCCGAGTGTCACGTCACCTGGAGCATAAATTTAAGTTCCCCAATACTCCTCGAGACGATGCGTAAATGCTCTTCTCATACCCGAGTGTCACGTAGGCACTGTCACATTATATGACACATCACCTGAAGTATAAATTTAAGCTCCCCAATGCTTCTCGCGACGATGCATAAGTGTGAAGTGCATAGTGCGGCAATAAAGCAAACACCTTTTTGCTTGTGACGGGTGGCGGGCTCGCAAGTGCGAGCACCTGCTCGCTTGTGAGAAGAGATCATTTGTGTTTTTCTTTTTTAACTCTGTTAACATAGGAACACATATAAGAAAGCAAACACTTTAGAAAATTTCAGATGTGAGACTATTCCCCATCTACTTTCTTCTTTGCCAATTTTAAACTGATTTTAAACAGTTAATTTCTTATTCACTCGTAATCGGTTTTAACCAAATTAATAGTCTAAATTCATATATGTGAAACGTAGATTTCATTTTTGAAGTCAGTTCTAACTTTTATCGATGGATGACATCTTGATTTTTCTTTACAAAATCGTATTTGATCTTTTTAAAACTCAAATATCCAAAAAAAAAAAAAAAGATGATAAGGTATAGGATAATATCATTCCACGCACCACGCAAACTTCAGCTTTTATTGTTTCAACTTTGACACCACACTTTCATCGTACACACTGACATTCACAACTAAATTAAATATGAACAACACATGGAAGTCATTCCTCGTTGCTCCTTGAAAATTCGAAAGGCTTAGGGGCATTTGATTTGTGTCGTTTTTTATTTTTATTTTTTAGAAAATCATATTTTTTAATTTTTTGAAAAATAATTTTTTTATTCTCCAATTTTCCAAAAAATGCTATGTTTTTTTCTGAAAAACAAAATTGAAAAATACAAACCAAACATGTTTTTCAGAAAATCGTATTTTTTACGAAAAATGAAAATGAAAAACAGACTGGAAAATACAAACCAAACACCCCCTTAAACTCTTTTTGGCCTTTTGACTTAATTAAGCTAGCACTTTCCAAACTTCAGTGATAGTTGCACATACATCCAATCATACTATCCGGAAGAGAGTAATCCTTGTGGATTTTATCATGAATATTACGCTCAAATATGCCCAAAAATCAACTATGAATCCCATAACAACAAAGGCATAATCTAGAATTCCTTCAAATTTATCATCATCTTCTTGAGATGGTGAATGATTAGCTCCATCACTAGGACCTTGTGGAAATGGCGCACCACAAAGGTCCATGTTGCTCCCCTCAAAGTTATTGTGGGAGAGATTCTCCACTCAAAGTAGATAGGCCGAATGAAATTTCTCCACATAAAAGGTTCGTTTTGACAAATCAAGAGACTCCAATTCTACCACGGCACCAATATTTTCTACAATCCTTTTTTGAATTTTGGGACGTTGGACTTCTAAATTGTCCATCGCGAGCGCTTTTCGATTTATCCTGGTGATCGGTAGAAATTTTCATGGGACCGAATTGATCATCCTAAATTTAATTTGTCCGTTGTCTGATTTTTTTTTTTTCTACAATTCTTTCTGTCAAATGGTTGTTGGATAAGCTGTGGAGCTACAATCCTTATAGTTTCGTGATCTCTTTTGGAATTTTACCGGAAAGCTCATGAATTGATCGACACTTGTCACTACACTATGAGATGTCTTTGTCTTCTTTTACAAAACTCAGCCATACGGTTAGAGGACAACCGACACCCCCCTTGACTGTGCGGCATTGACAATGGGTCAGTCAACCGTCAGAGAAAGAATAACGTGTAAATCACCAAATGGGAATGCAAGGATCATCATTACAAGTCTTTCCATCAAACTCTATGAAACATGCTTTATTCCCTCATCTCATTAAGTCATCATCACAAGTCTTTTAGAAAAATGTTTATATGTAACATATGCTAATTTATTCCCTCACAATGAGACTGCGAGTCAGTCAACTCTCAAATATTCTTCGTAATTCTTTTTTAAGTTATATAAAGGAAAATAAATTATTGAGTCCACAGATAGTTGACGACTGAAGGATGTGAAGAGTTTTATTTTTCGAGAATATATATACATCACCGAAAATTGATCGCTTATCTTATTATAGCAAATTATCACTCTTTTCCCAACTACGCAACCCGTGGAAATGCAAGTCATAATCAGAAGTTGCACCAAACTCTATGAAACATGGTTTATTAATTCCCTCACGAAGGCAAGTCATCATCACAAGTCTCTTACCAGAATGTATGAAACATGTGCTAATTTATTCCCTCACGAAGAGACTGCAAGTCTGCAAGTGGAAATCAACATCCGTTCCACCTTGAATATTTTTTATATTGTTTTTTTTTCCCATCAATTTTTCAAATCAATTAATTTTAAAGATGACTAATTTAATCTTATGAATGCTTTCGCTAACACAGTAAATTCCAAAAGCATAAATAAATCATAACGACCGACCGACCGAATATAGTAATTTGAACATCGTAAACATATGATATATATCCTGCAAGGGTTTCTATGTTCATCTCATCGTTTACTATTACACCATGCCCCAAGAGGGAATATGCTTTATACATATTGTGCATCTTGATGCTGAAATTTCACTCCTAATAAATTTTATATTTTTGAAAAATAAAAGACTACGGAAGACATAAATTACTAAACACTTAATAATCAAGTGTTGTTCAAATGATTTGTTTACTATCATGATTTTGCTTTTCTATTTACAGATTGAGGAAGGAAAGAAATTAGAGATGGAAAAAAAATCCTCGAAGAAGGGCAGAGAAAAGCAAAGGGAAAAGGGCAAAGGGAAAACGGAAAACGGAAGCAATAGGAAAAAAAAGAAAAATGATAAGGAGAGTAAAAATGAGAGAGTGAAAAGTATAATGAATGACATGGCACTTTGCATGCAGCGATCTTCAACGGGTTCACCGTGCCCCCCCAGGATATAGTTTGATTCGGGGCGGCGACCGAAGGTCGCCGATGGTGTCCAAGCGATAATCGGGCATGTACATGTAAAATGTCACGTCATACCACATCATTTATTATACTTTTTATTCTCTTATTTTTACTCTCTTTATCATTGTTAAAAAAATATCCCAATAGTGGGGAGAGAGAATGTAAGAGAAAGATGCGGAACGAAGGAAATAAAAAAAATAATAAATCTATGAAATTGCTAATGATCATGTGAGACGGCCGAGTAGGGTCATCTGTGTAAGGTCATGGAGAGTATGGTTCGGAATGGTCGCCTAGTCATTTGAATTTCCAATTTCAATGTCATTTTATTGAACGATGGATTGTATATATATATAAATTTTTATAAATGATTTTATATTTGAAATTCGGTTTAAATAAGTTTAATAGTCAAATTATTATTATTATTAACATTAATTGTACTAATAATAATAGATTAATTAAAATAAATAAATATAAATATATCAAATTTACTAAGAAATTTTCGGAATTTAAATAAATTTTATAGAATATTTTTTTAAAAAAAATAATTTCATTAGGTTTTGATTAAATTGTGAATTGATTTAATTTATTAACATAATATTGAAATTAAAATTTAAGATTTTGCCTCTCTTCGCGCACCAATAATCAACATCAATTATCATTGGCCGCCGCAAACAATTTTCTGTCTGCTGTAGTTTATTGTCCTCCTTCCCGACGCATCGCAAGTTTCTCTGTCGGCGAACAATCCTCATTTTTTCCCATCGCAAGCAGCCGAACATCCGGCGGCAGCCTGCCACAGGACGCCACTGCCGGAGAAGAGTCCGCGAGCGACTAATCGGATAATGAATTTAATTAAGAGAGTTATCTCAGATTAACCTTAAGCTCTTCCAGCCGTCCTGGCCATTCTGACCATTATAACGTTGAAGAACGACGTCCCAAAATAATCCACGTTATTAGCCAAAACTTTCAAACGGCGGGCGGCATTCCTATGCCATAACGCCCATGTTGGCTGTTCGACTAACCATGATGCAAGGTACTAGGTAGGCATCTGCTCAGCGCTGCCCGTGGCTCGTGCTGTGGTTGAGGGCAAAAATGTGATAGATGAAAGAAAGTAGCTGATCCTAAGCGAAGTTGCAGTCCCAAAGGCCGGATGATCTCTCGGGCGTCACGAGCGGGTGATGTGGCTATGATCTGGCTCCGAGTTGACTCTTGCCTGTAAAACGATGACCGTTAGCAAACCCGCCAGGGGTTTTCCCGGCCAAGCACTCCGACGGTCAAGTCACTATCCGCAGGAATATAGTGGAGCTAAATTGAAATGTAGTAGTAGGGAGAACTCGCGTGCGCATACCTGTGGTTGGAGGAGTGAAGAGTTTATATAACTGGGGGAGCTGACAACTCTTGTCCGTGTGGACGAGAATGAGTGTGATACCTGTCAGCTCGTATGAGAGCACTCAGTAGTGGCGCGGCATAGCGCGGGGTGCTCGAGCAGTATGAAAGTACCGGACTGGCGGACGGACCGCGAGATGTGTCAGAGATGAGTAAGGTGTGCAATACCTCGACAGCAAGACCGTAACCCGGATATAATGACATAGGTGGCGTAGGGGCGAGATAGCCCGTACCCCGAGCGCCGACCGACGGGCCCGAGTCTCCAGACCCGGGTCGGGTAATGGCCAGTGAGCGTGGGCAGCTACGCGCCCGACTGGGAGAGTTGAGGCGCAGGGTACGTCCTGAGTCGGGGGTTTGTTGAGTGACGTCTGTCTGCTTCTGTTGGATATCCATGTTATGTGGTGCTGGGGAAGCGTGGGTCGCCACACGTCCGACTGGCTCACCCGGCTCCAATAGGGGTCGGGGCGGGAGTTAAGGTGGCCAAGCCAGGAGGAGCTCGGGGCCGATCTGACTGGCTCTACTCGTCGCTGGGCGGATGGCACTCCGGGGAGCTTCCTGGCTCAAGGATCCCCTGAATGAGCACTACAACAAATATGACTTTTCGCAGCTTACAATTTTGCTATTCGCAGCGCGCATTGCATGCTGCATAACTTAATCGCAGCGCACTTTGTGCGCTGTGATTAATAGTATTCACAGCGCACATTGTGTGCTGCGATTATTCTTAATCACAGCGCACATTGTGTGCTGCGATTAATATTATTCACAGCACACATTGTGTGCTGCGATTAATATTATTCAAGTTCTCATTGCGCACTGCGATTATTATCAATTGCAGCGCGCGCCATGAGCTGCAGATAAGAACTATCAATTAGATTCGCAGCGCGTGCCGCATGCTGCGGTTAAGAGCATGCACAACATGGAACATGCATTACAATTACGATATTCAAATACGACATATAAATATCATACACAAATTATACCACATACATAATACCACACACAAATACAATATTATATAACCCAAACTCAAACAACTAATTATATTATGACATTTAACCATAAATATCACACTTAAGCAAACCATCCAAAGTACTAGCAAAAATTCACTTAGTACATAATTTCTTGCCTACAAAAAAGTATATTCTCCTCAAGTAGAGTAAATATCAGTCATACAAAACAATAAACTTAGATAACCAAGCAACTGTACTTCCTATTGCATCCTCAAGAAAAAGCATTTCATCATTTGGTCGAATTAGGTCCACCTTCTCCACCAAAACTCTATCAACCCAAACTTTCCAACAAGAACCACCAAGAAGAACATGATGCACTTTTGCTTTTGGATTTGTAGAAGCAATTCAACCTTCTGCAACAACTCCATCAACAGACCAATGAAGTAGTTTACACTTAGTATTCTCGCTAATATCTTCATGACTCACATCCTTCATTTTTGACTGCATAATAATACAAAGTTATTAATTTATTATACCTATTTTTATAACAAAAATTTAATTTAAAAGACACAATCAAAATAATTACCTGAGCTATAGTTAGATGTTGGTTAACATTACCACTTTTTTTCCCACGACTATCGCCGCCAACATCATTTCCAATTCCGCTACCAATGCCAGCACTAGCAACCTAATTTTATAAACAAATTATGCCAAATAAAACCATCATAAGAGGTATGATGAAATTGTACTAACAGTCTTACACCATATAGTAGAATTGTCATTTTTTTCAAGGAGACCCCACTCAACAGTGGCATAATACCAAAGATTAATAAGACATAAAGGTAAGTAAAACAAATTAACAACCTATTGACCTCCTCTACACACCAGAAGTTTAAATTGTTGGAGTACAGTCAATATAGCTCAAGTAAGTCACAAGATAAAATTGCGAATGGAAGTTCTCTTGAAATCTAAAAGCAGTACAAGTCAAAATGGACCAGCCATTGCTTAACAAGAAAGGAAGATCTTCAGAACATACTTTGGATGACTAAATATCAATATCAATATCTTGCGCATTGTGTGCTTTCCAAAATCAATTTAAAAAAAATAAAATAAAATTTTTCCAAATTCTTCAATGTTTATTTTCAGTGGATGCTCTATATTTTTTAATTACCTAAAAAGTGCTTGTCCTTTGCCAATTGCTGATGGTGCTAAACTTGCAAAGACCAAGTGTTAATAGAAAAACATTATGAAGTAATTAAAATGTTGAACAAAAAGTGATACAGTAAGAAATAAAACGGAAATCTCCGCGACATTAGCAAAAGAGTCGCATGACTTAAACTTAGTTAGAGATGACCATGCATATATCTAAATTCCATTAGGTTAACTGCTAGAAAAGACTTGCTAAAGTTGCTAAATAGTTGCTTGAAATTTCAAAGATGAAATTACAGATCACCAAAAGCACAAATTTCAGATTAAATTTCACACCTAACAGAACAATTTTCACAAATTACAGAACAAATTATAGAACAAATTTCACAAATTTCAGAGACTATATTCAACAATTTTCATAAATTTCAGAGATGAAATCTCAGAAATTTATTCACCAGATTGAGCTTACCAGAGAGAGGGATATCCGGTGGAGAGGGCTTTGTTGAAGCACTGGTTGGCGCACGACAAAGATGAAGGCCGGCGTGAGAAGATGAAGGCCGGCGTAAGGAGATGAAGGCCGGCGTAAGGAGATCGCAAGCAGATGAAGCCTCGCGTGAGAAGATCACTTGCGTGAAGGGATCGTGAGATGGCGAATGTGAGGAGATAACGACTGCGCGCCGGCGTGAGGAGATCGGGAGGAGAGGGGCAGCGCGATGGGGCGATTTCTAGGGCAAAGGGTAAGCGGCGTGAGGGATATCGAGAGGAGTTGGGGAGAAATAATTAAGCCAGCGGTTTTTATTATTTTAGGTTGTTTAATTATTTTAGGGCTTGGGTAAGCGGTACGTTTTAAATATTTGTTTAATATATAAGTTAAAACATAATAAGGGTAAGGTTTAATCAAACTTATAAGTTTAATTTGATATTTTATTTGTTTAATAGTTTAGACACAATAATTGTTAAATTGTAAGATTATTAACAGCTTATATTATGCGCTGTTATTATTTTATAATTTTCATTAATAATGTATATTTTTTGTGAGTCATTTTTAATAAGTATTGACAGCGTACTCTGTACGCCGTTAATATTTAGTTTTAACAGCACATTTTGCGCGCCGCAGATAAGTTTATTAACAGCGTACTTTTCCTGCGCGCCGTCGTTTGTTTAAAAATTATACTATCCGCAGCGCACATAATTGGGCTCGCCGTAAAAGCTATTATTAACGGCACGCTTTAACTGCACGCTGTTAATCATGCGCTGCGGAAAGTCATATTTGTTATAGTAGAGGTCTTGTTCGCTCCATCTGTTGGACTTTTATGGTGTCAGGCGAGCTGGCTGAGCAGGCCATACTCACCCACAAGCAAGATCGGGATCAGTAGCATTGCGTCTAATTTTGAGAGGATAAAAAACGTCTAAAAATTAATCAGCCAATGGCCCGTCCCTTGTTTTATAATAAGTAAATCGTAAAAAGGATAAATAATTTATCCTTTTTTACATGAAATAAACAGTATTGAAAATTTTCGTTAATTTTTAATTCAATTCTCTCAAGTAAACAAGGCAAAGTGTTGTTAATTTAACTTTTTATTTATTTTTAACATTTTTAAACTAACATAACGATAATTATGACTAGTTCGATCTTAGACCATTACATGCATGGTTTGCGGTGGAGTGTTAGGCTGTTAGCATGTAAAGGAGGGATTAGCATGTAAAGGAGGGATTACTCAAGTTGTCAATTGGATAAGTTAGTTAACTAATTACACTACAAGAAAAGATGAGATGATCGTCAAAAAATTTTTAAAAACAACAAATGGCTGATAATCCTATCGTAATATGGATTATCGGCCACAAAAAATTATAGAGAAATAGCTGGTAAATCATCATTAGTAAATATCATTCATCCACCATCATTTTAGCCAATATTTTTTAAAAAATTAACCACAAAATAAATGATCAATATTTTTTTAAAAAAATAATAACTGTTATTATTAAATTGAGTTTTCAATCAAAATATATTTGGTTGTCAATTTTTTAAAAATATTAAACCATTTGTATCCATTTATTAGTTATTTCTAAACAACAAGGAGGACAATAAGTAGAATTTCATATCCTTTATCCTCGTTCTCATCTCCATTTAAGGATGACAATGGGCAGGCTGAGGTGGGTTTGCCATCCATCCCTGTCCCTATCCTCATTCTCATTTACTCAGGGAATCCTCATTTACGTACACCCTCATCCTCAGTTCCCGTCCTTGAATTTTAAAAGGATATCGAGAATCCCCATCCCCATCTCCATCCTCACCCCTATTTCCATCCTCATCCTCATACCTATCCCTGTTCCCCATCATGTCGCATCAAGGCGGGTTCGGGTATGGGGATGTCAGGGATGGGGATAACATCCCAATATCCGTTCCAATCCGAATCCGGCCAAACCCAAAAAAAATTCCTGAACCCACATCCGAAATCAAACCCAAAAAAATTTTCCGAACTCACCCCTGTTTCGGGTTTTCCCATGGTACGGATGACAACGGGACGACGTCGTAAAGTTTTTTGTCAATGGGAAACAAGAAACTCTTGGGGACCTCCCCTTTATATAGAATCTAATATGTTATCTGCACATAGATAATAATAGATTGGGCTAAAAAGTTTTATACATTGAACTCACATACATCTAATAATCCGAAACTCAATAAACATAAGTTAGATCACTATAAAGAAATCAGATTATATTTACATATACAATTTACAAATAAATCCATATACTAAGGATAATAATATCCAACACTGAGGACAAAGAGAAACCTTAGGACGTCTAAGCACCAACACCTATGATTAATTATTAACACATTGGTTTGGTCTAAGAGCATATATATTCATGCCATGACATTTGATATGGGAGGTGTGCCGCATGGTTGAGGAGAGTCTTGCTGAGGTTGAGGTCAAGATCTACATAAGGTAGATAACATATTCTTGGCTCTATGACACCTCTGTTAGTGTAAGTCTTAAGTGTCAATCAAGAGTTGATTGACATAGATCATAAAGTATCATATTTATTAATAAAAATAAAATTTTGATTATTATATTTATTTCATGCTTGTGTCAGTTGAATAAATATAATAATATCATGGAATAATAGGTTCTAATTTACATTACATCAATTGGTTGAATTAATTATGAGAGACTATAGAGAATACTATTCATAATTATTCCTAGTCAAACATTAATATACAAGGACAATATTAATGTGTTGAGACTAGTATGTAGGTCAATTGATGACTTGATCTCACAAGTCATGGATATACGATATCACGTTGACACATGGGTATATATATTGGAGAATATATATACTGAATTGACCAGCCATGAAAAAGTTTCATGGATCATTATATAAGTATCATAAACTTTCTCATAGTGACTATTGGTATGAATAGTCCTTAGACCTGAAGTTACTACGGTTCCGTACATAAGAAATTGTATACTTTGGTATCATCAAACATCACCCATAACAGAGTGGACTATAAAGTCGATCACTGGGTATGCATCGAATTATGCGGAGGGATGTGAGTGATGTAGATAGGATCTATCTCTCCCATATGATGAGAGTGATATCTGTGGACTCCTTGATGAGTAAGACTACTAAAACACATAGACATGCTCAAATGAGTCAATATGAGATATTGAGTTTATTTGCTTGAGTGAGTCTACTTGGAGATCAAGAAATACAAAGTTTGATAAAAGGATGACATAGTCTATGCATCATTGATTAATCTAGATATCGAGAATAGAAGGATAAAATCATACATTATAATAGACACAGAAAAGTTAGGTCGGATCTTGACTTTCTTGTCACTTGGATAGTAATGATGCATTGCTAGATGTCATTCATTGTTTATGTGTCTAAAGTGGTTTGGATACATTGTCAACGTTACTAGAACCTATTGGGTCACACATAAAGAACACAATATTTCGAAGATATATTGATTTTAGTTAGACTAAAATATGATCCGAAATTCAATTAATTGAGTTAGACTCAAATGAATCCATTGAATTTAGGGATTGAGTCTAATCCTAGTTAGACTCATTTAAATTAGACTCAACCACTTAAAAGGGATTAGTGTTCATTAAAAGAGTTTAATGAACATTATTAAAGAGGAAGACCAAAAAATCAAAACTCTTTGTATTCATTGGATGAATACAAAAGGTCAAAAGAATACCAAGAGACTTTGGTATTTATTGAGATTAATGAACATTAATAAGTTGAGAAGACTAAAAGCCAAAGACCTTTTGTATTCTAAAGCTTGACCATAAAAAAGCTATTTTGATAGAATGACAATGTTGTTGAACTTGATCTACTTCTTCCTCCTCTCCTTCTTCTTAGCTGAAACACACAAGTTGTATTTTTTGTCTTCTTGTCTTGTGAACCATCCCAAGTTGTTAGCACAACTAAGGTGATTCATCTCCAAGACTGAGATTGTATTTGTGTGGATACTATTAAAGGCACGACCATCCTGATCGTGTAGAGATTCGGCGAACCAAGGACTAGCTAGATAAGCTAAAGGCATGCATCAAAAGTATAACTCTTTAGATAGAACTTTGTATGATTTTTTTGCATGGATCGCTCGAAGGGATCCTATTTTCTGTTACAATTTTGTTATTTTTCGCATAAAGATCCCTACACTGACTTTGGTTCATTCCTGGCTCTTTGCTGCCCCGGCTTCATGTCACTCCCAATTTCATGTTGTTCCCGACTCTGAATCGTCATCAACTCCGGACAATATGTTGTCGCTCACGAAAGATACAGATAATGTAGTCATTAGCCCTTATAAAATATACAAGATGTGACTATTTAGTCTGGAAGAGGTGGACAACTATTTATTTTAGGAAACATAGATAACGCTAGTGGGATCTCGTAATACGTGGAGCACATGAGGGAATATTAGTCGCCACTCTATAAAAGGTCGCCCGCTTGTGAGGACATAGATATGCATACACGCATCCAAAACTCTAGAAACCATAGCTAGACCACTTCATCATCCTATCCTGCTGAAAACTAACTTGAGAGTTGGAGTAGCCGCGCTGGGAACCTCCCAAACGCCATTGTAACCCTTTCTTTCTAGTGCTCTCTCCCTAGGCTTCGATGGATCTTTATACGGGTCCTTGTTGCACCAAGGTGAACGACGATAAAGTCAACGTCGATGCCAACTCATCGATGGTTCGTTCGTCGATGGTGTCAGATAAGATCAACATTAGTGTTCCCCTAATTGGTTGATGACCAAGCAATAACATAAAGGGGTAAATTCGATCCCGTGCAAAAGGCGAAATCGCTCGCCAGGTAAATTCGATCCTACCCTCGTGGGCAGCGGTCCAACACTTAGGAGTCGCCACATGTGCACCACATGTGCACTTTTTTTTTAAAAAAAAAGTGCGGGTTGGGGCACTACCCGTAAGGGTCGGATCAAATTACCCACATAATGGATTGATCAACATCTTGAGTAACAATGAGGATGGATGATTGAAATGTTCCATTTAAAGCCACTATTAGTCTAATGAAGCTTGATGAAGAAACCGACAAATATATTCTGTCTGGACACCCATTTTGAAGCTACTTTGTTTTATAAAATTTATTGTTGGATCTGCATAGCTAGTTTATGCTTGAGCCGTGTAGATTTATAGTCCCTTGTTTGGCTAAAATTAACAACAGTCACACAAAAATGTTCATCTATTTATTGTATACTCATTGAAGTTAGCTTCAGAATATTATTCTTGCCACTAATACTGTATATAATTCTGGAATGTGGTCTTCGACGTGGTTTCCGCACTGTACAAATACTAATACCTCACATCATGTTAGCAATGTGCTGATAATTAACACATTTGTCACTGACCACATAGATTTTGTTAAATACTGAAAAAAGGGGTTTTAATGCATAAATCTATGAAAATTAAGGATGTGGACAGAAATAACTAACCTAGGAGGGGATTTTTGAAATGTTGGATATACTATAAAAAAACCCCTCTTCTTCCTCTTCCCTCCTTCGCACGCACGCCTTTCCTCCCCCGATCTCTCGATCGCTCTGCGCCGCACTGAACCCCGCCGCACCCCTCTTCTTCGTCTTCCTCTTCTTCGTCTTCCTCTTCTTCTTCTTCTTCGTCTTCCTCTTCTTCCCTTGTTTCAGCGCCAACGCCACCGAGATACATCGTTGGTCAACGTCGCCTCTCTTCCTCACCGCCGGTGTAGGTAAGCGAGGGAGGGTTTTCGGTGTTCTTGTTCCCCATTTTGGTTGATCTCTAACGTGGATTCTTGTTTAGTTCGAGGTTACTGATCACAGTGGGCTTAGGGTTTAGAGTTGCAGTGAACCCTATTTGGTTTCTTCCTGATCGCAATTGGATTCGGGGCAGATGAAGGTGTGATCACATCCCAGGTGAGATCCCTTGTTCATTTGTGTTCTACCATGATGGGTTCTCTTCGGATGGGGTTTTGAGATGGAAGTTTGAATTTTCTCTTGGATTCGGTTTATACTTGGTTGTTGGCTTCAATTGATGTAGGTGATTGATTTCTTGTTCCTAGATTCTGTTGTTTGCTTCACAATACAATGACAGACGATTTTTTTTTCTTTTCCTGTAATGAGTATTTTGTTTTTCTTCCAAGTGAATCAAGGATACCCAAGCTCACTAAGATAGCTGACTTGGAAGACGATAAGGGACGTTGCATTGGGATGTCAGTGGATGATTAATTCATTGAAGATTGTATATGAACAATGCCAGACTATATGATTGTAACCACAGAATAAGGAAAATTGGTGCCATTATAATGTGTAGCTTGTCTTCCCTCGAACTTGTAGTGCACTTGCCGTGAGCTATAAAGGTTTAATTGGGCTTTTGGTTTCTTGCCGTGGATCACCAATGATTAGCCTTGGTTAATATGGATTAGATGATTCAGTCTAATTATGAATTTATCATTTAATTAGATTGATTTAATGATATTACGATTGGGACGATCCTAATTAAGTTTGACATTTAGTTTAATTAGTGGTTATATATATATATATATATATATATATATATATAGTTATTTGCTTATATGTAGTCTAGTTATTTTTAATAATTTTTATAAATAGCTAAACTTTCATATTTGCACAGGATTTTGATTTGGAATCATTTGGTTGAACGTGAGGAAGTTCTCTCTGATATATTCTACATTTAAGGCGGGTACTTCTCCTTTGTGTTCTATAGTTTATTGAACTTAAATGCATGACTGTTTGTTTTTGAGCAGTTCTGCTTTACCTTATTCTTTGTCTTTGATATCATCAGTTGATACTTTCTTTGTTTGATCTTTGAACTAATCAAATTTATGCTTATACAGTCTCACATGTTGATTTTCTGATCTGTTAAGTACTTACTTTGCATGCGAGTACTTAGGAATAATCATTAAACACAACTAGGATTTTGGTTGGCATTAGATATATCCTACCTAGTAGATTAGTTGCATATTTATTGATTTTGATATTTATTTTACATACCGTTGCATAGTTGTGACCTGGTTGTTTGTGTATACTAGTATCATGCACCATACCTGCATAGTTGTATGCTGACAAACATCGACATCCTTATGGTTTGCCCGTCGTCAATCATTTAACTGTTCTGCCCACTCAACCACTCATAGGTAGTAGTGGTTGCTAGAGTGCGAGCAGTTGTCCTGTTATACCACACTCGACCACTCATGGATAGTGGATGTTGGAGTTGTAGGCAAGCAATTGACACCCTCACCGTTGTTTTCAAGGGGTAACAAAGTTGTTGGTGGCTCCCCCTTTTTTTCTAGGGTTTTTGGAGTAGTTTGCTCCTTAGCATTCTGTCCACTCAATCACTTATTGTAGTGGTATTTGTTGGAGTGCATACAATTGTCACAGTCCTACCCACTCGGCCTTATAGATGTGATGTGATGGCGGCTTGACTGACGTTAGGGGTGACACATGTCATTGCATCATGTTTACATTTATTGCATTTTGCATTTTCTTGTGTTTGCTGCATTTATATGAGCTATAATTGTTGCATTTGGTTGACATATATGTATTATTTATGGTTGCGTTTTCATTCCGTTTTACATACTTGTATATGTGTTATTCTGTTCCGAAAACTGTATACTTTTATTTCTGTTTGCTTGTTGGACTTTTTATTATGTCATGTATTTATCTACTCTTATATCCGCAAAGTCCGCTCGGACTCACCACCCCTACCATCTAATTCTGTTTCAGGTAGCCGATACATGCATTATTTGCAGCCAGGAGAGGATCCAGTTGGTGTCGAGCATATTGGAAATTTTCTGCATTTACATTATTTCCGCATCTTCGTTTTTTCCGCATTTACTTTATTAACTTGGTATTTATCAACTTAGTAGAGTTATGTTTATGCATTTATGGACTGGTATATTTGTCGATGGATTTATCTTGAGTTTTAATTCTTTTATTTCTATCTATAATATCTTTTATATTACGTGGTTGTGGAGTATTTTATATTTATGATGACTGAGTCATATTATGTGTGAAATATTATGTATAAATATTCCAGATTGTCTGCCATACAAGAGTGATGTTGCCCATTTTTCATGTGAACATGGGCCCTGGGTGCGTGATAGATTTAGCGTAAGTGCTTTATGTTTAACCTATTGACACTTCTTCAAAATTCTTGTGATAACCCTTCTAACACAAATTAAAGCGTTGACACTTCAGTACTCAGGTTGACATCCAGAATCCCTCTATTATCGTTCTGGTGTTGTTGTTCCTTTTAACATTATTCTAAAAGTTCAGTTTGTTTTAATATTGTTTATCTTATGCAATGCGTTTTTAGTGATGCAGAACCTAATTGGGTTCGTTCCTTGAAGACCAATGGCCGATATAGAGTTTGAGACAACAAAGTGATGAGTGGATATATGCAGTTCTTTCTAGGCTTTTATCCAACTTTTGTTGTATTTCTTGTTTGCTTTTGCTGCAGTTAAATCTGTGGGCATCTCGTTATGATAAACTATTTGGATGTGTATATTCGAAAAAGGGGATAAAGAACTTGACATTTTCCCATGTCTTAAGCTACGTCAGTATTTAAATTGAACTCATGCATGTAATAGGACTGGATCTTTTAAAGTCTGGGTTTGATTTGCTACGTAGATTCTCAGTTATTCCAATGGAATCGGACTAGAAATCTGGGTTATCCTTAATTCAGTGAAGAAGCATGTACTGTTTGTAATGGTCAGGAATCAACTACTCTTCATCTTTTTGGGCTGTGAAAATTAATATGCAAGGGTAGATGGTCGTGGACTGCAGAAACCAAAAAGATAGGTTTGGAGAAAATGCATGGATCTATTACAAACATTTTATCTAAACTTAATCACAGCATGTCGTCTAACCAGACTATTTTGTTATGTTTTAAGTTCAGTTAATTTTTTTTTCCTTTTTTGCTTAAAAGTAATTAGTTAATGACACACCAACGTACTGTATATATAATACATCGTGTGTTGTCTGATTATTGATTACCAAAATGACCATTACATAAAGATGTTCAAATCTTGAATCACATCATAGGATAACATCACCACACCATGTGAGCTTCACCACAATTTCACACCACACTTTCATCGTACACAATAACATTCACAACTCAATATGACCAACTATATTAGGAAGCAATATAATCCCTCTTCACTACCAGAAAATTCAAGTTGTTAAACTCCTTTTCTGCCATTTCAACTTCAGCTTTGTAAACTTCAGCGAGAGTTGCACATACATCCAGTCATACAACTTGTCCACCATCCGAAAGAGAGTAATCCTTGTGGTCTTTTTCATGAATATTACGCCCAAATATGTCCAGAATCCAACTATAAATCCCATAACAATAATAGTATAATCTAGAACTCTTTCAAGCTTCTCATCGTCCTCTTCATCTTCTTCTTGAGATGGTGAATGATGATTAGATTCATCGCTGGGACATGCCGGAAGTGGCACACCACAAAGGCCCTTGTTGCCAACATAGGTCAAGTCATTGAAGGTTAACAAATGACCTCCTGTTGGGATTTTGCCTGACAAGTTGTTGTAGGAGAGATTCAAGGAGCCCAGAAAGTTTAAAGCAGATAGGCCGAAAGGAATTTCTCCCATGAGATGGTTCATTGACAAATCAAGAGACTCCAATTCTGTCATGGCACCAATATTTCTTGGAATCCTTCCTGACAAATGATTGTTGGATAAGTTGAGGAAGTACAATCCTTGCAACTTCGTGATCTCTTGTGGAATCTCACCAGAAAGCTCATTGTTTGATAGGTCTATGCTTGCCACCACACTAAGAGCTTTAGTGTATTCATTGGTTGACCCTTTTGCAGTTATAAGAATGAAATCCTTGAAATGATATTCTATGTCGGACTCAACATAATAAGGACCATGATTGTTACGACGATAATAAGAAAAATGATGGTTATCTCCGAAATGAGATTCCGGGTCAGGGTCCTGATAATGAGATTCTCTTGTTTTGTGAAATCGATAATATGCCTTAGATGGCTGTCCGTAACATCCAATAGATCACTGTAGTTTTGTTTCACAACCATAGAACTGAAATTTGTGATAGAGGAAGGTATATTGCCAATAAGATTGTTGGACGAAAGATCCAAAACTTGGAGGGAAGTAAGATTTCCAATATTCGTTGGAATAGCATGATCGAATAAGTTTGAGCTCAAACGAAGAAACTTGAGCAACGGGAAGCTCCTTCCCACCCAGTTTGGTATTTCACCGGAAAATTTATTCCCGCCAAGATCAAGAGTTACTAATTCTTTATAATTTCTTAAGACGGAAGGAAATGGTCCTGACAAATTGTTATTGTTCATGTGCAAGGAATGCAAACTAACTGGATATAAGCCATTGCAATTTGGGACCTCGCCTGACAAGTAATTGTTGGATAGGTGTAGCACTCTAACATAGTGAAATTGCAAAAGAAGGGAGGCAAAGAACCATTGATATGGTTATTAGACAACAATAATATGTGAACAGCTTCCGGATTTCTATAATTCAATGGAATTGTTCCTTCAAAAGAGTTATTTGATAGATCCATGACGATAGATAGACTAGAAGGTAACTGACCATTCAAATTGTTTGAGCTTACATCAAGCTGAATAAGTGAATTTTCAAAAAGAAATCTGAAAACCAATCTGGAATATTTCCATGAAGTCCAACTCCAGATAAAGATAAATATATCAAAGCTGTTTGTGTTTGAATCCAAGAAGGAAATCTAGTTCCCAAATGACAATAGCTCATATCAATCCATAGAGCTTTAAAAGGAGGAATCCAGTCATCTGATAAAATATATTTCAAGGAGTTATAAGATGTATTCAAATAGAATAAGTCAGTGAGCTGGGAGAAGTGAGCATCAGTCATGTTGCCCTGCAATGAATTCGATGAGATATCCAATGTGTAGATTAGCTAATTGCCAGAGATTTGAAGGAGCCATCCCATTCAACTTATTGTCTTGAAGTTGTAAGTACTCTAATATGGATCCTTGTGGACATTTAGACAAACCATCAAGTAGGTTTGTTAGTTCTCCACCAATATTATTATCAGACAAATCCAAATCCTCCAAGTTGCATAGATCACCCAAACTCAATGGTAGTTGTCCCATCAATTTATTCCTTGATGCATCAAAATGTGTCAAGTTGTGAAGTCTGCCTATGTTTTCTGGTATTTGACAAGAAATATTGTTATCAAATAGGAGTAATTCCTCCAAACTGATGAGATTACCCAAGACACTTGGTATACATCCATAAAATTCATTAGATGACAAATCCAAATCTATCAAGCTAGTGAGGTTGCCCAAAGCATCCGGTATAGGTCCAAAAAAACCATTCTGTGACACATCCAAACGTATCATGCTAGTGAGGTTGCCCATGCTCGAAGGTATCTCTCCAATAATATGATTCCGAGACAAATCTAAATACTCCAAGAAAATAAGATTGCCCATGCTCAACGGTATCCCTCCAGTAATAGAATTCCCAGACAAATCTAAATACTCCAAGTGAATAAGATTGCCCATGCTCAGAGGTATCTCTCCGTTAATATTACTACCATGCAAATCTAAATACTCCAAGCAAATAAGACTTCCCATAATGAGTGGAATTTTTGTTAAAGAATTGCCAGATAAATCCAAGTGCTTCAATTTTCTGGGTGGCATTCGCATAAATATTTCCTTCTATTTGATAACTTGATGAATTGAGTTCTGTCATAGTTGTGTCAGCTCCTATTGCATCTTGTAGCCCACAATTTGATAAAGCAAGATGTGCTAGGCTATTATAATTAATTTGGTGAAGCCAATTAGTTGTTGTAGAGAGATTGACACAATTCATGTCTAGATATTCTAGAGAAGTTAGGTGGGACAGCCAACTTAGGTCATTTGACCATAGTCCAGAATTCCATTGACAACAACTAAGGTCGAGGAAACGTAGGTTAGAAAGATTGCCCAATTGCTGAGGAATCAATCCATTAAACATTGCATTGGAGAGGTTAAGATGTTCCAACCCGACAAGCGAGGAAATCATACTAGGTACTTGCGATGCAAAGTTGTTGAAGCTCAAATCCAAGTATTTTAAATGCTTTAGTTTAAGCAGAGAAGGATTTAACTTACTTTTCTCTGGATTATATCGATCATCTGGGTAATGAAGGTCAAGCATAATGACATGGCTGGTGGTGTTGCCACAAGTGACTCCTCTCCACTTGCAACAGTCATAACCGGTCCAAGAAGAAAGCCAGTGATCAGAATTATACAAGTCAGACTTGATATCAAGTAGAGCACTCCTTTCACTCTCCAAGCAATTGCTCCTCTTAGACACATGTGGATCATAATCGTCACAAAATGCTCCAGTGACCAGCAATAAGATAATTAGGAAGAAAGTAGCATGCGTCGACGAGGAACTAGAGTTGCTCTTGCAACCACAACTAATAGCCATAGAGTAGGCCATTAAGAAAGAGTAGCTTGATTGAATCGTAAGTTGGAGGAGACACCATACTTAGCTTGTGTATATACTACAAGGTCCCTTCACTTGCCCATAAGTAAATTAGATTTATTTTTGTTGGAAAATAAGTTGAATGGTTTTGTCGACTTGATCATGACATGCATGATGACTATGCCGTGAAGAAAGGGTTTGCTTAACTTCCACAAAATATTCATAATTAATAACTGTTTATTAGAAACTTCTGGGACTGTGATTGCAACTATGACTAATCTTTGTTATGTCGTGGTTTAGCATCTATTCACTCCTAGCTAGCAAGTCATTTTCGTCGGTCAACTTTGATTACTGTGGTGGTTTGCAAAATAATCACTGTAAAAGTTTCACTGCCTATATTGCCCACACCGAAGGCCAAAGAACATTAATATATTCTTGCTGAAACTTTTAGGTGTTCATCAGAAAGTAAAGCTCCAATAGATTACCAAGGGTTTCAATTACTACATATTCAGAAGTGCCGATGAGATTTGATAGAGCAAGATTTTCTAGGCTATTATGTAATTAATTTGGTGAATCCAATTAGTTGCTGAAGAGAGATTGATACAACTCATATTTAGCTAAATATTCTAGAGAAGTTAAAAATACTGTCGGAGAGTTTAAAAAAAATAAATAAATTGAAATTACAACTAATAGTCATAGAGTGATCAAGGAAGATTAGTTAGATTGACTCTCATGTTGAGAGAAAGACCATACTTAGCTCCTATATACACGCTCAAAGGTCCATTCACTTACACGAAAGTAAGTTAGATTCTTTTTTTGTCGTTGGAAAATGAATTGGATGATTTTGTCGTTATGACCCGGACACACTATGATTGTACCATAAAGAAGGGGTTTGGTTTAATTTCTATAAAATATTTATAAATTGATAGATATGCATAAGAAACTTTCAAATATCTTAATTATCATGATTTTGATTGGGATTAAAAATATATTTTGTCATAATTTTTAATTTGAATTATAGTTTAATATTTCTCTGGAGCACACAATTCAGTATGAATAGGCCAAACCCTTGTCTTTGTTTACAAAACCCCCAATCATGTCATTAGAGTAAAGCGAAAGTCTCCTTGAGGGCTTTGTTTAGTCAAGTCATTTTGTAGCATTTATTCCAACGAAATTAGAAATATATATGTTATTTATTGATTTGGAAACCTACCAGCGGGTCAGGCCCTGGACTTTGAAGGACCGGTGAAAAAAAACAGACTTTTATATTAATATAAAAAAAATATTAAAATCAATATTATAAAAATAATTTTATTAATAAAATTAAGATTCATAATAATGAAAAATATTATAATCTACATTGCTAAAAATCCATATAATTACATAAAAAAAAGATGAAAAAGAAAACATCGGGTAAAGAAAAAAGCATTGTGCCGTTGCCGAAGAAGACATGAAAAAAAAAACAACGAAGAAGAAATCATTGGGTGAAGAAGAAAGTGTTACGCTGCAGCTAAAGAAATAGGAAAAAAAAAGGTGCAAATAGGATTAGAATATACGCCACATAATTATTTCTGGCTATTATTTTTACGATTAAAAATATTTGCTCGTTTATTAATTCTAGGTCAGAAATAATCAATTTATTCCTAACTATATTATATATTTTTAAAAGAAATTAATATTAAAATATAATTAATAAGGATGAACATTCCAGGATGGAGATATGGTACAGGGAAGTAACATAACAGGGTCCACCGAACTAGAGCTCCGAGGTCAAGCCAAGACTATCTCGGAAAAGTAGATCAAAGCCACGAGGTTAGGCCGACAATCGGGCTCCCGAGACTATCTCAGGAGAATGGAAGACAGCGTTTGAGGTCAGACCGAGAATCAAGCTCCTGAGACTATCTCAGGAAAATAAATGAAGACCCTGAGATCAGCTTGGGAGATGAGACTCCGAGACTGGCTCAGGAGAGTGAAGCCTAAAAATCAACATAGGAGTCAGAAAGCCCGACTTCAAGTAGTCGTTCCTCTTTCCAGAATAGGAAAGTCATCATATAATTATTATCCGCAACGTGCGGCAATTAAGACCTTAATAATTGCAGCAGGTGTTACCAAAAAATAGAATATCTATCAAATAACCGATGATTAAGGGATGTTGAGGAGAACGTGGGGACATGTGTGACCAAGACCCTATGTATATAAGATGCTTCGACATCCAGGTAAGGAGGAAAGTTTTCCAAACTGATAGCAAATTTGATTCCTCGTCGTCCTCTGAAAAAGAGAAGATTCCTGACTTGATCGTTGGAGAGAGCACCACCGGAAAATATTCCGGTGCGTTCCCTTTAATGCTCGTGATAATCTCGCAGCGCCTGAACATTCTCTCCCTATCATCATCGTCGTGGGTTGCACTTTGGTGACTTATCATCTGCGTCGTTCCCTTTCGGAACAAGATTGACGTCGTCTGTGGGAAACATCAAAGCACCAAAAGGAGCAACGTAATGGTAGAACCAGAGGGACAACTCATCATCCTGACAAGGGAGGAGTTGGATCGTTTAGTCGCCAACGCCGTCAGAGGAGCATTGGAGAAACATCAGATCGAGCAAACCACCTCACGATGAGCAGCTTCTAAAAGAATACAGAAATTAAGAGGGATAAAAGGTACAAATTTTTCTAAACCTAGGAGCTCATGTGGTAATAGCTGAACTTGGAGAGTCTAAATGGAAAGTTTCACCGCTAATAAAAACATTTCTTTTCCCCCTTTTCCGCTCAGATCGTGAAACTAGCCCCCCGCTTCTCTTCTTCTCCTTCTTCGAACTCGTTTCTGCCTCTGCCACCCGACGCCGGCGAACCCTAGGAGCTCTGTCCCAAGGTCGGCGGCACTCAGGAATTGATCTCAGATCTGGGGGTTGAGCCTGGTTCGCCGGAGAAGAGGGACTTTCTGTGGCACCTGGGATTTGAGATTCCCGGAGGAGGAGCACTGGTTTGCGGTGGTGGTCGCCAAATCGAGGCAGGGAAGCTGCTGCCGGCGCAGGATCTAGGGTTTGGAGCGAGATATAGCCCAGAACTGGGGCTTCCAGGTTTCATCTTCGGCTAGGCACGTTTGGATCTGAGCAAGCGAGGGGGAGGCGTGGGCGATCAGGTGAGTTCATGTTGTTTGCACTGTTATTGCTAAAATCAAATTAGGTTTGAGTGGATCTGAGTGCTAATTTCGGGCTCGGCTATTAGAAATTGCAGTTGCTCTTCGAGCCGAGTGCTTGCTCGGTGCGAATCTATTCTGGGTGGTGATCTTGGGTGGAGAGCTTGGTGGTCACCATTGCCGCAGGTCAGGCCGGAGCAGAGGAACGAACAAGCGCAAAATCTCGGGTAAGATTCATGGAATGGATCAACCTTGGATTAGGAGTTGTGTGTTTCCCTTCTTCGAGCTTGTTTCCGCTTTGCCGTGTGATGCCACTGTCGGAATTGGTTTTGTTACGGTTTAGTTTGGGGTTGATCGATCTGAATGGGATCTGGATAATCAATCTTTAGTTGTGTTGTAGATGAATTCTTGGGTTTTCCTTTTGCTTTCTTTGGCTCTGTGAACGTTGGTTTCAGGGGTTGTTTCAATCTGGACAAGCGGAATAGGGTTGATACTTGTGTTGTGTTGTTGTGGTTGTTTGGTTTTTGAACATGATTGGGTTGATGTGTTCTTGATCTGGGTTTGAGGTTGCCGAGTACTTGCTTGAGAGGATGGGGGATTTGGTTTGGAGATTGGTTGTGGTTGCTCTGAGCTGGGTTGTTAAAGTTGTCTTTTGTTTTCCTTCTTGTTGTAAACTCCCTCTGTTCGTGTGATTGACTGTTTGAGTGATGCGCGTGAGTTGATCAAGGAAGTGTGGTCTTGTTCCCCTCTGGTATTGCTGTAATTTTAAAGTGGATTGGATTAGCTTAAGCTTAATTAGGGTTAGCTTAATCTGGATTAAGGTTGGCTTAATCTGGATTGGGTTAGCATTAATCTGGATTTGGGTTGGCTTAGTTTGGATTTGAGATTTGTTTAGTGTGAATTAGGTTAATGCGAAGTTAGGAGTTGATCCCAATACTAGTAGTGTGTAACTTAGCTGATTTGTAAATTATACAATTAGCTAAGTTGTATTTGTTTTTGATGCAGGGCATTGAGTTGATTCACATGACGTGGATATTATTTCGGACGGTGGGTTCTCGCCGCCTACGGACTTCTGTATCGAAGGCGGATACTTTTGACTATATCTTCATTAGATATAATCATCTCTTATGCATAGTTAGATATAGATAGCAGTAGAGATACCTGTTAGTTTTGTTTCTGTGTTATTTTTTTCGGTAGTTGTTATCTGTTTAGGTTTACTATTTACTGTTCTTTATTTACTGAGTGGATTAAATTTATGTACTACTTACCTTATACCTTGCGTTAGGGTTTAGGCTTTGGTGCATACCAGTTATCTAGACTACTACATATCATGTAGATGACAGTAGAGTTAGATAGTGAGTGATGCATGAGATAGAGACATGCATCATCATTGCACGTAGCATAGGTGCACGACCTTTGACTCCCTGGAGGTTGATATGGGTCGTTGGATTTGCTACTGGTGTAGGGGCATATGTAGGTGACCTTTGACTCCCTGGTGGTTGAGATGGGTCATCAGATTTGCCACATGACCTATCGTGTAGTCCCAGTTCCACTCTTCGTTAGTGGATTATAGGTCACGGCGCTGCGACAGGTCCCCTATTCTGTTTGGAGATAGTTAGAGATCTGGGAGCGTTACTTTTCCATAGGGTAAAGTACGTTCTGGTCCAATACCCTGCTCATTCGGTTTCGTGTGATGCACGACGGTGGCCGTCTGAGTGGAGGGAGGACCTAGTCAGAGCCCTACCCACTCGGATTCGCATAGATGCGACGGTAGCCGACTGGCGTCAGGGGTGACCCATGTTGCATCATGAGCATGCTATGCATCTCTGCATTTGGTTGTATTTGCTGCACTTGGTTGTTGTATTTGGTTGACATGCATACTATTGGATTTGGTTCGGCACAGGTATGTACTTCCTTTCAGTGGTTCGGTTCTGCATTTTCTTTTCTACTATTGCATCTTTCTTCAGTTTGTGATAGATGGTGACTTACTGCTAGTATAGCTTCCTATACATATTGGTCTGTATTCGCTGAGTTCTTCGAACTCACCCCGTTAGCTTTGTTTTTCTCCCTTTCAGGATGATCGATTGGAGTGCCCGGCAGTCTGTCCCAGTTTGCATATTTTCGAGATGATTTCAGGGTTGTTCTTGTATTTTTGATGATGGTATATGTTGGTACCATTTTTCTGTTCATTTTATCTTTTCATTTCCACTGTTGTATTTGTATTCTGTTGTGTCGTTTTGTATGGTGGTATAGTTATATTTTTGTGTGTCATGGAGGCCTTTGCTTCATTTTGTTTTATTGTAAGTCGTACTGGTACGTAGCTTTTGTTGGTGCAGTTTGCACTAACGGTCAAACTCGGGTTTTGATGTATGACAAAGTGGTTAAAGTTAGGGTTGTTGGTTTTTAACCTCTTTACTAAGTGTGCAGGGTTGAAAGACTTAGGACCAGACACCAGGCTGAAGTCCAGGATGGTTGAGTCCTGGCGGGAAGTCCAGTTGGGTCCGCGGGACCTGACAACTGGCTGAAGACCAGGGTGGTTGAGCCTTGGCAGGAAGTCCTGGTGGGTCAAGAAGTCAAGTAAAGCTGCACAAAGTGTAAGTGAGGTAAGTCACTGGAGGAGCGAACCAGTGAGGACGAGTCCATTTATGGGACTTTAGGCGCGGTCCAATTTAGACCCATTTGGGTGATCTAAGTTGAGGCCTGGTTAGATCCTGGTCTAGGAGACAGGGTCTAATTAACTATGAATATATTTTACTCCAATATATTTGATAACATTATTTTACAGAATTTATTTAATTAGATTCTAAATGCATTAACTCTATTTTACAGAATTTATTTAATTAGATTCTAAATGCATTAACTCTATTTTCCAGAATTTATTTAATTAGATTCTAAATGCATTAACTCTATTTTACAGAATTTATTTAATTAGATTTTGTAGTTGAATTTTATAAAATTATTCCTTATCTAAAGCCTTGGTGGAGGATAAATTATCATTTAAATTATTCGTATTTCCTTCTTTTTAGAGAATAAAATTATTCCTACTAATGCTTAAAATTCTCACGTAAAGCTTAGCTGGAAGGATAAAATCTCCTTTTAAATTATTAATAAAATTGTAAGAGGATAAAACCTCTCGGTTAACTTTTCAATATTTTGTATTTATATTTTATTTAAATTATTTTCTTAATTGAAGCAAAGGATAGAAACATTATTTTTTAATTATTTTATCTTGTTGATGGATAAAATTTGAGCTGAGAAGATCATGCATCGAGGCACTATAAATAGAAGCAAGCAAGACCTCTAACAGACAAGAAAATTTGATTCTGGTTCAAGCTTTGGCGCTCTCTCTTCCAAACTCTCCTGCTGCGGTCCAAGCTACGACGTGTTCACGTTTGATCGCTGCCGGAACTTCAACCCCAACATCTGAGCCCATCTAGGAGATCTTCTAAGTTGTTGGGTAACGCAATTTTTATTTCTTGCATTTAATTACTTGAAAGTGTGGGGTTGTCACACCTTCAATTCTTTTGTACTCGCCTACTCTATCGGGGTTTACCGGTAGAGAGTTTTAGTGGATTGCCCAACGAAAAGGTCCGAGGGACCTGGGCCTTCGAGTAGGAGTCGCCGAAGGCTCCGAACGAAGTAAAACTACCTGTGTCGTTTGTATTGGTTTTTCGTTCGTGTTTTATTTTTTCCGCTGTGCACGCTTTTTAAAGCGCTCTAATTTTTTAAAAAAAAGTCACGTGATTCACCCCCCCTCTCACGTGCATCGATCCTACAAGTGGTATCAGAGCCAAGTTCGCTCTGTATCGGTGCAACCACCATAAGAGCCGGGGGAAATCCAGTTCTTTTTTCGATTTTTGGTTTTTCGCTACACATGATCTAAATTAGGTATTGTTGCCTAGATTTGGATTATTTTTTTTCGTTCGTTTGATTTTACTCGAATTTGGTGCAACACCATTTCGAGTCGCTCTTTCTCTTTCTTCTCCTTTTCCTACCACACTACTAATCCAAGACCTAGTCTTGGGACAAGTTTTTGTGTGGTCTATTTCAGATGGCTCAAGGTGAAGGGTTTAGCACTGCCCGTCCTCCACTCTTCAATGGGGAAGACTTCCCTTACTGGAAACGAAGAATGGAGGTGTACCTAAAGACAGACATGGATCAATGGTTCGCGGTGCAATCTGGCTACGAACCACCAATGGACGAGGGAAACAATGCACCACTGAAGCCTGACAGATGGAACCTTGATATGAAGAGAAAGGCCCAGACTGAGTACAAGGCGCAGAACACCCTCCAGTGCGGACTAACAAAAGAGGAATTGAACCGTATCGGCCCAACTGAATCTGCCAAAGAGCTCTGGGACAAACTGATTGAACTACATGAAGGCACCTCTGATGCAAAGGTAACAAAAAGGGATTTACTTTTAAATAAGTTATTTAACATAAAAATGCAGGAAGGAGAATCTGCAAGCCAACTTCACGCCCGGATCAAGGACATACTAAATGGACTCCACCTAATCGGGCACAAACAAGAAAACAGAGACATCATAAGGTATGCTTTAAATGCGTTCCCTAGAAATTCACTATGGGCATCTATTATAGATGCTTATAAAATTTCTAGGAACCTTTCTAAAATTAATTTAGATGAATTGTTTTGTGAATTAGAACTGCACGAACAGACTAACGCCAAGGCCGAGAAAGGGTTTGCCTTATTTGCAGGTTCCTCAAAAGAAGGCAAGTCAAAGAAGAAAATTCAAGAATCAGAAGAAGAGTCAGACTCAGACTCAGATGATGAGGAACAAATGGTCAACCTAGTAAGAAAGGTCTTCGCCAAAAAGAAAAGCCAGTTCTCAAGAAAGGACCTCCAGAGGATAATGAAGCCCACCAGCAGTGAAGACAAAAGTAAAATAACCTGCTTCGGCTGCAACAGAAAAGGACACTTCAAACACGAATGCCCCTACAAAAAGGAGAATCAACCCAAGAAGAATAAGAAGAAGAAGGCTCTTCAAGCCACTTGGGACGACAGCACAGACGACTCCGACGATGAACCACCAAGGAACTCAAACTATCTC
This sequence comes from Boesenbergia rotunda, assembly GCA_024364735.1. Taxonomy (NCBI): domain Eukaryota; kingdom Viridiplantae; phylum Streptophyta; class Magnoliopsida; order Zingiberales; family Zingiberaceae; genus Boesenbergia; species Boesenbergia rotunda. Next base: position 755,569 of record JAGFNQ010001069.1, read on the forward strand.
GCACTAATGGCAACCGGACCCGGGTCAGACTCAGAGCACGACGAAGATTCCGAATACGAGTCGAGTCAAGAGATCGGACTCTTTTCGGACGACTCGACTAAGGTATATTTAGATTCAGTTAATGAAAATTTTTTTAAGATTATTTCCATTTTAAATAAAAAAATTACTTGCATCTGAATCCAGGAATGACCAGCTCCTTAAGGAAAATCAAGACCTTAAGGAGCAATTAATTAATACCAGAACATTAACTGAACAAACTCAAAATCAAAAGACAATTGAGCTTGAAACTGAAAACTCCACTCTAAAGGGCGAAGTCCTAAAACTTAAGGATCTACTAGCAACTTTCACAACCCGATCCAAGAACCTTGACCTCATTCTTGGATCACAAAAGGGCATGTACAATAAATCTGGGATAGGATATAAATCAGGATCAGCCCAAAGATCCTTTATCTCCTTTATCCACCCCCGCAAAAATCAACGAAAAGCGTGGGTTCCGAAAGCTTACCTAACAAAGCAAGTAGGTCAGAATCAATTTTATGTCCCAAAAAGGGACATCCATTACATTGACCCTAGACACCCAGTCTACAATTTAGGGGGAGGCTCCAAACTAGTTGGCACCTCAAAATCAGCCTTTGCCCAGGTGGGCACTTAGGACTAGCTTCAAAGTTAATTTGACTCTTGTACTATTTAGTACCAGGGTTTTCAATGAGTAAGTTAAAAGTCCAACTTCTTTAAGCGGCTTTGCCTAGAAAATGGTTGTTGCTCCAATAAGGCTTCGGCCAAAGAAGGCCACTGTGCCTCGCCATGGCCTGGAAGCCAATTATTGAAGTGTACTTTTAAATTACTACTTGTTAAACTTGGATCTAACACAAGGTCAAGTTAACTTTTCTAATCAAACTCAAAATCATCTCACAAAATCATAGGACTCCCTTGATTGATGACTTAGACCGAGTGAGATGAATAAGGATAACCAAATTCAAGTTATTGATTGATAACTCAACTTTCAAACTTAAAAATAAAATTCAAATTCAAAAATTAAAATTCAAATTCAAATTCAAAAAATAAAATTCAAATTCAAAAATTGAAATTAAAATTCAAATTCAAAAATTAAAATTCAAATTCAAATTCAAAAAATAAAATTCAAATTCAAAAATTAAAATTAAAATTCAAATTCAAAAATTAAAATTCAAATTCAAATTCAAAAAAATTAAAATTCAAATTCAAATTCAAATTCAAATTCAAATTCAAATTCAAAAATTAAAATTCAAATTCAAAAAATTAAAATTCAAATTCAAATTCAAAAAAAAAAATGAAATTCAAATTCAAATAAAATTCAAATTCAAAAATAAAAATCAAATTCAAAATCAAAATTAACATAACTCAAATTTAAAATTCAAACTCAAGTTTTTAAATCTTCTTAATTTTTTTTAAAATTCAAAAACTTAACCTAAGGTCTAAACCTTTTACTTAACTGTAGGAAAACAAATGGATCATTGACAGTGGATGCTCCAGACACATGACTGGGGATCCCACCAAATTTACAGAACTCAAGTACAAAAGACTAGGGACCGTTGCTTTTGGAAACAACGGTAAACTTAAGGTAATTGGCCTAGGCAATATTGAACTTGAGTCTGATTTCATAATAACAAATGTATTACTTGTTGAAAATTTCAACTTCAATTTACTAAGCATTAGCCAATTGTGTGACACTGGTTATAAGGTTAGGTTCCTATCCAATGAATGTCTGATCAAACACAATGACAACCCAAACATCACACTTAGAGGACTTAGGCACAATAACATTTATGAAATTAAGTTAACCTGTCCCTTAGAAAACTGCCTCTTAACCCATAAGGATGAGACTTGGCTCTGGCATAGGAGACTTTCACACACTCACTTCAGAAAACTACCTAAACTAAATGGTTTAGTTAGAGGCCTACCAAAGTTATCTAACCTTGAGTCAACCTTATGTAATGCTTGTCAACAAGGAAAACAAACTAGGTCAACCCACAAACCAACTAATCAAACTCAAACCAAGTCAATTCTGGAATTAATTCACCTAGACCTATTTGACTCACATGGGGTTAAATCAATTAATGGGAACCTATACTGCCTAGTAATTATAGATGACTATTCAAGATTTACCTGGGTAAAATTCTTAAAAAATAAAGATGAAACTTTTGATACACTCACTCAATTTTGTAAATTAACAGAAAATGAAAAAGGGATTAAAATCAAAAGACTTAGGAGCGATAATGGCGGAGAATTCAAAAATCACAAATTTAATCAATTTTGTCTAGAAAATGGCTACCATCACGAATTCTCTTGCCCTAAAACACCTCAACAAAATGGAGTTGTAGAAAGAAAAAATAGAACACTACAAGAAGCAGCTAGAACAATGCTAAATGAATACAACTCACCTAAATACCTTTGGGCTGAGGCTGTTAGTACAGCTTGTTATGTACAAAATAGAATAACTATAATTAAAAACCTAGGAAAGACCTCCTTTGAAATCTATTATAACAAACAACCTAACATTAAATACCTTAAAGTATTTGGATGTAAAGTCTATATCTTAAATACTAGAGAACACTTAGGAAAATTTACTTCTAAGGTTGAGGAAGGTATCTTTGTAGGTTATTCCCTTACCAGTAGAGCCTATAGAGTTTATAACAAAATTACCCTAAAAATTGAAGAAACTACAAATGTAAAATTTGATGAAAAATCTGACCCAAATAACTCTGATCAAACCACCTACCAACCAATTGACTTTGTTAGATCCAGTACTAACCCTGATGAAAGGCCAATTGAGGACCAAAACGATGATCTAACTGAACCCACACCTGAAACTGAACCTAACCAACCCAGAACTGTTCGAGTTAGCTCAGCCCACCCAACTGATCAAATCATAGGTGATCCAGAACTAAGGGTTCAGACTAGATCAGCCTTTAGAAATCTTAGTCAGATAGCTCTGATTTCCAAAATTGAACCTAAGTCTATAGAAGAATCCTTACTTGACCCTGATTGGATCATTGCCATGCAAGAGGAGTTAGCTCAATTTGAACGTAGTCAAGTCTGGGATTTAGTACCCTTACCTAAAAACAAAAAGTTTATTGAAACCAAATGGGTTTTTCGAAATAAACTTAATGAACAAGGTGAAACAGTAAGAAATAAGGCTAGGCTAGTAGCCAAGGGGTTTAGCCAAGTAGAAGGTCTTGATTATGATGAAACCTATGCCCCTGTAGCTAGACTTGAATCCATTAGAATACTCTTAAGTTATGCAGCCCATAAGGGATTTAAGCTTTATCAAATGGATGTTAAGTCAGCCTTCCTAAATGGCCTAATTAAAGAAGAGGTTTATGTAGGTCAACCCCCTGGTTTTGAAAGCTTAGAACACCCTGACTATGTCTTTAGACTTAAGAAAGCCCTATATGGACTTAAGCAAGCACCTAGGGCTTGGTATGAAAGACTGTCTAACTACTTAGTTTCAAAAGGTTTTAACCAAGGCAAAATTGACCCAACACTATTTGTTAAAACCCTAAAAAATGATATTTTTGTAGCCCAAGTATATGTAGATGATATAGTATTTGGCTCAACTAACTCAGACTTTTTACAAGATTTCACAACGATAATGGAAACTGAATTTGAAATGAGTTTAGTAGGTCAATTAACCTTCTTTTTAGGGCTACAAATAAAACAGACCAGTGAGGGTACCTTTGTCTATCAACAAAAATACACAAAAGAACTACTTAGAAAATTTGGAATGGATAATACAAAAGAGATTAAGACACCAATGGCTACCAATCAAACTATAGATAGTGACCCAAAAGGCAAACCTGTTGACCTTAAGTACTATAGAAGTGCTATAGGAAGCCTACTTTACTTAACTGCAAGTCGACCTGATATTCTTTTTGCAGTTAGTATGTGTGCTAGGTATCAAACATGTGCTAAAGAGTCACACCTAACCCTAGTTAAAAGAATATTTAGGTACCTTAAAGGGACAGAAAGATTAGGAAGTTGGTACCCTAGAACAGCCCAGTTTGAGCTTATTGGATATTCTGACTCAGACTATGCTGGCTGTAAATTAGACAAAAAAAGTACCAGTGGTGGATGCCAACTTCTAGGACCCTCACTAGTTAGTTGGTTTAGTAGAAAACAACACTGTGTTGCCCTATCCACCACTGAAGCTGAGTACATAGCTATGGGTGAGTGTGTAGCCCAACTACTCTGGATGATGCATACCCTAAAGGACCTTCACTTAGATTTTAAACAAGTCAAAATTTTTATAGATAACCTAAGTTCAATCAATTTAACCAAAAACCCAATCCACCACTCTAGGACCAAACATATAGAAATCAAACACCATTTTGTCAGAGATCATGTAAATAAAGGAGAAATTGAACTTAACCATGTTGAATCTAAGTCTAACCTAGCTGATATATTTACCAAACCACTTCCTGAATATGAATTTAGCAACTTAAGAAGGTTAATAGGAATGTGTGTTATAGACTAGGACTGACCTGATAAGCTTAAGTTGACTTTTGGTTTAACTAATTAAGCTTGTGAGTTTAAAAACATGGATTTTTCAAACTTGTTTTTCAAAAGTTTATTGTCTTTCAAAATTTAACTTAAACACGGACGTTTCAAACTTGTTTTTCAAGAACTTTATTGTCTTTCAAAACTTGATTTTCAAAACTGGCAGACTTAGCCTAAGCTTGACCCATAGAATTGCATGAACCTATAGATTTAGGTAGCCGCATCTCACAAAACACATTAAGATTAACTTGTTTGTGTTTGCAAAAACATAGAACGGTTGTGAGATGCATAGGATACTGCCTGGACTTCCGAATGCTTAAGTCAGTGCATCACAGTAAGTCTGGGCGTAAAATACCAACATTACAGTGATCAAGTCAAGTAGTCTTGCACTAAAATCTGAGAGAGACATTATTACTTGACTTGACTAACCCAGTGAACACTACTATCATCTAGATAGTTAGTCAGTAACTAGGGTTAGACATATGAAAAGGGACCACAATCATTACTTGGTTCAGGGGGAGCAGAGGTCAAAATACTTTTTCAAAATGTCATTTTTGACAAAACACATTTGAAAATTTTGATAAAAGTTGATAAAGATTGAGAAGGAGTTCCAGCTAATCCCTAAAAATATTTTTTTTATTAAGATTGATATTATATTTTCTAAAAAAAAAATCTTTTTTTGAAAGAATTTTTTTTTTGAAAGCTAAGTTAATAGATTTAAGACTAGTTTTTTTTTTCTAACACTTAGCCTATATTTCTACTCCCTTAAACTTGTTATGATTATATTTTTTTGATGAATGACAAAGGGGGAGAGTAGGGTAAAAGGGTTAGAAAATTGCAAACAACATGCTTATTTCACATTTATTTACCTCTGCTTTCGTGTGTGCTGCAACTTTCATACCTATGCTTGTGTTATATTGTTTGCATGTTTATGCAAGTTCATATCTGCTATTTTTTTCTAACTTTAACCTGAGTTGTCAATACATCAAAAAGGGGGAGATTGTTGGTGCAGTTTGCACTAATGGTCAAACTCGGGTTTTGATGTATGACAAAGTGGTTAAAGTTAGGGTTGTTGGTTTTTAACCTCTTTACTAAGTGTGCAGGGTTGAAAGACTTAGGACCAGACACCAGGCTGAAGTCCAGGATGGTTGAGTCCTGGCGGGAAGTCCAGTTGGGTCCGCGGGACCTGACAACTGACTGAAGACCAAGGTGGTTGAGCCTTGGCAGGAAGTCCTGGTGGGTCAAGAAGTCAAGTAAAGCTGCACAAAGGGTAAGTGAGGTAAGTCACTGGAGGAGCGAACCAGTGAGGACGAGTCCATTTATGGGACTTTAGGCGCGGTCCAATTTAGACCCATTTGGGTGATCTAAGTTGAGGCCTGGTTAGATCCTGGTCTAGGAGACAGGGTCTAATTAACTATGAATATATTTTACTCCAATATATTTGATAACATTATTTTCCAGAATTTATTTAATTAGATTCTAAATGCATTAACTCTATTTTCCAGAATTTATTTAATTAGATTCTAAATGCATTAACTCTATTTTACAGAATTTATTTAATTAGATTTTGTAGTTGAATTTTATAAAATTATTCCTTATCTAAAGCCTTGGTGGAGGATAAATTATCATTTAAATTATTCGTATTTCCGTCTTTTTAGAGAATAAAATTATTCCTACTAATGCTTAAAATTCTCACGTAAAGCTTAGCTGGAAGGATAAAATCTCCTTTTAAATTATAAATAAAATTGTAAGAGGATAAAACCTCTCGGTTAACTTTTCAATATTCTGTATTTATATTTTATTTAAATTATTTTCTTAATTGAAGCAAAGGATAGAAACATTATTTTTTTAATTATTTTATCTTGTTGATGGATAAAATTTGAGCTGAGAAGATCATGCATCGAGGCACTATAAATAGAAGCAAGCAAGACCTCTAACAGACAAGAAAATTTGATTCTGGTTCAAGCTTTGGCGCTCTCTCTTCCAAACTCTCCTGCTGCGGTCCAAGCTACGACGTGTTCACGTTTGATCGCTGCCGGAACTTCAACCCCAACATCTGAGCCCATCTAGGAGATCTTCTAAGTTGTTGGGCAACGCAATTTTTATTTCTTGCATTTAATTACTTGAAAGTGTGGGGTTGTCACACCTTCAATTCTTTTGTACTCGCCTACTCTATCGGGGTTTACCGGTAGAGAGTTTTAGTGGATTGCCCAACGAAAAGGTCCGAGGGACCTGGGCCTTCGAGTAGGAGTCGCCGAAGGCTCCGAACGAAGTAAAACTACCTGTGTCGTTTGTATTGGTTTTTCGTTCGTGTTTTATTTTTTTCCGCTGTGCACGCTTTTTAAAGCACTCTAATTTTTTTTTTAAAAAAGGTCACGTGATTCACCGCCCCTCTCACATGCATCGATCCTACAGCTTTTGTTGTCGTCTTCATTTTCTTTTCATTCAGTGGCTTGTTCTAGCCCTATAGGCTGCAGTACAGGCGGGCTAAAAGAGTCGTAAATGTTAGATTTCCGGATTTTCCGCCGGGTCGAGGGAGACGCAGTCCGGTCAGTATCGGACGGGTGACTGCTCGGGGCGTGACAGTTTCAGTGCAGGCCGAAACCCCAAGGATGTCAGCCTCGAATCACCAAAATCGAAGATCTGTCTCGCCACTTGCGGGACTGGCAATGACAGCTCCAGCACCCTTGTGAGATTCTTTGGGAGAAATCTAATCTAGTAGCTGAGATCAAAGGGGGATCTGAAGGGTTATAACTATCCAAATCTAGCGGCTGAGATCAAACGCTATCTGAAGGGTTACAACCCTCTAGATCGTACGACCTAGATAAATTCTAAACTAAAGGTCACTGCCACTCACTAAAGGGTACCTCACCTCTTTTCCTTGTATAAGTATAATACTCTGGATGCTGAAATTATTCATTCAATCATCGAAAAACAAGACTCGATCATATCTAGAATACATCTCATCTTCTGCATATAGAGTCCAAAAAGTCTATGAGAAGGTTCATTAGACATCGTCGTTGTATCGTGAGAAACGAATTACTGCTATTCGTGAGCACATGTAGCGGAGCAATATCGTTTTACGAAGATAGTGTTGAATACTAGTCTCGACGATCTTATATCAGTTTGTATCCTCCTCGGCGGCAACTCAACCGACTCATAATCGTAAAACGATATTTTGTAAATTGATATGGCTTTGATCAACGACGTTTCGATTGTCGTTCCACACAGAGAGAAGCCGGAGAAGTTCAACGAAGGCGACTTCAAACGATGGCAGCAGAAGATGTTGTTTTATCTGACAACGCTAAGCCTCGTACGGTTTTTGCGTGAAGACCCACCAGCCACTATGGAAGATGATTCCAACAATAAGGTTGCATGCAACGCATGGTCATAAGGAGATATCTTATGTCGCAACTACGTTTTTAATGCATTGGACAATACGTTGTATAACGTGTATAGTCTGATGGAGACGGCAAAACCTCAATGGGAATCACTAGAAAAGAAATATAAAATTGAAAGCGCTGAATTGAAGAAATTCATCGTCGGCTGATTTCTGGGTTTCAAGATGGTGGATTCCAAGAGCGCGACGTCTTAAGTCCAAGACATGCAACTGATACTACATAATCTGGATACTGAAGGTATAAAGCTAAACGAGTCGTTCAAGATTATCTCAAGCACAAGCAAAAGGAGATGGGGCTTGAAGACCTGATCCTGAGGCTACAAATAGAGGAGGATAATCGAAAGATATCTGACTCCAGAGGAACGATGCGGGCTATCGACGAGATGTCCAACTTGGTTGAGTCGAACACCAAGAAGCCGAAGCAATCCAAAAAGAAGGCTCAAGTCAAGAAATTCAAGGGCTCGTGCTACGACTGCGGAAAGCCATGACACATATCCAAGTAGGGCTGTAATCGAACCGAGCCGAGCCGAATACCTGAGAGTTTGAGTTTGGTTTGTTTATTATCGAGCCAAGCTCGAGCTTAATTTATCGAATATAGTGATGGTTCGCAAGCATATTCGAGCCTAATTGAGCCCTAAACGAACTTACCAAATATAAATTATTAATTAAATTATTCATCAATTTATTGAAAAAATAAATTATATATTCTAAAAAATATAAAATATTTACTAAAATATATGATTTTATTCATACAAATGAGCTTTATTGGATATTTTATATTTATTAAATGTAAAAGTGTTAAAATTATATATTTAATATTAAATATTAATTTTATATTTTACGAACTATCTCACGAGTTTATTAACGAGCATGTTCACGAGCTAACGAGCCGAATACTGCTGAGTTTGAGTTTGGTTCATTAATATTAACGAGCTTTATTAAACGAGCTCGAACGAGCTTCTATCGAATCGAGCTCCGAATAGTTCACGAGCGGCTTGATTCATTTACAGCCCTATATCCAAGGATTGAAGAAACCAACCAAGAGTCAGAAGGATGCTGCAAACCGGGTCACAACTTCTGATGACATGGAACTGGATCTCACTACGGTCATGTTTAAAGCCAACACGATGGTGGACAACCTGAAGAAGTGGTGGATCGATACTAGAGCAATACATCACATTTGTTCTGATAAGACGATGTTCTCCAAGTACACTCCAATAAGTGAAAGAAAGCTCTGTATAGGCAATTTCACTACATCGTCGATTGTCGGACTTGGGAAAGTTATTCTAAAGATGACGTATGGGAAGGAGTTAACACTCATTGATGTGCTCCACGTTCCCGACATCAGGAAGAACCTATTTTCTAGATCGACACTTGTCAAAGCCGGCTTTAGACTAGTGTTCCAGTCAAATAACTTTGTGCTTACGATGAATGGTGTCTTTGTAGGTAAGGGGTACTTAGAACAGAGTATGTTCAAAATAGTTGTAATAACTATACACCATGAATTTGATGGTAACAAAATAAAAGCTTCTAGCTACGTTATTGAATGTCTTAATTTATGATATGATTGAGTTAGATATGTCAATAATAAAACTTTGAAATGTCTTGTCAAATTAAATTCATTATCAAACGTCAATGTTGACGAAACATACAAATATGAAGTATGTGTGGAAGCATAAATGACGAGACTACCTTTTCATTCGATCGAAATGTTAACGACTCCTCTAGAATTGATACATAGTGATCTATATAACTAAAAATTTGTGCAAACTAGATGAGGTAAAAAAATATTTTATTACTTTTATCGATGACTATACGAGGTTTTGCCATGTCTTTCTTTTAAGAAGAAAAGATGAAGCCTTAGAGGTTTTCAGAACCTATAAAACAGAAGTTAAGAATCAACTTGATAAGTAAATTTAAAATAATTCGTAGCGATAGAGGTGAGAATATGGTGTACCGTTTGATGAATTTTGTTCAGAATCTGGCATTATCTATCAGACAACGGTATCATACTCGCCTCAATCAAATGGTGTTGCGGAACATAAAAATCAAACACTAAAGGAAATGATGAATGCCTTGTTGATAAATTCAAGCATATCCCTGAACTAATGGGAGGAAGTTATATTATCGGCAAATCACATTCTCAATAAAATCCCTCACAAGAAAAATAATAAAACGCCATATGAACTATAAAAAGGTCGCAAGTCATCGTATAAATACTTAAAAGTGTGGGGTGCTTGGCAAAGGTCGAAGTACCCAAGCCAAAGCATGTAAAGATCGGACCTAAAACGTTCGATGTGATATTTGTCGGATATGCCCATAACAGTAGTGCATATCGATTCATAGTTTACAAGTCAGACATTCCTGATATTTATGTGGGAAGAACGATAGAATCTCGGAATGCAATATTCTTTGAAAACATATTACTAAATAAGAAGGAAAACGTTCAAAGTAATTGTAACGGAAGTTCTAACGAAAAAGACGTTTCTGAACTTAGTTGTTGTAAAAGGACTATTAACGATCAAAGCGCAAAGTCACGTCGGAGCAAATAGGCTAGAGTTGAGAAATCGTTCGGGTCGGACTTCATGACTTTTATGTCGGAAATGGACCCAAGAACATTAAGCGAAGCTCTCTTTAATCCCGATGCCCTATTGTGGAAAGAAGCTGTCAATAATAAAATGGATGTGGCAGTGCCTACGTGACACTCGGGTGACGTGTCATGTTTTCAAAAAGCCTAGTCTGTTAAATACAGGAATTCATAGGGTTTAAAATGCATAAAAACCTAAATTAGGGGTGTGGTTCGAATTGTCCAAAGTTGAAGGGTTTTTCTGCAAAGTTACATTAAATTTATAAGCCTAAATTTATTTATCTTCCGTTTTCTCCCCCGACGCCGCAGCAGTTCCCTTGCGCTGCATCGAACGCCGCTCCCTAACCTTCCTTCTTCTTCTTCTTCCTCCTTCCCTCGACTCCACAATCAGAGCACCTCAGGCCACACTCCTTGTGCGTTCCTTCCTCTTCCGCTCGATCAGGGACGCGCCGATTATGCCCCCACTGTCGGCGAACCAATCCATCGTCAAGGCTTATTCGATGACGGCGATCCATCTCTAGGGGGATATCTTCGAGCCTTGTATTTCCTCTAAGGTTGGTGGATGATATTGGGATGCTTGTGGTTAGGTATGTTTTTAATTGGATTCAGTTTCTCCTTGGTTTTGATCAGTTTGGTGTTGTGTGGAGGCAGAAATCCGGTTCGAATTGTCACTTGCTGTCCTAGCTGTGAGGTATTCATCACTATTAAAGGATGATAGTTTCTTAGTTTCTAGATGATATGTAGTTATAAGAATCAATCTTGTTGCCTATTTGGTTTTCATCCTTTTGTCTAGTTTTACCTTTTGGTTTCAAAAGGTAAATTTTATTTCTTATTTTGTTACAAACAGAATCATGCCCCTTCTTATGCGTGACCTTGTCCTTTGTTGTTTTTAACACCTACCGTTGATACTTTCTTTACTTGACCTTCGACTTAAATCGTATTTTTATGTCCGTGCAGTCTCTTGTTGATTTTCTATTTTGTAATGTACCGCTTGTACGCAAGTACTTAGAAAACTATCATTAAACACAATTAGGGTTAGCTGGCATTAGAAATACCCTACCTAATATTGTAGTTACATGTTTGATGATTTTGATTTTTATTTATTGTATGATTGCATCGTTGGTATTTTGGTTGATTGTGCATTTAGTATCATGCACCATATCTGCACAGTTACATGCTGACAAGTAGTGGCTTCGATATGGCTAAGTCATCGTCAGTTATTTAGTTGGTCTGCCCACTCAACCACTCATCGTGGTAGTTGCTAGAGTGTGAGCAGATGTCCTGTTACGCCACACTCGACCACTCATGTACAGTGGATGTTGCAGTTGTAGGCAAACAGTTGATACCCTCATCATTATTTTCGAGGGATACTAGAGTTGTTGGTAGCTCTCCCTTTTTCTTGGGGTTTTTGGAATAGTTGACTCCCCAACATCCTGTTCACTCAACCACATATACTAGTAGTATTCGTTGGAGTGCGTACAATTGTCACAACCTTACCCACTTGGCCACACAAATGTGATGTGTAGGCGGCTTGACTGACATCAGGGGTGACACGTGTCATTGCATCATATGCATTTATTGCATTATGCATTTTCTTGTGTTTGCTGCACTTATATGAACTATAATTGTTGTGTTTGGTTGACATGCATGTATGTTTTGATATTATGTTATCACTCTATTACATACATGCCTAGTTCTACTCTGTTTCCTAGAGACTATATACTGTTGTTTTCTTTTGCTTGTTATACCTTTTGTTATACCATGCGTTTATCTACTCTTATACCCGCAAAGTCCACCCGGACTCACCACCCCCACCATCTTCTTTTTTTTCAGGTAGCAGATAGATATATTACCTGGAGCCAGGAGAAGATCCAGTTGTCAGTCCCACAGTGTTGAGCAGTTTGGAGTTTGGTCTAGTGTCTACTTTATTGCCGCATTTAATTCCTAGACTGGTATTTATTTTATTTATCTGATATCGTCTTAGCAGATTTATGTTTATATCATGTTGGTCTAGTATGTTCGTTTCAGACTTATATTGGAGTTTTCTTTTATATATGGACTCTCTGCTATTTTTATTTTTCTTAATGATATTGACTGCGTGGTTATGAATTTACTCTATTATTGTGATGTCAGTCATGTAAGGCTGAGCTATATTTTGTGGAGTGTTTTGTACAAATATCCTAACTTGTCCGTTGTACAGGGGTGATGTTGCCCAATTTTCGAGTAAGCATGTACCTTTGGGGCGTGACATAGTCATTTTATATGCTAATGACATTTTTGTTTCCTCCTATGTTTCGATGTTTGACTAACTATGACTTAACTAAGTAGTGTTTATTTAGCAAGTTGTTTGAGCTTAAATAAGGATTTAACTAACTATGACATTTTTGTTTCCTCCTAGTTTAAATTTATGCTTCAGGTGACATGGCAGTGCCTACGTGGTACTCGGCTGACGTGTCATATTCGCATGTGACGTGGCAGTACTTACGTGACATTCCGGTAAGCAAAGAGAGATGACTGAACTACTGACTGGGCGAACGAATGACAACCGTTGGATCGAAGAGAGGTGTTGGATCGCAAGTGACGCGATTTGGAGCGTTGATCACGAAGACTCGCGATATGACCATTGGTGATAAGTCTTGATCCGATGCGTAAGATTGAATGTAACGGCTAAGATCAAAGGGGGATCTGAAGGGTTACAACCGACGGCAACCCAACCAAAGGTTTCTAAAGTCAATTGTCGAACACTAGCCTCGACGATTATATATCAGTTTACAACCTCTCCAGCAGCAACCCAACCAACTCAGAGTGTGCTACTGAATTGATGAATTGGTGTTGTAACATGGAATCTCCTTCCATTAAATTTGAAAGGCTTTGGACAAAGTCAATTGTCTCTCCACCTCAACGGATCAAATGAATGCAGGAAATCATCCTAACTAATACTGCAACGTAATCAATAGGATACCTGGTCCTCGGTTTAAAAATAAATAAGGATTGAGGCAGGGCAGTTCTGACTTCCCCTTGTTCACTGATATGCTATGCAAAATACTAAGAACTGTTGTTCGAATGGAATCATCAGAAATTCCAATCACTCTGGAGGTTTCCAAAAGCCTAGTCATTTTATATGCTAATGACATTTTTGTTTCCTCCTGTGTTTCGATGATTGACTATGGCTTAACTAAGTAGCGTTTATTTAGCAAGTTGTTTGAGCTTGCATATAATCCTCGGTTTGATCCATTCAAGCTAGGATGATAAATGCGATTTGGACCTCAAAGGAAGCCATCAATCTTGAAGCTTGGACTATGAATATTAAATATTTTCATTTGTGGTAATCTAGGTAGACTCTAGTTGAGTGTGATTATAAAGTACGCAAAGAGTTCGTTTATTACCTAGGAGTTCTGTTAAAGTCGTACTCCTCTGAGCTTGTGTCAAATCCCTAGTATTGATATCCAACTCAACGAAGAGTTGGCTAGTGGTTTTCAAAATATTTCGTGCTTCAAATGTTGTTATTTGACCATATTTGTCGAAGGCGAATCTATTAAGTTTTTAACTTAGATAACCAAGCATTTAAGGTTTTAAAATCTTTTAAAAATTTAAATTCTAATGGATATGACATGTTCCGATCATCTGAAGACTTTTTCTAGGTTGACATAAGAAATTCAAAAAAAGCATGTACTTTTGTTTATTAGTTAATATTGTTTATCTTAATCAAGGATTATCAAGTTCCTTAGTGTGTTTGGTTGACTTAGCATCCAAGATAAATTGATCTCTTTATCTTATCTATTAGCAATTCACTATAGAAAGGGCGTAGAGGATCCTTGTTTAATGTAACTTTAATTTTGATAATCATGAATTTCTTGAGCAGCCTTGGTTTTATTTCGTGCCAAATTAGCATTGCTGAACTTGTTGGATTCTCCCGAGTGGTCCATGTTTTTCTTTTCTACACTTTCAGTCCTCTATGACCCTCAAATACCTTTTTTACAAAAGTGTTCGATGACTTTAGAAACATCAAATTTATGCTAAATCAGCACTATTGCACTTCTAAGGTTTAGGTTTTCTTGAGTTTGCCATGTTCATGTTTTTTTTTAGCATCATAGAGTCATTAAATAATTTTTAGCAAGGGTATTTGATGGCGTGTAGTTGATTGGCTAGTCAACTGAAACTAACTCCAGTTAATTAATGATGGACCATGTAGCAGACGAACGCCGGGTGATCGGCCCGTCCCGACAAAAATTTTCTACCGGTCACCAGGGTAAATCAACTCCAGTTAATTAGATGTGCCAATTGGTTATTGTCAATGACTTTTAATCATAAGTGCTTAACACATCTAAATGAATATTGTTAGTCTTGGGATTCTTCTAAGTTTGTTCATATTCATTTTTATAAATTTTAAGTTCTCCAGGGTCAGGTCATCAAGCACTTTTAAAAAAAAAGTACCTGATGATCCTAAAGACCTTACTAGCCATTTTAAGTTCTAGCCATTCCCCATCAGTAGTATATTAATTTTATATGTGGTAGTAAATATGCTAGCCGATAACTGAGGACAAAGATGAAGCCTTGGACATCTAAGTACTAAACCTACGATTAACGCATTAGTTTGACCTAAGAGCAAATACAGATGCATGATATGGCGTAAGTGATCTTCGTGCTCCCCTAATTGGTAACATAACGGGTTGATCAACATATTGGGGCATGAGCGACAATGACTTAGGTATGCTGGTGCATGGATGATCGAAATGTTTTAGAAGAAACCAAACAAATATATTCTGCGTTGGCACCCATTTTGAAGCTATTGCTTTATAAAACTTAGTGTTGGATCTGCTTAGCTAGTTTATGCTTGAGCCTTGTAGATTTATGTGTGTGGTTTATAGTCCCTTGTTTGGCTAAAATTAAGCAACAATCACACAAAAAGTGGTCATCTACTTATTGTATACACATTGATGTTAGCTTAAGAAATGTTATTCCCACGATAAAGGAAATGGACTTACAATGGACTCTTTTCTTTCTAATCTGCAAATAAAGCTAGCTCTAATTGAATTTGGTGTCGTGAGAGGAAACAGAGACAGAATGTGGGGGTACATTTGCACCTAACAATGTCAAATTCTGCAACTACTGCTTGCTTCTCTTCTAACTTAATCAGGCAGTTGACAAATTGAATCTGAGGTGACCGACTCGGCTCCACGGAAGTTTCCGACCGGTCATCAGGGTAAATCGGGAAGCGCTCGTGGTGGGCAGTCTAGAAGCCCAGCGTCCCAGGGTTCGCGCCCCATTTGGAGGAAAAATTCTTGCAAAATGCGCCGTAGCTGGGGATCGAACCGCGGATGCCTGGGTTAACTACTAGTTATCCTACCGCTGCACCATAGCCCCGTGGGCACTTGCTTCTCTTCTGGATCATCAGAAACTATTCACAATCAAACTTAATTAAGAAGAAAGGATTACCTTTCAGTGAAGAAGCATGTGTTTTCTGTCACGGTCAGGAATAAACTACTCTTCATTTTTTCAGGTTGTGCAAATTAAAGGGTAGATGTTGGTGCACTGCAGAAATCATAGAGATTGGTGCACTGCAGAAGCCATAGAGATAAGTTTAAAATATTAAATTACATCTATTTTCCTCCTTTTGTTTTTGTAGAACAAAAATATGATAGGATAACATCATTACACCATGCTAGCTTCAGCTTTTATCTTTTCAACATTCACACCACACTTTCATCGTACACAATAATATTCACAACTAAATATGACCAACTATAAGGAAGCAATCCCTCTTCGCTACTGGAAAGTTCAAGGGCTAAGTTCATTTATGTCATTTCATATTCAGCTTTGTAATCTTCAGCCAGAGTTGCACATACATCCAATCATACATCTTGTCCACCAACTGGAAGAGAGTAACCTTTATGGACTTTTTCATGATAATCATGCCAAAATATGCCCAAAAACCGACTATGAACCCCATCGCAATGAATGTATAATTCAGAACTGTTTCAAGCTTGTCTCCTTCTTCATTTTCTCCTATTTGAGATGGTGAATGATTAGCGTCATCACCAGGACACTCTAGAAGTGGCACACCACAAAGCCCCTTGTTGCCAGTATAGATCAAGTCACTGAAGGTTGAAAATTGACCGCCTGTTGGGATTCTTCCTGACAATTGTTGTTTGAGAGATTCAAGAAGCTGAGAAATGTCAAAGAAGATAAGTCGGAAGGAATTTCTCCCATGAGATGATTCATTGACAAGTCAAGAGACTGTAATTCCGTTATGGCACTAATATTTTCTGGAATTCTTCCCGTCAACTGGTTTTTGGATAAGTTGAGGAAGCACAATCCATGTAGCTCCGAAATCTCTTTTGGAATCTCACCAGAAAACTCATTGTTCGACAGGTCTATGCTTACCACCTCGCCAAGAGCTTTAGAGTATTCATTGGTTGTCCCTTTTGCAGTTATTATAATATTATCATAGGAGTTAAATGCCATATGATAAATAGAATAGTTGGCAAGTAACCACAAAAAATTAGTATAGTTTTGTTTCACACTCATAGAACTAAAATTTGCAATGGTGGATGGTATACTGCCAATAAGTTTGTTGGATGAAAGGTCCAAAACTTGGAGGAGAGCAAGATTTCCTATACTTACGGGAATAACACCATAGAATGAGTTTGAGCTCAAACGAAGAATCTTTAGCCACGAGAAGCTCCTTCCCACCCATTTTGGTATTTCACCGGAAAATTTATTCCCACCAAGATCAAGAACAATTAAATTTTTAGAATTCCTTAAGGCCGCAGGAAATGGTCCAGATAAATTGTTATTGTTCATGTGCAAGGAATTCAAATTAGTTGGATATGAGCCGTGGCAATTTGGAACTTCGCCTGATAAGAAATTATTAGACAGGTGTAGTATAAGTAAATTAGTGAAATTGCAAAAGAAGGCCGGCAAACTACCATGGATATGGTTATTAGACAATCTTAATAGTTGAACGTCTTCAAAATTTGTGTAGCTCAGTGGAATTGTTCCTTCAAAGGAGTTATTTGATAGATCCATAGAGAGATAAACTAGAAGGTAACTGGCCATTCAAATTGTTTGAGCTTATGTCAAGTCTAAATCTTGAATTATTGAAAATGAAATCTGAGAACCAACCAGGAATATTTCCATAAAGTTCAACTCCAGATAAAGATAATTCTTTCAAAGTTGTTTGTGTGCGAATCCATGAAGGAAAGCTAGTTCCCAAATGACAATAGCTCATATCAATCACCTCAGCATGAAAAGGAGGAAGCCAATCATCTGATAAAATCAAATTCAAGGAGTTATAAGATATATACAAACTCCTTAAGTTGGTGAGCTGGGAAAAATGAGCATCTGTCATGTTGCCCTGTAATAAATTTGATGAGATATCCAGGAATTCCAGTTGAGTTAATTGTCCCAGATTAGAAGGATTGACCCAGTCAACTTATTGCCACTAATGTACAAGTCCTGTAACTTGGATCCTTGTGGACATTTAGACAAACCATCAAGAAGATTTGTTAGTTCTCCACCAATATTATTCCCGGATAAGCCCAAACCCTTCAAGTTGCATAGATCGCCCAAACTCATTGGAATCTGCCCCATCAAGTTATTGCTTGATGCATAAAAATACCTTAAGTTGTGAAGTCTGCCAATGTTTCCAGGTATTTGACAAGAAATATTACTATCATATATGTGCAATTCCTCCAAATTGACGAGATTACCCAAAGCATCTGGTATACATCCATAAAATTCATTATATGACACATCCAAATGTAACAAGCTAGTGAGGTTGCCCATGCTCGGAGGTACCTCTCCAGTCATATCATTATAAGACAAATCTAAATACTTTAATTGGATAAAATTGCCCATGCTCAGAAATATCTCTCCAGTGATATGATTCTGAGACAAATCTAAATGCTCCAAGCAACTAAGGTTGACCATGCTTAAAAGTATCGCATCAGTCATATAATTCCATGATAAATCTAAATACTCAAGACGAAAAAGACCTCCCATATTTAGTGGAACTTTTGTTAAAGAATTACCAGCCAATTCCAAATGCTTCAACTTTCTAGTGACGTTCTCTGAAATATTTCCTTTTATTTGATTACTTGATAAATTCTTTGTGCTAGCTCCTCCTGTTTCATCTTGTAGCCCACAATATGATAAAGCAAGATGTTCTAGGCAATTATATTTAATTTGGTGAAGCCAGGTAGTTGCCGCAGAGAGATCAACACAACTCATGTCTAGATATTCTAGACAAGTTAGGTGGGAGAGCCAACTTATGTCATTTGACCATAGTTCAGGATAACAATAACAACAACTAAGGTCTAGAAAGCGTAGGTTAGAAAGGTTGCCTAGTTGTTGTGGACTTAATCCATTAAAGTTGGCATTGGAAAGGTTAAGATGTTCCAAATGGACAAGCGAGGAAATCATACTAGGTATGTGGGTTGAGAAGTCGTTGGAGCTTAAATCCAAATATTTTAAATGCTTCAATTTAAACAATGAAGGATTTAACTTACTTTTGGAGTCAAATGGAGGATATTGATCAACTGGGGAGTGTAGGTTAAGTTTATTGACATGGCCGGTGGTGTTATCACAGGTAACTCCTTTCCACTTGCAACAGTCATAACCGGTCCAAGAAGAAAGCCAGTGATCAGAGTTATACAAGTCAGACTTGATATCAAGTAGAGCACTCCTTTCACTCTCCAAGCAATTGCTCCTCTTAGACACGTGTGGATCATAATCGTCACAAAATGCTCCAGTGACCAGCAATAAGATAATTAGGAAGAAACTAGAGTTGCTCTTGCAACCACAACTAATAGCCATAGAGTAGGACATTAAGGAAGAGTAGCTTGATTGAATCGTAAGTTGGAGGAGACACGATACTTAGCTTGTATATATACTACAAGGTCCCTTCACTTGCCCATAAGTAAATTAGATTTATTTTTGTTGGAAAATAAGTTGAATGGTTTTGTTGACTTGGTCATGACATGCATGATGACTATGCCGTGAAGAAGGGGTTTGCTTAACTTCCACAAAATATTCATAATTAATAAATGTTTATTAGAAACTTCTGGGACTGTGATTGCAACTATGACTAATCTTTGTTATGTCGTGGTTTAGCATCTATTCACCCCTAGCTAGCAAGTCATTTTCGTCGGTCAACTTTGATTACTGTGGTGGTTTGCAAAATAATCATTGTAAAAGTTTCACTGCCTATATTGCCCACACCGAAGGCCAAAGAACATTAATATATTCTTGCTGAAACTTTTAGGTGTTCATCAGAAAGTAAAGCTTCAATAGATTACCAAGGGTTTCAATTACTACATATTCACAAGTGCCGATGAGATTTGATAGGGCAAGATTTTCTAGGCTATTATAATTAATTTGGTGAATCTAATTAGTTGCTGAAGAGAGATTGATACAACTCATATTTAGCTAAATATTCTAGAGAAGTTAATTAGGTGGGAGAGCCAATTTAGATTATTTGGCCATGATGACAGAAAACTCCACTCCACTTGCTAGCTCGGTGGTCAGAGTTATACAAGTCAGATTTGATGGCAAATAGTCAAATAGAGTTCTCCTTTCACTCTCCAAGCAATTGATCCTCTTAGACGTATGTGGATGATCTTCACGGCATGCTCTAGTGCTAAATAATAAAATCATTATGAAGAAAATGACAAGCTTTGAGAAATTAGAATGGCCCTTGCAACCGCAACTAATAATCATAGAGTGATCAAGGAAGATTAGTCAGATTGACTCTCATGTTGAGGGAAAGACCATATTTAGCTCCTATATACACGCTCAAAGGTCCATTCACTTACACGAAAGTAAGTTAGATTCTTTTTTTTTTGTTGTTGGAAAATGAATTGGATGACTTTGTCGCTATGACCAGGACACACTATGATTGTACCGTGAAGAAGGGGTTTGGTTTAACTTCTATAAAATATTTATAAATTGATAGATATGCATAAGAAACTTTCAAATATCTTAATTATCATGATTTTGATTGGGATTAAAAATATATTTTGTCATAATTTTTAATTTATAAAAGTTAGAAAATTGAGTGTGTAAGGTTGCATCCACCACATCAAAAACCTGTGTACTCAATTTTCACTCTTTCATACTCAAGTTTCACTCTTTTATATTCAATTTTTACTGATGTATACTCAATTTTTATTTTTTTATACTAAATCCATCAGGAAGTAAATGCAAAGAAAAATTTATGTGGGGAGTACATGTAAAAATCAAAAAACTATTGGGGAGTTTTCTATCATTTACATTTAATATTTCTCTGGAGCACACAATTCAGTATGAATAGGACATGTCCTTGCCTTTGTTTACAAA
This sequence comes from Boesenbergia rotunda, assembly GCA_024364735.1. Taxonomy (NCBI): domain Eukaryota; kingdom Viridiplantae; phylum Streptophyta; class Magnoliopsida; order Zingiberales; family Zingiberaceae; genus Boesenbergia; species Boesenbergia rotunda. The sequence continues at coordinate 776,430 of JAGFNQ010001069.1, forward strand.
ACCCCCAGTCATGTCATTAGAGTTAAGTCAAAGTCTCCTTGGGTGAGTCAAGTCATATTGTAGCATTTATTCCAAGGAAATTAGAAATATATATATGTTATCTATTGATTCGGAAACCTATCAGCGGATCAGACCCTGGACTTTGAAGGACCGGTGAAAAAAACACGGACTTTTATATTAATATAAAAAAATATTAAAATCAATATTATAAAAATAATTTTATTAATAAAATTAAGATTCATAATAATGAAAAATATTATAATCTACATTGCTAAAAATCAATATAATAACATAAAAAAAAAGATGGAAAAGAAAGCATCGGCTAAAGAAAAAAGCATTGTGCCGTTGCCGAAGACATATGAAAAAAAAACAACGAAGAAGAAATCGTTGGGTGAAGTAGACCCGACCCCGGGCCGGGTCTAGCTCGGACCCGGCCCGGGTCAACGGGCCGGGTGGCCTGTTGACCCGGTTCGCCGGGCCGAACCGGGATGTCGGGCCGGTTCCGGTTCCAGCGGCAGAAAACCGTGAACCGACGGTTTCACGTGAACGTTCCAACGGCACTGAACCGGCGGTTCAGTGCCGTTGGAGAGTTTTTGATTTTTTTTTTTGGACGGATGAGATCATTTGACCGTTTTTTGATCAATGGCTACAATTTAGTGACCGTTATGATCCGAACTCTATAAATAGGGAGCTCATTTCATCATTTTCACTCACAAAACAACTTCTCTTCTCTCAATCTCTCATTCTCAACTCTCTAACTCTCAACTTCTCTCCGCGTTCTTCATCGACGATAATGGAAGGAGGTCACGGAGCTTCATCATCTCGATCTCGGAGGGGAAAAGAAATTTCATACGAGGATCTCAACCTTCAAATTCAATCCACCGATGATGAGACCGAGGCTCAGCCCCAACGCCCTCCGATCCCCGAAACGCAAGGAAGTACCGATGCGATTACTTCTAAGATTTGGGAAAATCCTCTTTTAAAATCGTCTATTTTCACTAAACATTTTGAGAAGGTCACACTTCCGTCGGGAGAAATGCGTGCAAAATGCAAGCATTGTAATGCTTCCTACAAATTCCAAGCCGGCGGTGGCTATGGGTCATTGAAACGACATGTAGAAACGAAGCACCCGACGGAATATGGGCTTGACCGCTCTCAAACACAATTATCTAGATTTTCTAGCGGTGGTAGTACTGATTCTAGTTTATTTTTATATTCAGATAATAAATTAAGAGAATTATTAGCTAAATTTGTTTCCGTAGAACATCTTTCTTTTAGTTTTGGATCTAAATGCACATTTGAAGATTTGTGTAAATAATTTCTTAATCCTGCTGCTAAACGTGTACCTAGGGTTACACTAACTCGTACAATTAAAAGATTAGTAAAACAAGGAAAAAAGAATTTAATTGAAGAATTTAGTAAATTAAATAATAAAGTTTCTTTATGTTCCGATATTTAGAGTGATCATTGGCAAACTCATTCTTATATGGGTATAACATGCCATTGGATTGATAACTCTTGAATCCTTCAAAAAAGATTATTAGTTTATAGAATTTTTGATGAATCACACACTGCTCATAACATTGCACAATTATTACACATTGTTTTAGAAGAATATGAACTGACTCATCAAATATTTTCAATATCATTAGACAATGCTAGTTCTAATACCACTTCAATAGATGAATTAAAATTTATTTGTCAACCTGTCATTGGCGGTTTATTTTTTTCATATTCGTTGTGTATGTCATATTTTAAATTTATGTGTTCAAGATGGATTAAAACTTTTACAAAATTATATTCAACCAATTAGAACCGCAATTTCATACTTATGGTCTCATCCATCTATGATGAAACAATGGGGTAGATTTTGTAAAGCTAATGGAATGTGACCAAAAAAATTTCCACGTAATGTTCCAACACGTTGGAATTCAACATATCAATTATTACAAGATTCTTTTCAATATAAAGATTTATTATGTTTATTTTTTGCAAAAATAGTAATACTAATATATATTTATTTTCACAACAATGGAATATCTGTAGTAGTATTTGTGAAATTTTAAAAGTTTTTAACGATGCAACTGAACAACTTTCTGGTATTTATTATCATACTGCTCATTAATTTTAGTAAATTTTTGTAGTATAGTATTAATATTAAATGAACATGTAAATGATGAAGCTTTAACTTTATGTATATTAGCTATGAAAACTAAATGGGAAAAATATTTTTATTTAATTCCTGAAATTTATTTAATTGCATTTGCTTTAGATCCTAGATTTAAATTAGAAGTTTTACAAGAAATGTTAACTTTATATTATGACGCATTAATTCCTATTAAGGATTCTTCCTCTCCGGATCCAGCTAATATTGTATATAATTATATTAAAAATTATTGATATGATCTTTATAATCAATATTATATTAAATATGGAACACAAACTAATATTTCTGAAACACAACAACCTACTACTACTAATTTAAAAACTTACAAAAGCCCAACTTTTATTAAAAGAACGGACGAAACGTCCACGAGGATCCTCAAGTTCCACACAGGAACTTGAGAATTATTTTACGACTTCTTTTGATTTTAATGAAGCAGATAGCGAAGACTTCGACATCTTGAAGTGGTGGTCACAGAAGGCTCAAAGCTTTCCCGTTCTCTCCGTGATCGCAAAAGAAATTTTAGCTTCTCCAGTGTCGACTGTTGCTGTGGAGCAGACGTTCAGTGCCAGCGGCAACATATTAGATGAACGACGATCAACCATGTCTCCTGACTCATTGGAAGCTCAAGCATTACTTGATGATTGGACCAGAGCCGAGAAGCGAATCCAAGGAATGCAACTTTCAGAAGACGAAGCCGAAGAATTTGATACCGAAGGAACAAATACAACGGGAACGGGAGGAAATGCAAGTGAGTGAGAAATGTAAAAATGTAAAAGGGTAAAAATGTAAAAGAACTACGTGGGCTTTGATTCCCCTATACCCTAAGGGGATACGTAGGCAACTTATATAAGTGCAAGTCTTTTTTTAATAAAATTTATTTTTTTTTAATTTAATTTTTAATTTTTAATTTTTTTAATATAATAGTCTTGAACCGTGCCGAACCGTGGCGAACCGTGAACCTGATCATGAACCGGCAGTTCCGAACCGTGAACCGTAACCGTCTTGGGCGGTTAAGGTTAAGGGTCAACCTCCCACGAACCGTCGAACCGACGGTTCCGAACCGTCGAACAGTCGGTTCCAAACCATGGTCGGGTCTAGGGTGAAGAAGTGTTGTGCTGCCGCTAAAGAAATAGAAAAAAAAACGAGCAAATAGGATTAGAATATACGCTGCACAATTATTTCTAGTTATTATTTTTACGATTAAAAATATTTGCTCGTTTATTATTTCTAGGTCAGAAATAATCAATTTATTCCTAACTATATTATATATTTTTAAAAGAAATTAATATTAAAATATAATGGATAGAGATGAGCATTCTGGGATAGACACGTGGTACGGGATGCTACATAACAGGGTCTACCGAACTAGAGCCGAAATCCTAAGGATGTCGGTCTCGAATCACTGAAATTGAAGATCTGTCTCGCCACCTGCGGGACTGGCAATGACAGCTCTAGCACCCTGGCGAGATTCCTTGGGAGAAATGGAGAGGTCATGACATGCAAATCACCTCCATCCGTATCGTACTCGATGAGCCATGTGGGCAATATATGTATTTGTATGCATGTTTGTACTTCTTTGCAGTTTTAGTAATAAAAGAAACAAACAAACAGCCTCATCAAGCCCCGATGCTAGAGCTCGAAGTTCTTACCATCTCGCGGTGTCGAGGATGCCCAAAATGTGTAAACTTGGTCGAGATGCTGAGGATGCCCGAAAAGGAGTAGCCGAAGATCCTGTCATCTCGTAGTACCGAGGATGCACGAAATGAGTAGGCCTAGTTGTGGTGCCGAGGATGCCCGGCCAGGAAGAGCTGAAGATCCTACCATCTCACGGTGTCGAGGATGCCCGAGCTAAGTAGGCCTGGTCGGTACCGAGGATGCCCAGCTAGGAAGAGCTGAAGATCCTGCCATTTTGTGGCGCCGAGGATGCCCGAGATGAGTAGGTCTGGGCGTGGCACCGAGGATGCCTGACCAGGTGGAGCTGAAGATACTACCATCTCGTGGTGCCGAGGATGCCCGAGATGAGTAGACCTGGTCGTGGTGCCGAGAATGTCCGACCAGGAGTAGCCTAAAAACCCTACCGTCTCGTGGTGCTGAGGATGCCCGAGGCGAGTAGACCTAGTCGTGGTGCCGAGGATGCCCGACCAGGAGTAGGCGAAGATCTTACCATTTCGTGGTGTCGAGGATGCCCGAGATGAGTAGGCATGGTCGTGGTACCGAAGATGCCTGGCCAGGGGGAGTTGAAGATTTTATCATCTTATGGTGCCGAGGATGCCTGAGATGAGTAGGCATGGTCGTGGTACCGAGGATGCCTGGCCAGGGGGAGTTGAAGATCTTATCATCTCATGGTGTCGAGGATGCCCGAGATGAGTAGGCATGGTCGTGGTCCCGAGGATGCCTGGCCAGGGGGAGCTGAAGATCTTATCATCTCGTGGTGTCGAGGATGCCCGAGATAAGTAGGCCTGATTGTGGTACTGAGGATGCCTGGCCAGGAGGAAATCTACAACTATTTCACTTTGAATATATTTTATATCATCAGAGTAAAAGGTGAAAATGCTCATTCCAAAAGATCTAGCTAGTGCTGCACTTAGGCTGGAATATGCTTTATATTGTGCATCTTGATGCGGTGACATCAAGAACTGTCAGACGGGTCAACCCGTGGCGAGGCAGGTCGGCCAATAGTGGGTCAGTCATTTAGCGGGGCGGGACGGGCTGACTCGTCATCTTGGCGAGTTGGCAAATTCTCAACCCAACTCAATCCAAGACAGGTTGCGAGTTAGGTGGGCCAACCCCTAGGCCCATCAAAAAATTAAAAAAAAAACTAATTTTTTTTTAAAAAAATTGTATATCCAACATTTTACTTCGAAAATGTTTCATCAATCTAATGTATCAAGATATATGTATGTTAAATGTAAATGGATACCAATGAGCAGTCGTGTTTGATGAAAAGTATTATTTTTTATTTCAAAATTATAACAAAGAAAGATAATAAATTGACATAAAATTTGATTAACATGTGATTCTCAACCCACGGGCCAACCCAAGCCCATCACGGGCTGATCCGTGCGGGTTGCGGGCCTAGGCGGGTCGGCCTTGTAACGCCCGCCCTTTACCGTTAAGACGGCGCGTTATCTTTTTCCTACTACTCCTACTTAATTTAACTTATGGTATAGCATATGATTCAAAAACATTGCAGCGGAAATAAAACATAAATATAATCATATGCAAAGGAGAAGGAGTGTGCATATTAATCATGTAACATCTAGTAGCATCCATGTCTTAAATGAACTTCAATAGAAATAACAAATAACAAGTATAAGGTATAACACATGCTTTCTTATAAAAGTAAGTGCCAAGTCTATAAATGGCACAAAAATGGATCGATCAGCCAAGTCACCACCACACACATTAGCCCTTCCTGTAGCTTCCCTTTCTTTAGTAATTTCTATGTTGATCTGCAACATAAGCAAACAAACTATAAGTATGAAACTTAGTAATTAGCTCTTTTCTACTCACGAAATCCATACGTCACATGCATTTGAGAGACATATAACATCTTATGCATAGCATAAAAATACATAAACATATGAAGGCATATAAACATAGAACATATGCATTGCATTGACAATTAGGATGCTCTTTTAGAAAACATAATAAGTAATACTTTAACATAAGCATACATCATCTTTATTGGGGTCCCCGGCTTGTACCCATTCTTTCTTTTTGCGCGCATACCCCTATGTAGGATGTGAGGTAGCTAATCCCGACCTACAGGGGTCTACATTCTAGGCTTACTATCTTTCAGCCTAGGGACAGCTTCGGTAGTCCAAAACCGTGGATCTTTTTCAAGACCCGGTACAAGCCATTCTTTAAAGTAAAATACATACATGCATTCTTTCCTTTTCTTTCTTTCTTTCATAAAGAATGTACTATGGACATTCAATCATTCATAAGTATAGACATACTTTTCCTGGCATAATCATTAACATAAATAGCATGACATTATAAGACTTTTCTTTAAACACATATAAGTGAAGCAACCGTCATGCTAGTCTTACCAACACATCATTCATATACATACTTGTCTTAGTCAAGGCAATACATTAGTTTTAGTTTTACTTTCCTACTTTAACACATGCTGGCCGAACCATTATAGGAGAGGTTTCATAGCATAAAATTCACACAACATTGAAATAAAAGTATACTTTTCATAAGGGGTCATTTACAAGTACAAGGATAGTCTAGACTTCATTACACATTAGTTTAGGTACATGATTTGTAATTGAACCTATTTTTAACCCTCAAAAATACATACATGCATTCTTTCCTTTTCTTTCTTTCTTTCATAAAGAATGTACTATGGACATTCAATCATTCATAAGTATAGACATACTTTTCCTGGCATAATCATTAACATAAATAGCATGACATTATAAGACTTTTCTTTAAACACATATAAGTGAAGCAACCGTCATGCTAGTCTTACCAACACATCATTCATATACATACTTGTCTTAGTCAAGGCAATACATTAGTTTTAGCTTTCCTTTCCTACTTTAACACATGCTGGCCGAACCATTATAGGAGAGGTTTCATAGCATAAAATTCACACAACATTGAAATAAAGGTATACTTTTCATAAGTGGTCATTTACAAGTACAAGGATAGTCTAGACTTCATTACACATTAGTTTAGGTACATGATTTGTAATTTAACCTATTTTTAACCCTCATTCCATTAGTTGACCGAAACTCACAGCTAAGTAAACATAGCATAAAAGTCATATAATCATGGAAATAAAAGCATACTTTACATACGGAGTCATGTACAAGTACAAAGGCAATCAAAACTTCACTAACTATTGATTTAGGTTCATGAATCGTAATTTGAATCTATTTAACTCTACTTCTACATACTGGCCAAAACTCATAACATGAATATCATGGCATAAAGATTCATGTAACATGGAAATAAAAACATATTTTTACATAAGAGATCATTTACAAGTACAAGAGTAATCCAAATCTTCACTAAACCTTAGTTGAGGTGCATGCTTGTAACTCTACTTAGGTTAACATGGTATGAGGGTACATGTAACATTTTCCTAAGCATCACAACATAAAAATAAACATGAATTTAGGTTCGAAAGGCCTAGATCAGGGGCGACCCGAAAGTTACAACATGAAACAAACACATACATCACATGCATATCACTTGAAGCATCTCTAACTTCATGAGAGTTTATAAATCTGTTTTAAGGCCTAAATTAAGGCCCTTTGGTCGAATATTACAGAGGTCATTTAGCATAGATTTTACCAAATTTCTTGGCCAAAAATATTACATAAGCTAGGGAATACATGCAAGAACAAAACCCTACTTCATGCACATGCAACAACTTACTTCCACCCCTTGGCCGAGAGGTATTTGACCCTCTTCATCATGAAGGGTGTTCGAACATCATTCATTCATCACTCATCTACTATGAGAAAGTAGCAATAAGCATGTAGAATCATTATTTAAACTTAAACATAACAAAAGATGAGAAAAGCTTCCTTGGCCGAAAGTTCCTCATGGTCTTTTCTTTCATTTTTTTTCACACAACATCGCAAGCAATTGTAGGGGATCATAAATACACATAATAAGCCATTATGTTGCAGGTGAGGGAGTCTTACCTCTTGCGCTAAAAATATTCAAAAGGTGTTCTAGACTTTGGAGAAGAAAGGGGCTCTTAGGCTTGGTACTCTTGTTCTTCTCCTTTTCTTCTTTCAGTTTCTCTAGGGTTGTGATTCGGTTTTGGGGCAGCAAGGAGGCCCTAGTCTCGGTGAGGGAGAGGAGGAAGAGGGGAAACAACTTGGTGAGAAGAGAGTGGAGGCTTGTGGCCGAAAAATGCCTTGGGCATTTCTTCTCCTCTTGCTTTTTTTATAGGGAGTGAAAAAGCAACCACCTTTCCAATGGTGCCTCTTCATTTTTCATGTGTCTCTTCACTTATTTTCTACTCATCTACAATTTCCCATCTCCTCCTAATAGCACTCTCCTGTTGGGTGAATTGGTTACATATGCATTTTTAAGGCTTGGCTTTTCTTTGAGGTCCAAGGTTCAATCCTTGGCACCTCCTCTTCTTTTTTTGCTTTCTCTTTCTTTCATTTTTTTTTCCAAGCCCGCATAATCAAAGCCCAACAAGAGAATGCTAATCATTTTATTCATACACATGCATATGCATAATATTATTCATCCATTCATGTGCATGATATTAAACATAATATTAGTATAACACATAAACATGATTATCACACATTCACTTCATGTCAAAAGGTGCCTAATATTTCTTTATTCACAATTTCCCCCAGTAAATTCATAACTTTATTCATGGCCACATGTTCAATCATTACAACTTTCGAGAGGGAAATTTGGGGCGTTACAGGCCTGCGATGAGCTTGGGTTGCTAAAATTCCAACCCAACCTGCTTAAATTGTTTGGCGAAGCGGACCTAACCTAAATTGAGAGCACTAGTGACATCATATGTGTCTTATCTCCCACTAGAATTTCACTCCCAATAATTTTTTAAAAATAAAAATAAAAGACTACGAAAGATATAGAGCTCTGATACACTCAATGAAAAAACTCAATGAAACGCGCGTGAATGATGTAACACTTTGCATGCACATGTCCGATTATCGCTCGGACACCATCGACGGCCTCGGGCCACCGCTCCGAATCAAACTATACCCTGGGGGGTACAGTGAACCCGTCGAGGATCGCTGCATATAAAATATCAAATTAATTACTGAGCTCTTTCTTGAGATTTTTCATTTAACATATCATTTTCCAATTACTAAATACTTAATAATTAAGTGTTGTGCAAATGATCTATCTGTTTATTTACATTGCTAGTGTTGTTGATTCAGCTTCTTTATTTTCTTTTATTTTTTTGACATTTTGAAATTAAGATATTAATGATTTAGAAAAAAAAGGCAGGTCCCTTAAATTATAGCATGTTGATCCTAGACCATTGGGTAAGATTACGGTGGAGTGTTAGCCAGTAAAGAACATGTCAGTTGAGACAAAAATTCCAAAAGTTTTCAATTTATATTGTATATAAAGGCTCAAAAGTTGACTTGGACTAAAGGATAAATTATTGATATCCGAAACTTAAACATAAAAAAATTATAATTTTTAAATGCACCAAAATGCAAATACTATATTAAAAAAAAGCATCTATGTTTTCAAGATATCAAAAAATTGCATATTATTTTTAGGAAAAAAATAATCTTTCATAAACTATATCAGATTTGGCAACATTAGCATTACGTAATACTCCAATTTAAATTGGAGTTTGAAATCAAACATCTTCTCAGGAGATAGATAGGGTGATTTAAATGAGATCCAATGTAAATTTAATTTTCTATTCACTCATGGGATACGGATAGTATGGGAGGCCATCACCGCTCTTCTCTTCTCAAGAATTCATATATCCTTTATTAGTGTATGGACTGCTATCTCTCGAACATAAGTTTAGGTTCAACCTCAATGGGAAAATTAAGCACCAAACAACGCATCCTCACTAACCAAGAACTACGAGATCAACCCTTTCATTTTGGGGTGATGGAGAGATAGTACCATTCAAGCCTTTTTACATACTTTTCCCTGAGGTCCGGAGAAAATAACAATCAATAAGATTTCTCTAATTCTTCCTTACCGAAGGGAAGAACATGAAATTTTTTTTCCTTTCCAAGGAGTTCATAAATTACTTTGGGAGCTAGAACAAACCTTGCGTCTAACAGCCATGTTGATGGCTTCCGAACGAAGGTCGTAAATCAAAGCTAATAATTTCAGTTCCATTCGCAATCTGCATAAGAGGAGGATGTATTTATTTTAGAAGTGATTCACTGTACTATAGAATATAGATTTCAGATTCTATATTTTGATATACCGAACATTTGAGAGATACAGCTGAGCAGATTAAGCCTCATTCACTCTCTTGGTGACCCTAACAACTTGAACATGAGACCAGGAAGACCATCTCATTACACGATTCCAAAAAAACAAAAGATTACAACGACAACTATCACAATTGGTTAATCAATATAACATGTTCAGCATCAGAGGCTGAATATACTATCAATGAATTTACGAGAGGGCACAAAGACTGAACGCATGGAAATACTACTCTCTTTTTTTTCTTCAAAGACTGAACGCATGGAAATACTACTCTCTTGTTTTTTTTCTTCGTAGATTTTCGAGTCCTAGTGTAGGCTTCAAATTATACTAAAACAATCTTTGGTTAGAAACTTTGATTTGTCTTTTTGGAGGGAAAGAGAACCAAGGATGTTTTAGATGTGTGGGTTGGATATTGGGTTTTAAAAGACCAAATACAATTTTGTAAGAAAAAATCGAGCTGCCATTAATTGATAAAAGTCATAATTGATTTCAAAAACAAAATCTATGTTTTGCGTAGAAGAATCTAGACTATTAATTTACTCAAAATCGATTAGGGTGAATGAGAAATTAATTATGTAAAGTCAGCTCAACAATTGCATAGAAGGAAGTAGATCGAGAATAGTCCCACATATGTAAATTCTGAGAGTATTTGCTTCCTTATATGTGTTGTTGTGTTAATGGAGTTAACAAAAGAAAAACATAGGTGTTCACTTCTCATTGGCGAGCAGGTGCTTGCCATTCGCCACGCGGACAATGAGCGTTCTGTTCGCGCACTTTGCACTGCGCATCATCGCGAAGAGCATTGTGGAGCTTAAATTTATGCTCTAGGTGACGTGAAAGTGCCTATGTGGCACTCGAGTGACGTGTCATATTCACATGTGATGTGGCAATGCCTATAGCATTCAGGTAAGGAGAGAGAGATGACTGGACTACTGACTGAGTGAATGAATAGCAACCGTTGGATCGAAGAGGGTGCTGGATCGCAAGTGACGCAATCTGGAGCGTTGATCACGAAGAGTCATGATCTAACCGTTGACGATGAGACTTGATCCGAAGCACCAGATTAAATCTAGCGGCTGAGATCAAAGGGGGATCTGAAAGGTTACAACTATCCAAATCTGGCGGCTGAGATCAAAAGACTATCTAAAGGGTTACAACCCTCTAGATCGAATGACCCAATTAAATCTTAAACCAAAGGTCACATTCACTCACTAAAAAGTACCTCACCTCTTCTCTATAAATAGAATACTCTGGGTGCTGAAATTATTCATTCAATCATCGAAAAACAAGACTTAATCATATCTAGCATACATCTTGTAACGCCCGCTTTTTTTTTCATAAAGCGACGTTACGTTAACATACTTAAGGCATGTAGACATCATAAGGCAGCGGAATAACTTTAACTTATACATGCCCTACTAACATCCTTAACATAATGACATAGGAACCTTGGCATATTGACTTCATACTTAAACATCATATCATGTCATATCATGTCATACTTAACATCATATCATAGAGTTCCATAAGTCATTATTCAAGCATTCAAGCATATAAGAGACCAAAGTCAAGTTCTAGCATAAACGATAAACATAGGGTTTCCTGGGCCAAGTCACTACCACACACATGATTTCTTGCCCTCCTGCTGCTTCCATCATTGTCCCCTTGAATGATCTGCGGTATAAGGAAATAAGACTATAAGCACACAGGCTTAGTTCCTACTCACAAAAACCATTCATCATTTCATAATGAGCACATAAAACATGAACATACTTAGTGCTCTACTTAGGACATAACAACTTGAATCATTTATCATATATTGAACATGGCATGATCATAAACATAAGTGAACATTCCTATCATGGCATGAGACATGGCATAAACGTAAACATAGTAAGCATTCTAAACATGGCATGCTACATGGTATAAACATAAACATCATAAACGTTCCTAGCATGACATGATACATAGGCATACTTCTTATCATAGCATATGAGCATCCTTTTAACATAAGCATGGCATAGATCAGTTCTTCTCATGCATCTTTCTTAACATGAAGAGTAAGCATCAAATCTTGTTAACATAGCATAATGCATAACATGAATGAATGCATGGGGGGGGGGGAATGCATATACATAAGGATGCTTAACCTTTTTAAAAACATACTTTTAAATGCTTAAACATATTTATCATATCATTGGGCCCTGGCTTGTACCACATACATACATCATAAGCGCGCATCCCTAAGTAAATACGAGGTAGCTAGCCTCGACCTACTAGGGTAAGGACAGCATAGTCGGTAGTCCCCGAACCGAGGCGTTCTTAAGGTGCCCATCCCTGTTGCACAGCTACGGTAGTGCCAGAACCGTGGACAGCATAGTCGGTAGTCCAGAACTGGGGCGTTCTTAAGGTGCCCATCCCTTGGACCCATACTTCGGTCCGGTACAAGCCCATTCATAAAGTAAAATACTTTACATGCTTCATCATTCATAAGACATTCATGGCATCTTTAACATAGCATAACTTGTTACGGCTCGGCCCGTCTACCGGCCCATTTACCAGTCCTCACGACCGTCGTACCGTCGACCATCGACCGTGCCATTTAGCATATTTATGCCTTAAAGACATAAGCATCATCTTTCATTCATAACATGGCATGCATCTTCTTTCATAAAACATGGCATGCATCATTATTCATCAAACATGGCATGCATCATCCTTATCATGAACATAAACATAACATACTTATCATGGCATCATTCTTATCATGAACATAAACCTAACATACTTATCATGGCATCATTCTTATCATGAACATAAACATAACATACCTATCATGGCATCATTCTTATCATGAACATAAACATAACATACCTATCATGACATCATTCTTATCATGAACATAAACATAATAACATAGCATGATTCTTAACATAACATGAGCATATAATATAGCATGGTTCTCTACCTAACATAAGCATACATAGGTAGGACTTCCATAAACATGCTACCTACCATCCAAGTACATGGCATAAACATAAGACATTCATAAATAACCCTATTAAGCATGACATCCAATCATAAACATAAGACATAAAACATAAAACATGGTGCTTAAACTTAGGGTTATTGGTAACATGATTTCTACCACATGCTTGAACCTATACATATATATACTTCATGGTAAGCATAAACCATCATTCTTTGAACCCTAACTCCTTCCAAACCCTAAATTCCTTTGCTTGGCCGAAACCTATAGGGCTAGATTCCATCATTCCCTTAATCATGTAACATAGCATAAGGTAAGGAACCAACCATACTTTACTTATAAGACCATGGGAGGCCATTAGGGCTCATAATTAGGGTTATCCCTAACCTTTAGCCCTCTTTCCATGTGCTGGCCGAAACCCTACAAGGCCATGGGTTCATGGAAAAATTCCATAAAATCCCCAATCAAACATTAACACCAAACATACTCTACCATGAAGCCATTGGGACCCTTGCTTGAGGGAAATCCCTAACTTATTGCCCTAGGTCCAACTTGGCCGAAACTTGTGGGGGTCACAAAGCCTTGTAAAAGTTCACATAAACCCCCCTCAAACTCCCTTATATCATGATAACACACAAACCACATGCTTGAGGGTTTAAGTTCAACTCTACCCATGGATTCATGGGATGGCCGAAACTTGTGGGGATCCTAGGGTACCCCAAAAATTCTCAAAAATTATATTTAATCTCTAAACATCATGAGAACACATTAGACAACATTATGAAGATTTTTATCATCGTTATAGACCAAGAACCCATGGTGGCCGAAACTTATAAGGTTAGGTTCATGTGTTTCCTTTGGTTTTCCAACATAAACATCACATACAAGACTTTCATATCATGTTAATCTTCAAGAAAAACCATTATACCACAGGTGAGGGAGTCTTACCTTGGTTGATCTTGATTATAAACCTTAGATTTGAGAGAAGGATGGAAATCTTGTTGCCTCTTGACCACCCTTAGCCCTTGTACTCTTGTGAAAACCTTAGATCTTGGAGATGAAGCCTTGGTGGAGTTTTTCCAAGGGAGAACTCCCTTTGAGGTGTTCGGCTAGAATGAGGAGGGAGGAGGAGAGGAAATGCAATTGAAGGAAGAAAGAAAGAAACTCCCAAACCCCCCTCTTTATAACCCATTAAGGAGGTAAATGAAGAGTCTCTCCATGACCCTTCATCTTCTTCCAAGCCTTAACCAATATCCACTTCATTCCCTCATAACATTCCCTTGCTAGGTGATTTGGTTAAAGCACACATGGTTGTACAAGAGGTCCAAGGTTCAATCCTTGGTAGATGCACAATTTTTTTCCACTTATTTTTATTTTATTTTCCTAGTATTTTCGAAAATCCCTCAAAAATTCCCCCATAATTCTGTTAATATTTCTTATTAAAATCCCTTTATGTTTATACCAATTTTCACCTAAAATCCACCAATAATTATGATACTAAAAAGCCCATATAAGGCCCATTAGTGCCCTTTTTCCCAATTTAAATGAGAAAACATGGATTTTCTAGGCCAAAGTTTGCATTAATATTTCTAGGTTCCTCAGAAAATTATCTAGACATGCTTAATATTTTAAAGAAATATTAAGATAATTTTCTGGGTCGTTACACATCTCATCTTCTGTATCTAGAGTCCAAAAAGCCTATAAAATGGTTCGCTAGACATCGTCGTTGTATCTTGGGAAACGAATCTCTGCTATTCATAAGCATCTATAGCGGAGCAATATCGTTTTACGAAGATAGTATCGAATACTAGCCTCAACGATCTTATATTAGTTTGCATCCTCCCCAACAGCAACCCAACCGACTCACAATCGTAAAACGATATTTTGTAAACTGATATGACCTCGATCAACGACGTTTCGACTACCATTCCATATGGAGAGAAGCCAGAGAAATTCAACGAAGCTGACTTCAAACGATGGCAGCAGAAGATGTTGTTCTATCTGACAACACTAAACCTCGTACGATTTTTGCGTGAAGACCCACCAGCCACTACGGAAAATTATTCCAACAATAAGGTTGCATGCGACGCGTGGTCGAAAGGAGATTTTCTATGTCGCAACTACGTTCTCAATGCATTGGACAATACGTTGTATAACGTGTATAGTCTGATGGAGACGGCAAAATCTTTGTGGGAATCACTAAAATAGAAATACAAAACCGAAAGCGCCGAATTGAAGAAATTCATCGTCGGTCGATTTCTGGATTTCAAGATGGTGGATTCCAAAAGCGTGACGTCTCAAATCCAAGATATGCAACTAATACTACATAATCTAGATATTGAATGCATGAAGTTGAATAAGTCGTTCAAAGTAGCTGCGGTAATCAAGAAACTCACTCCGTCATGAAAGAATTTCAAAAATTATCTCAAGCACAAGCAAAAGGAGATGGGGCTTGAAGACCTAATCCCGAGGCTACGAATAGAGGAGGATAATCGAAAGCTATCCGACTCCAGAGGAATGATGCGGGCTATCGACGAGATGTCCAACCTGGTTGTGCCAAATGCCAAGAAGCTGAAGCAATCCAAAAAGAAGGCTCAAGACAAGAAATTCAAGGGCTCATGCTACAACAGCGGAAAACTAGGACACATGTCCAAGGATTGAAGAAACCAACCAAGAGTCAGAAGGATGCTGGAAACCAGATTACAACTTCTGATGACATAGAATTGGATCTCACTACAGTCATGTTTAAAGCAAACACGGTGGTGGACAACCCGAAGCAGTGGTGGATCGATACTGGAGCAACACGTCATATCTGTTCTGATAAGACGATGTTCTCCAAGTATACTCCGATAAGTGGAAGAAAGCTCTATATTGGCAATTCCACTACATCGCCGATTGTCAGACTCGGGAATGTTGTTCTGAAGATGACGTTTGGGAAGGAGTTAACACTCATTGATGTTGTCACGCCCCGAGAAGCTGCCCGTCCGATACCGACCGGACTGCCACTCCCTCGATCGACGGACAATTCAGAAACCTAACCTCCACGACCACCTCAGATGATTGTACCACAGCCTATAGGGCTGGAACAACAGTCGGAAATCAACAAAAGCGAGACGACGATGAAAGCTGCGTACCGGTACGACTTACGACAAACGCAAAGCACAAGGCCTCCATGGCTCACAAAAGTACAACTATACCGTCGTATAAGATGACAAAACCAAACACGAGTACAGCAGCGGAAAAGTAAAATAAAAGGAACAGAAAACGGTACCAACATGTACCACCCACAAAGTAAAAGAGACATCCTGGAATCATCTCGAGAAAGACGCGAACTGGGACAGGCTGCCGGCACTCCAGATAATCACCCTGAAATAAAAAACAGGGAGCTAACAGGGTGAGTTACAGAACTCAGCGGATATCTCATCAGATATACAAGATAGTCTAGGTTAGCAATAGTGTAACATGCTATCGAAATAACACAGGTACAGGTAGTGGTAAGAACAACTGAACAGAAACAGAAAATACCATACCAAGGTGGCTGAGTCGCCGAAACCAGACATAAGGGTCTCCTGTATGTGCATGTCAATCAAATGCAACATCCAAGTATAACAAGCACAGGCAAGTGCAAAAGATTCGTATGCACATGGTACAATGACATGGTCACCTCTGTCGCCGGTCAGACATCGTCAGCTACATACGGGAGGAAGCTGAGCGGAGGCCACCCTCCTGCGTAGAGCTGTGACTGTCGTTCGTACTCTGCCGCTGCTAATCCTGAGCAACCGAGTAGACGGTATGCTGTCGGTGTAACACCCCTACTCCATGACCTATCCTGGCGATATCACTAATAGCCCCAGGCTAAGACCTATCCTGGCGATATCTCTATCAGCCCCAGGCCATCACCTATCCTGGCTATATCACTAATAGCCCCAGGCTAAGACCTATCCGGCGATATCTCTATCAACCCCAGGCATCACCTATCCTGGCTATATCACTAATAGCCCCAGGCTAAGACCTATCCTGGCGATATCTCTATCAACCCCAGGCCATCACCTATCCTGGCTATATCACTAATAGCCCCAGGCTAAGACCTATCCTGGCGATATCTCTATCAGCCCCAGGCCATCACCTATCCTGGCTATATCACTATCAGCCCCAGACCATCTCTGGAGGATATCTCTATCTGAGTGTTAACACCTACCCCATGTATATAATTGGGGGAGAGACCTCTCTTTCTCTCTACTCCTGGTATATGGACTACTCCCGGAGGGACCTCTGTCTGCCATCACGTCCGATTCACTAACCCATGAGTGCATGAGCTGAGCAGCACAGAGCACACTACCCATACTCCGTCAACCACTAACCCATGAGTGGTCGTATGGATAGGTCAGTATACTGTCGACCTGACTCACCCATAAGGGGCCCCTGATCGACAGTGATGCACAGTGCACGATGATGCATGACTCTGGTCAAACAGCATCCACTATCTAGTCCACCTATATCAACATGATATGCAAGGATCATAAACAATCACTCGTGCCCACTAGGTCACCTAACTCAGCACGAGCGAACCAGAAGTCTAAAACTCTCCGATATAGGAGAAGTCATCGCTGTATCGATATGCAGTCTCAATGTCTCACACAGTCGATAACAACTGATACGGGTATACAACTGATATAGGACAGGAATTCTATAACATGAACTCCTTAACCTCTGATAAGTTATTGACAGGTTCGACCCTCGTCTTCCGACCATATATCGGTGCTACTCGAGAATCAACATTCTCTGCATCCTAGACGAGTCGACAACATGTCAACCAGTCACCTATAATCGACTCCCAACATGGTCGCAAACAAAACGGATCGACTACATGTCCTCCAGCCAAAATATATCTATGAGCACCTACCAATCAAGTATATAAACCGATATACAATCCTATCATAATAAAAAAAATATCTAATCTTACACTGAACAGTAGATACTAAAGAGGTAAAAGAGTCATGATATCTCGTGTCACCTGGAGATGTCTCATCGCCGCCATGTCCCAATCACGTCCATCGAGAAAACGACTCCGACTCAAAATCCGAAAACACCCACAAGACCACAAGGTATCTCGCAACCTGCGCTCTGATACCAAAAATTGTCACGCCCCAAGAAGCTGCCCGTCCGATACCGACCGGACTGCCACTCCCTCGACCGACGGACAATTCAGAAACCTAACCTCCACGACCACCTCAGATGATTGTACCACAGCCTATAGGGCTGGAACAACCGTCGGAAATCAACAAAAGCGAGACGACGATGAAAGCTGCGTACCGGTACGACTTACGACAAACGCAAAGCACAAGGCCTCCATGGCTCAAAAAAGTACAACTATACCGCCGTATAAGATGACAAAACCAAACACGAGTACAGCAGCGGAAAAGTAAAATAAAAGGAACAGAAAACGTTACCAACATGTACCACCCACAAAGTAAAAGAGACATCCTGGAATCATCTCGAGAAAGACGCGAACTGGGACAGGCTGCCGGGACTCCAGATAATCACCCTGAAATAAAAAACAGGGAGCTAACGGGGTGAGTCACAGAACTCAGCGGATATCTCATCAGATATACAAGATAGTCTAGGCTAGCAATAGTGTAACATGCTATCGAAATAACACAGGTACAGGTAGTGGTAAGAACAACTGAACAGAAACAGAAAATACCATACCAAGGTGGCTGAGTCGCCGAAACCAGACATAAGGGTCTCCTGTATGTGCATGTCAATCAAATGCAACATCCAAGTATAACAAGCACGGGCAAGTGCAAAAGATTCGTATGCACATGGTACAATGACATGGTCACCTCTGTCGCCGGTCAGACATCGTCAGCTACGTACGGGAGGAAGCTGAGCGGAGGCCACCCTCCTGCGTAGAGCTGTGACTGTCGTCCGTACTCTGCCGCTGCTAATCCTGAGCAACCGAGTAGACGGTATGCTGTCGGTGTAACACCCCTACTCCATGACCTATCCTGGCGATATCACTAATAGCCCCAGGCTAAGACCTATCCTGGCGATATCTCTATCAGCCCCAGGCCATCACCTATCCTGGCTATATCACTAATAGCCCCAGGCTAAGACCTATCCTGGCGATATCTCTATCAACCCCAGGTCATCACCTATCCTGGCTATATCACTAATAGCCCCAGGCTAAGACCTATCCTGGCGATATCTCTATCAACCCCAGGCCATCACCTATCCTGGCTATATCACTAATAGCCCCAGGCTAAGACTTATCCTGGCGATATCTCTATCAGCCCCAGGCCATCACCTATCCTGGCTATATCACTATCAGCCCCAGACCATCTCTGGAGGATATCTCTATCTGAGTGTTAACACCTACCCCATGTATATAATTGGGGGAGAGACCTCTCTTTCTCTCTACTCCTGGTATATGGACTACTCCCGGAGGGACCTCTGTCTGCCATCACGCTCCGATTCACTAACCCATGAGTGCATGAGCTGAGCAGCACAGAGCACACTACCCATACTCCGTCAACCAATAACCCATGAGTGGTCGTATGGATAGGTCAATATGACTGTCGACCTGACTCACCCATAAGGGGGCCTCTGATCGACAGTGATGCACAGTGCACAATGATGCATGACTCTGGTCAAACAGCATCCACTATCTAGTCCACCTATATCAACATGATATGCAAGGATCATAAACAAATGCACCATAGCCTAAGTCCTAAAGGTATAGGTATCACATGCCAGGTACATCATAAACAGTATCAGCCAAGGTAGAGCAGGTATAAAATACTACATTACCCTACCGCTAAACATAGCATATCAAGCATATCTGCTAAGACTAATCTAAAAGATAAGTCAGAGGTACCCGCCTCGATATAAGAAGTCCAGGCGTCGAGAACCCCCCGTCCAAAATAATATCCGCGGCGTAGATAGCCGCGACACTCAATATCCTGCATCAAATACCAAATCATTTAGCCAAATATAACTTCTAATTTAATTAGGATTAATTCTAATCAATTAATCCTAATTAAACACCCATTTGATTAATTAGGGTTAATTATAATTAATAAATCAATTAACCCTAACTTCTTAACCAATTCATTAATTAGGGTTAATTATGATTCATTAATCTCCAATTAATCCCCTAATTCTAATCAACCATCACTACTGATTCAACCAACCGAAACCTTCCAAAACAAACTCAGATTCCTCACGAAAGGAAACTCATGCAGCTGGAAACAAAATCAACCCAAGTTCTCCATCACACAATCGCAAGGATTCAATCACAACACACTCACAGTGATCTACAAAACACACACACACATTGCCCCAACAGATCAAGAATTAATCTTCCATGGCACTCACGGCAGATCACAACAGATCGCAACCCAATACATCCCGGAACAAAGAAATCCAAAAAGATGAACTAATAGTCCAGCTGCCACAGAAAAATCCCAAGATCCAACAAGGTACAGACAGAATTCAAATCGATCCAAGCTCACATAAATCAATCTGAACAAACTCGATCACAGACCCAAAGAACCAGTTCAAACAATGATCACATCAAACGGAACTCACCAGAAATGGCATGCGACACCTCCATTCCTTCCCCTGACTCGGATCCATAAGAAACCACCAAATGATAGAGCAGAAAGTGGAATCTCCCCCTCCAAACCAGACTCCCGATCCAAGGAACCGCCTAGCCCTAATTGCAGCCGACAAGAGGTGAAATCTAACAACCATAGGAGAAGTCGACACAAATCCATGGAATACAATAGCTTACCTCTATTATGCTCTACGATCGGAAGCCATGGTGCTCAGCTCTAACCGTGATCTGCTGCTCCGACGTCGTGTGGGTGAGGCTCAAAAGAGAGGCGAGAGACGAAAAGGAATCGGAAATGAGCTAGGGTTCGCGATCCACCACTGGTGACGCTCGGACGTCGCACGAGAACAAAAAGCGCCGACTCGCTGGAAACTCCGATCGCCCGAGCGGAAGAAGAAGAGGGAAAGAAGATGTGTCGGCTCGGGATCGCTCACGAGAAGAAGAAGAGAAGCAAAAGACGAAAGAGAAGGAAGAGGGGAAGGCATCGGGAAGTCATCTATCGGCTAGGGCACGCGAAACATAAGGGGGTGGCTTTTTGTAGAAAAACCCCTTTTATTTATTTATTTTTTTATCAAATCTAAATCATGCCCTTAAATTTGGGTAATTTTGCGTTTAAGCCCTCAACTTTCCCAGATTCTCACAGATGTGTTCCATGTTCCCGACATCAGGAAGAACATAGTTTCTAGATCGACACTTATCAAGGCCGACTTTAGACTAGTGTTCCAGTCAAACAACTTTGTACTTATGAAGAATAGTGTCTTCGTAGGTAAGGGGTACTTAGAACAGAGTATGTTTAAAATGGTTATAATAACTGTACATCGTGAATTTGATAGTAACAAAATAAAAGCTTCCAGCTACGTTATTGAATGTATTAATTTATGGAATGATCGACTTAGACATGTCAATAATAAAACTTTGAAATGTCTCGTCAAATTAAATTCATTATCAAACGTCAATGTTGACGAAACACACAAATGTGAAGTGTGTGTGGAAGCAAAGATGACGAGACTACCTTTTCATTCGATCGAAAGGTTAACGACTTTTCTAGAATTGATATATAGTGATCTATGTGACTTAATATTTGTGCAAACTAAAAGAGGTAAAAAATATTTTATTACTTTTATTGATGACTGCACGAGGTTCTGTTATGTCTTTCTTTTAAGAAGTAAAGATGAAGCCTTAGAGACTTTCAGAACCTATAAAACAGAAGTTAAGAATCAACTTGATAAACAAATTAAAATAATTTATAGCGATAGAGGTGGAGAATATGGTGCACCGTTTGATGAGTTTTGTTCAAAATCTGGTACTATCTATCAGACAACGGCGCCATACTAACCTGAATCAAATAGTGTTGCCGAATGTAAAAATCGGACACTAAAGGAAATGATGAATGCCTTGTTAATAAATTCATATTTACCCCAGAACTTGTGGGAGGAAATTATATTATCGGCAAATCACATTATCAATAAAATCTCTCACAAGAAAAACGATAAAACGCCATAAGAACTATGGAAAGTCCGCGAGCCATCGTACAAATATTGAAAGTGTGGGGGTGATTGGCAAAAGCCAAAGTACCCAAGCCAAAGCATGTAAAGATCAGACCCAAAACGTTCGATGCGATATTTGTCGGATATACTCATAACAGTAGTGCATATCCTTTCATAGTTCACAAGTCAAACATTCATGATATTCATGTGGGAACAACCATAGAATCTCGGAATGTAATATTCTTTGAAAACGTATTCCCAAATAAGAAGGAAAACGTTCAAAGTAATTGCAACGGAAGTTCTAACGAAAAAGATGTTTCTAAACTTAGTTGTCGTAAAAAGGACTATTGACGATCAAAGCGCAGAGCCACGTCGGAGCAAACGAGCTAGAGTTGAGAAATCGTTCGGGTCGGACTTCATGACTTTTATTTCTGAAATGGACCCCAATAACATTAAGCGAAACTCTCTCTAGTCCTGACGCCCTATTGTGGAAAGAAGCTGCCAATAATAAAATGGATGTGGCAATGCCTACGTGGCACTCGGGTGACGTTTATGTTTCCAAAAGCCTTGTCATTTTATATGCTAATGACATTTTTGTTTCCTCATGTGTTTCGATGTTTAACTAACTATGGCTTAACTAAGCAGTGTTTATTTAGCAAGTTGTTTGAGCTTAAATAAGGATTTAACTATGACATTTTTGTTTCCTCCTAGCTTAAATTTATGCTCTAGGTGACGTGGCAGTGTCTACATGGCACTCGGGTGATGTGTCATATTCACTTGTGACGTGACAGTACCTATGTGACATTCGGGTAAGCAAAGAGATATGACTAGACTGCTGACTGGGCGAATGAATGGTAACCGTTTGATCGAACGAGGGTGCTGGATTGCAAGTGGCGCGATTTGGAGTGTTGATCGTGAAGAATCGCGATCTGACCATTGGTAATGAGACTTGATCTGAAGCGTCAGATCGAATCTGACGGCTAAGATCAAAGGGGGATCTGAAGGGTTACAACCTGCGGCAACCCAACCGGAGGTTCCAAAGTCAATTGTCGAACACTAGCCTCGACAATCTTATATCAGTTTGCATCCTCCCAGCGGCAACCCAATCGACTCACAATGTGCTACTAATTGATTAATTGGTGTTGTAACATGGAATCTGCTTCCATCAAATTTGAAAGGCTTTGGACAAAGTCAATTGTCTCTCCACCTCAACGGATTAAATGAATGCAGGAAATTATCCTAAGTAATACTGCAGCGTAATCAATGGGATACCTGGTCCTTGGTTTAAAAATAAATAAGGATTGAGGCAGGGCAGTTCTCACTTCCCCTTGTTCACTGATATGCTATGCAAGATACTAAGAAACTGTTGTTCGAATGGAATCATCAGAAATTCCAATCACTCTGGAGGTTTCCAAAAGCCTAGTCATTTTATATGCTAATGACATTTTTGTTTCCTCCTGTGTTTCGATGTTTGACTAACTATGGCTTAACTAAGTAGTGTTTATTTAGCAAGTTGTTTGAGCTTGCATATAATCCTCGGTTTGATCCATTCAAGCTAGGATGATGAATGCTATTTGGACCTCAAATGAAGCCATCAAGCTTGAAGGTTGGACTATGAATATTAAAGATTTTCATTTGTTGTAATCTAGGTAGACTCTGGTTGAGTGTGATTATAAAGTACGCAAAGAGTTCGTTTATTACCTAGGAGTTCTGTTAAAGTCATACTCCCTCTGTGGTTGTGTCGAATCCCTAGTATTGATATCAAACTCAACGAAGAGTTGGCTAGTGGCTTTCAAAATATTTCGAGCTTCAAATGTTGTTATTTGACCATATTTGTCGAAGGTGAATCTATTAAGTTTTTAACTTAGACAACCAAGCATTTAAGGTTTTAAAATCTTTTAAAAATTTAAATTCTAATGGATATGACATGCTCTGATCATCTGAAGACTTTTTCTAGGTTGACATAAGAAATTCAAAAAAAGCATGTACTTTTGTTTATTAGTTAATATTGTTTATCTTAATCAAGGATTATCAAGTTCCTTAGTGTGTTTGGTTGACTTAGCATCCAAGATAAATTGATCTCTTTATCATATCTATTAGCAATTCACTATAGAAAGGGCGTAGAGGATCCTTGTTTAATGTAACTTTAATTTTGATAACCATGAATTTCTTGAGCAGCCTTGGTTTCGTGCCAAATTAGTATTGCTGAACTTGTTGGATTCTCCCGAGTGGTCCATGTTTTTCTTTTCTACACTTGCAGTCCTCTACAAATATATTCTGCGTTGGCACCCATTTTGAAGCTATTGTTTTATAAAACTTAGTGTTGGATCTGCTTAGCTAGTTTATGCTTGAGCCTTGTAGATTTAGGTGTGTGATTTATAGTCCCTTGTTTGGCTCAAATTAAGCAACAATCACACAAAAAGTGGTCATCTACTTATTGTATACACATTGATGTTAGCTTAAGAAATGTTAGATTTACAATGGACTCTTTTCTGCCTAATCTGCAAATAAAGCTAGCTCTAATTGAATTTGGTGCAGTGAGATGAAACAGAGACAGATGTGGGGGTACATTTGCACCTAACAAAGTCAAATTCTGCAACTACTGCTTGCTTGTCTTCTGGATCATCAGAAACTATTCACAATCAAACTTAATTAAGAAGAAAGGATTACCTTTCAGTGAAGAAGCATGCGTTTCCGTCACGGTCAGGAATAAACTACTCTTCATCTTTTAAGGTTGTGCAAATTAATATGCAAGGGTAGATGTTGGTGCACTGCAGAAACCATAGAGATAGGTCTGCAAAACCATAGAGGATTGGTGCACTGCAGAAACTATAGAGATAAGTTTAAAATATTATATTACATCTATTTTCCTCCTTTTTTTTGTAGAACAAAAATATCATAGGATAACATCATTACACCATGCTAGCTTCAGCTTTTATCGTTTCAACATTCACACCACACTTTCATCGTATACAATAATATTCACAACTAAACTATAAGGAAGCAATCCCTCTTTGCTACTGGAAAGTTCAAGGGCTAAGTTCATTTATGTCATTTCATATTCAGCTTTGCAATCTTCAGCCAGAGTTGCACGTACATCCAATCATACATCTTGTCCACCAACTGGAAGAGAGTAACCTTTATGGAATTTTTCATGAAAATCATGCCAAAATATGCCCAAAAACCGACTATGAACCCCATCGCAATGAAGGTATAATTCAGAACTGTTTCAAGCTTGTCACCTTCTTCATTTTCTCCTATTTGAGATGGTGAATGATTAGCGTCATCACCAGGACACTCTAGAAGTGGCACACCACAAAGCCCCGCGTTGCCAGCATAGATCGATTCATTGAAGGTTGAAAATTGACCACCTGTAGGAATTCTTCCTGACAAGTTATTGTAGGAGAGATTCAAGAAGCTGAGAAATGTCAAAGAAGATAGGTCGAAAGGAATTTCTCCCATGAGATGATTCATTGACAAGTCAAGAGAGTGTAATTCCGTTATGGCACTAAAATTTTCTGGAATTCTTCCTGTTAAATGGTTGTTGGATAAGTCGAGGAAGCACAATCCATGCAGCTTCGTGATCTCTATTGGAATCTCACCAGAGAGCTCATTGTTCGACAGGTCTATGCTTGCCACCAAACTAAGAGTTGTAGTGTATTCAATGGTTGATCCTTTTGCAGTTATTATAATGTTATCATCGAGAAAATATAATTTGCCACCATTCGAAAGGTTGCCACAGGATACACACTGATGAAAACCAGAATAGCTGCCACTAAAATACAAACTATGACTGTAGTTTTGTTTCACAACCATAGAACTGAAATTTGCAATAGTGGATGGTATACTGCCAGTAAATTTGTTGGATGAAAGATCCAAAATTTGGAGAGCAAGATTTCCTATACTCACTGGAATAGCACCATCGAATGCATTTGAGCTCAAGCGAAGAAACCTTAGCATCGGGAAGCTCCTTCCCATCCATTTTGGTATCGCACCAGAAAAATTATTCCCACCAAGATCAAGAACAATTAATTCTTTAGAATTTCTTAAGGCAAGAGGGAATGGTCCAGACAAATTGTTATTGTTCAGGTGAAGGGAGTTCAAATGAATTGGATATAAACCATGGCAAATTGGGACTTCGCCTGATAAGTAATTGTTAGATAGGTGTAATATATTTAAATTACTGAGATTGCAAAAGAAATCCGGCAAACTACCATGGATATGATTATTAGACAACTTCAATACTCCAGCGTGTTCAAAATTTGCATAGCTCAATGGAATTGTTCCTTCAAAAGAGTTATCTGATAGATCCATAGAGAGAGATAAACTAGAAGGTAACTTGCCAGTCAAATTGTTTGAGCTTACATCGAGATCAATATATGAATTTTTCAAAATGTAATCTGAGAACCAATCTGGAATATTTCCATAAAGTCCAACTCCAGATAAAGACAAATATTTCAAAGTTGTCTGTGTTTGAATCCAAGAAGGAAATCTAGTTCCCAAATGACAATAGCTCATATCAATCAACTCAGCATGAAAAGGAGGAAGCCAATCATCCGATAAAATCAAATTCAAGGAGTTATAAGATATATACAACCTCCTTAAGTTGGTGAGCTGGGAAAAATGAGCATCTGTCATGTTACCCTGTAATAAATTTGATGAGATATCCAGGATTTCCAGTTGAGTTAATTGTCCCAGATTGGAAGGGATTGACCCAGTCAACTTATTGCCGCTAATCCCCAAGTCCTTTAACTTGGATCCTTGTGGACATTTAGACAAACCATCAAGAAGATTTGTTAGTTGTCCACCAATATTATTATCATACAATTCCAAAAATCATTCAAGTTGCATAGATCACCCAAACTCAATGGTATCTGCCCTATCAAGTTATTCCATGATGCATCAAAATACATTAAGTTGTGAAGTCTGCCAATGTTTCCAGGTATTTGACAAGAAATATTATTATCATATATGTGCAATTCCTCCAAATTGACGAGATTACCCAAAGCATCTGGTATACATCCATAAAATTGATTGGATGACACATCCAAATGTAACAAGCTAGTGAGGTTGCCCATGCTCGAAGGTATCTCTCCGGTGACATCATTATAAGACAAATCTAAATACTTTAATTGGATAAAATTGCCCATGCTCAGAGGTATCTCTCCAGTGATATGATTACCGTACAAATCCAAATCCTCCAAACAACTAAGGTTGACCATGCTTAAAAGTATCGCATCAGTAATATAATTCCTTGATAAATCTAGATGCTCAAGACGAAAAAGACCTCCCATATTTAGTGGAACTTTTGTTAAAGAATTACCAGCCAATTCCAAATGCTTCAACTTTCTAGTGACGTTCTCTGAAATATTTCCTTCTATTTGATTACTTGATAAATTATTTGTGTCAGCTCCTCCTGTTGCATCTTGTAGTCCACAATTTGATAAAGCAAGATGTTCTAGGCTATGAAAATTAATTTGGTGAAGCCTGGTAGTTGCCATAGAGAGATTGACACCACTCATGTCTAGGTATTCTAGACAAGTTAGGTGGGAAAGCCAACTTAGGTCATTTGACCATAGTGAATAATAAGAATAATGATAACAACTAAGGTCGAGAAAGCGTAGGTTAGAAAGGTTGCCTAGTTGTTGTGGAATTAATCCATTAAAGTTGGCATTGGAAAGGTTAAGATGTTCCAAATGGACAAGCGAGGAAATCATACTAGGCATGTGGGTTGAGTCGAAGTTGATGAAGCTTAAATCCAGGTATTTTAAATGCTTCAATTTAAACAATGAAGGATTTAACTTACTTATGTGTTTGGGAAATGAAGCATATGGATCAACTGGGGAGTGTAGGTTAAGTTTATTGACATGGCCGGTGGTGTTATCACAGGCAACTCCTTTCCACTTGCAACAGTCATAACCGGTCCAAGAAGAAAGCCAGTGATCAGAGTTATACAGGTCAGACTTGATAGCAAGTAGAGCACTCCTTTCACTCTCCAAGCAACTGATCCCCTTCGATGCATGTGGATGATCATCACAGCATGTTCTCGTGCTAAACAATAAGACGACTAGGAAGAGAGTAGCACGGTTTGAGGAATTATAGCCGCCCTTGCAACAACAACTCAAAGCCATAGAGTGATTATGGAAGAGTAGCTAGATTGAATTATAAGTTAGAAGAAAAAAAAATCATACCTAGCATCCATATATATTATTTTCGAGGTGTGGAAGTAAATTATTATTATTATTATTATTATTATTATTATTATTATTATTGAAAATGAATTGAATGACTTTGCTGATATGACTATGACAGGTTGATTATACCGTAAAAAAGGGGTTGGCTTTATCTTCCACAAAATATTTAAAAATTGATAGATACGCATAACAAACTTTCAAATGTCTTAATTATGATTTTGATTGGAATTAAAAATTTATTTTGTTATAATTATTTAATTTTTCTTTATATCACATTAATTGAAGTATGAATAGTACATGCCCTTGTCTTGGTTTACAAAACCCAGTCATGGGGTTAGAGTAAAGTCAAAGTCTCCTCGAGCGTTTTGTTTAGTCAAGTTTTTTTTAGCATTTATTCCAAGAAAATTAGAAATATAAAGGTTATTTATCGATTTGGAAACCCACCAGCAACATTATTATAAGTGGATGAATTTAAATTTTAAATAGGAGAAATATATTGAATAAATTATATTTAAATTTATCTAATAGATAAGTTAGAAAGAATACTATTTAATTTCAAAATTAATGTTCGAACATCGAAATTATATAAAAAATAATAATGACACATTCTAATCCAATCTTTAAAAAATTTATAAATTATTACACACTTAATTACTCATAACAATTCTCTTTTTTTTTGTCCTATAATCAATGATATTGTGAAGAAGTGGTTTACTTTATTTTTATGAAATATTAATAAATTAATAGATATGCATAAAAAACTTTCAAATGCGTTAATTATGATTGTGATTTGATTAAAAATAATTTTCGTTATCTTTTATTATAATTATTGATTTGATTTATAATTATATATTGTGATTGGACTAATTAAGGCCAATCATGTCGTTAGAAAAAGTCAAAGTCTACCTGAATATATAAGACTTGCAATTTTCCGCTAGTCTAATAGAGAATTTGATATACTATCATGGATGAGAATACGAAGAGAATTTTTAAACTCGATCGAATAATTAGGATATTTCGAATATGACTATTTTCAAATTCGAATATGAAGATGAATATAATAAAATCTTATCCACCCGCTACTTGATATTCATCTCGGGAAAAAAAATTTAGAGAGTGTTCGATTTGCTCTTTTTTATTTTTATTTGTTTTACAAAAATCATGTTTTTCCTTTTTTTTGAAAATGACTTTTAATATTTTTTTAATTTTCATAAAATGATAATTCATTTTCTAGAGAACAAATATAAAAAGAGTAAATCAAGTGAATTTTATTTGTTTCATTTAAAATTCAAATTTTGATTTTTTTTATTGTTTTATTAAAAAATATGAATCAGATAGCATCAAATGTGAGATGACAATTTTGAGGTTCAACTTAATACGATTTTATTTGTTAAATATGGAACTAGTAACTCGGTTTAAAAATTGTCAAGGAAGTCTCGAGGACATTTTACAGAACGGAATTAGGATTTCTAAGAGACTAGGTTAAACCATGAAGGTTAAATCTCTTTAAAATTTAAAGTTTAAGGGTTTGATTTTAATAAACCAAACTGCAGAGGGGCTTGTAGCGTAAAGAACCGAAAGTTTAGTGTGGGGCTTGTAGAAACTAAAGTTCGAGGTGGCAAATGGTGATTCGCTCGCTCCAGCGCCCCCGCTAACATGTCTCAGAACTAACACGGAGGAGGTAAATTATAGGGACTACTAGCTCGGATACTGTGGTTAGTGCGTGGGGAGGGCAAGCACATTGGATTTATCAGGGTTTGACCCCCAGATCTCATAGCGGCAATACCACGCACTAACCATCAATCCATCCCGTGGGGCCAGAAATTGAAGTTGGAGGCCTTATATGCAAAGAGACTAAACACTTAACCATCAGTTCTCCCTTTTCGCTCACCTTCCTTGCCCGATCCGCCCAAAGCCTTCTCCGCTACGCGAGCCCAATAGCCACACCAATTCTCGCCCTTCTTCCCTTGATCTTGATCTTGATCTCACCTTTGGTGGAGCACAGCTGATCGTTGATCGAAGCAAGCAGTTCTTGTGGCTATCACTCAAGGCACCAACGGAGCAATTGTGGTTTCCTCTCGTTGAATGAAGGTGCCAGTGTCGGGCAGAATCTGTGCGACATCGCCAGCCTCAATCAGTCTGGGAGTCTTCGCCGGACTAGTACCACTAGGTAGGTTTACTTTGTACCCCTCGGATCTGGTAGTCTTGGTTGGTTGGGTTTCCCATGGGAGCCTTGATAAAATCGCCAGCACATAGCTTATTCTGTTTCCTCTTTGTGGCAATTCTGTAGGGGTGGATTTGGAGGAGAACAGAAGGTGCCATGGAGTCTCCAAGAGTTTGATAGTTTTCCAGTCGATTTAGGTAAGGATTGCCTATTTTAGGTTTGGATTACTGTCGTAATCTCATTTTGATTTGGGATATATTAGTTTTGCTTAGATCAGTGGAGATTGTATGTAACGACCCGGCCCGTCGACCGAACCCCTCGACCCCTTGGGCGGCCAAATTCCATTTTTGGCGGCCCAACAACCTGACCCCTTTGGTCGTCAACCGTCAACCATCGTTACTCACAAGAACTTCCCACCCCTGGCCAGTGAATTTTTGTCTTCCCTAGGATTCGAACTCTAGACCTCCAGGCTAAGTACAAGAGTTTATGAATCCTGGTAGCCAAGTGAACACGACTCACTCGACCTGGTGGACAATAATGACCAGACTACCCTCGAGGAGTCGCCCGTCCGATAATGACCAGACTGCCCCTCCCTCGACCCAGTGGACAATTCAAAAAAAACCTAACCTCTAAGCCTACCTCAGCCGCTTGTACCATAGCCTATAGGGCTGGAACAAACGTCTGAATACAAAGAAAACGAAACAACGTCAAAAGCTGCGTACCCGTACGACTTACAACAAAACAAAATGACACAAGGGCCTCCATGGCACACAAAAGTACAACTATACTGCCATGTAAACCGCCCAACAGAACACGAATACAACAGCGGAAACGAAAAGACAAAATGAATAGAAAGAGGATACCAACATGTACCCCATCAAAATACCAAGGCAAACCCCGAGAATCGTCTCAAAAATACACGAGCTGGGACAGGCTGTCGGGCATTCCAGTCGATCATCCTGAAAAAAAAAACAAGGAGCTAACGGGATGAGTACACAGTACTCAGCGGATATCTCATCATATATGCAGGATAGTCTAAGCTAGCAACAGTGTAACAGAATATCGAAATAACACATGCACATGCAGTGATAAATACAACTGAAAGAGGGAATAGGAAATACCATACCAATGTGGCAGAGTCGCCAAATCCAGACATAAGGGTCTCCTGTACGTGTATGTCAATCATATGCAGCATCTAAGTAAAGTAAGCACAAGCAAGCACAAAGTATGCGTATGCACAAGGTGCAATGACATGGTCACCCCTGTCGTCGGTCAGACATCGTCACCTATGTACAGGAGGAAGCTGAGCGGAGGCCACCCTCCGACGTAGGGTTGTGACTGCCGTCCGTACCCTACCATCACTGCTCCTGAGCGATCGGGTAGACGGAATACTACCGGTGTAACACCCCTACTCCCTGACCTATCCTGGCGATATCTCTATCAGCCCCAGGCCATCTCTGGAGGATATCTCTATCTGAGTGTTATCCCTACCCATGTATATAAATGGGGGAGAGACCTCTCTCTCTCTCATCTCCTGGTATATGGACTACTCAAGGAGGGATCTCTGCCTGCTACCACGCCACAAAGAGTGACGGGTCGACCACAAAGAATGGTTGGACAACCGCCCACTGGAAGAGTGGCCTGTCGGCCACAAAAGAGTGTCGGGTCGGTCGTCCGTTGGGAGGAGTGGCTGGTCGGCCACGAAGAGTTGTGGGCCGGCCATCCGCCGCGAGGTCGGCCATGAAAAGTGGCGGGTCGCCGTCCACCGCGAGGTCAGTCGTCCGCCGCGAGGTCAACCTTGAAATGTGATAGCTCAGTCATCCACCGAGAATAGTGGTGAGTCGGTCATCCCCCGGGAAAAGTAGTCGGTCGGCCACAACGAATGGCGGGGTGCTCATCCACTGGGAAGATTGACCGGTCAGCCACGAAGAGTGGCGAGTCGGCCGTCTGCCGGAAAGAGTGGTGGGTCGGTCGTCCGTCGCGAAGAGTGGTAGGTCGGCAATGAAAAGGGGATCGTTGACATCTGCTATCTTGCCATTGACCTTTTTTCTAGGGGGTCGCCGACATCTCCCCGGATCACATGCCTCCCCTTCAAGTATAGTCGAAGGAGGTGCGAGTCTGACTGACTGGACTAATTCTAGTGGTTCCAAGAATTGGGTTGGACGGGGTCCCATCGGGTAGATGGATAGCCGATCAGAAGCTGTACTGGATTGGATATTTACCAAGCCGATCGCAATTTCATCCCTTAGAATGTCGCCGCTTAGAGTATTTAGTTATGTCAAGCGAGTGGTTATATCATGTTAGATGAGTGACAAATTTGTACATGACCAACAACTAAGTATATGTGTCAAACGAGCAGCGATAAAGTGAATGATTGGCAAAAATGGAACGGAGCGAGTAGTTGCAGGTGTCGAGCATGCGGCAGAGTAGACCTGAGCAAACGGCAGAGCAAAGTGACTGAGTGTTGAGCAGACGGCTGAGTGTCGTGATTGAATGTCGAGCGGGCGGCTGAGTGGCAAGCTGAGTAGCTGAGTACCAAGTTGAGTGGTTGAGTGTCAAGCTGGTGATAGAGCAAAGTAACTGAGTGTCGAGCAGGCAGCTAAATGACAAGCTGAGTGGTTGAGTGTCGAGTAGGCGACAGAGCAGAGTGACTGAGTGCCAAAAAGACGGCTGAGTGCCAAGCTAAGTGTCAAGCAGGCGATAGAGCAGAGTGACTAAGTGCCGAGCAGATGGTTGAGTACCAAGCTGAGTGACCGAGTGTCAAGCTTAGTGGTTGAGTGTCGAGCAGGCGACAGAGCAGAGTGACTGAGTGCCGAACAGACGGTTAAGTGTCAAGCTGAGTGACTAAGTGTCAAGATGAGTGGCTGAGCAGAGTGATTGAGGTATGTGGGCAAGCATAGTTATAACTTGCTGAAAAGCAAGTCTGCATGTCGGTCGAGAGATCCTAATAGAGCGTGGGACTCCATGTTTGGTCTGTCGCGAAGTTGACGGGTGCATGGGAGCATGCCTATTAACTCACACTGGGCAAGAGTCTGGACGCTGCTTAGGAAACCCTAATGGAGCGTGGAACGCCACATCCGATCTGCCGTGAGGTCGGCGGGTGCGTGGGAGCATGCCCACTTATAACTCGTGCTGGGTGAGAGTCTAGATGCCGCTCAGGAGACCCTAATGGAGCGTGGGATGTCATGTCAGGTCTGCCGTGAGGTCAGCGGGTGCGTGGGAGCATGCCCACTTATAACTCACACAGGGAGAGAATCTGGACGCCGCTCGAGAGACCCTAATGGAGCGGGAGACACCACGTCCGGTCTAATCCGAGATCGGCGGGTGCGTGGGAGCATGCCCACTTATAACTCGTATTGGGCAAGAGTATGAACGCCGCTCGGGAGACCCTAATGGATTGTGGGACGCTACATCGGTTTGTCGCGAGGTCAACGGATGTGTCAGACCATGCCCACTTATAACTCGCATTGAGAGAGAGTCTGGACGCTGCTCGGGCGACCATGATGGAGTGTGGGCAGCCATGTCCGATCGGCACTGAGGTAGGCCAGTGCATGAAAACATGCCCACTTATAACTCGCACTGGGTGAGAGTCTCGCTGTCACTCAAGCAACCATGATGGAGCGTGGGCAGCCATGTCCTGTCGACATTGAGGTAGGCGGGTGCGTGAGAGCATACCCACTTATAACTTGCACTGGGTGAGAGTTTGGACGCCGCTTGGGAGACTCTAATGGAGCGTGAGACGCCACGTCCGATTTGTCGCGAGGTCGGCGGGTGTGTGGGAGCATGCCTACTTATAACTCGCACTGGGCGAGAGTTTGAACGCCGCTCAGGAGACCCTAATGGAGCGTGGGATGCCACGTCAGTCTGTCGCGAGGTCGATGGTGTGTGGGAGCATACCCACTTATAACTCGCACAGGGCGAGAGTCTGGACGCCGCTCGAGAGACCCTAATGGAGCGGGAGACACCACGTCCGGTCTAATCCGAGATCGGCGGGTGCGTGAGAGCATGCCCACTTATAACTCGTATTGGGCGAGAGTCTGAACACTGCTCGGGAGACCCTAATGGAGCGTGGGATGCTACCTCCGGTCTGTCGCGAGGTCAACGGGTGAGTGGGAGCATGCCCACTTATAACTCGCATTGAGAGAGAGTATGAACTCCGATTAGGCGACCATGATGGAGTGTGGGCAGCCACGTCCAATCGGTACCGAGGTAGGCGGGTGCATGAGAACATGCACACTTATAACTCGTACTGGGTGAGAGTCTAGCTGTCGCTCAGGCAACCATGATGGAGCGTGGGCAGCCACGTCCTGTCGGCACCGAGGTAGGCGGGTGTATGAGAGCATGCCCACTTATAACTAGCATTGGGTGAGAGTTTGGGAGCCGCTTGGGAGACCCTAATGGAGCGTGGGACGTCACGTCCGATTTGCCGCGA
The DNA here is from genome assembly GCA_024364735.1 of Boesenbergia rotunda. NCBI lineage: Eukaryota > Viridiplantae > Streptophyta > Magnoliopsida > Zingiberales > Zingiberaceae > Boesenbergia > Boesenbergia rotunda. The sequence goes on from JAGFNQ010001069.1 coordinate 811,413, forward strand.
GGTCAGCAGGTAAGTGAGAGCATGTCCACTTATAACTCGCACTGGGCGAGAGTTTGAACGTCGCTCAGGAGACCCTAATGGAGCGTGGGATGCCACGTCGGTCTGTCACGAGGTCGGCGGGTGCGTGGGAGCATGCCCACTTATAACTCGTATTGGGCGAGAGTATGAACGTCGCTCGGGAGACCCTAATGGATTGTGGGATGCTACATCCGGTCTGTCGCGAGGTCAACGGGTGTGTCAGACCATGCCCACTTACAACTCGCATTGAGAGAGAGTCTGGACGCCGCTCGGGCGACCATGATGGAGCGTGGGCAGCCAAGTCCAATCGGCACTGAGGTAGGCCGGTGCGTGGAAACATGCCCACTTATAACTCGCACTGGGTGAGAGTCTCGCTGTCACTCAAGCAACCATGATGGAGCGTGGGCAGCCACGTCCTGTCGACATTGAGGTAGGCGGGTGCGTGAGAGCATACCCACTTATAACTTGCGCTGGGTGAGAGTTTGGACGCCGCTTGGGAGACTCTAATGGAGCGTGGGCAGCCACGTCCTGTCGACATTGAGGTAGGCGGGTGCGTGAGAGCATACCCACTTATAACTTGCGCTGGGTGAGAGTTTGGACGCTGCTTGGGAGACTCTAATGGAGCGTGAGACGCCACATCCGATTTGTCGCGAGGTCGGCGGGTGCGTGGGAGCTGTTAGTGATATGAGAAAAGTGTCATAAGGCAATCACCTTATGATTGTAATCATTTATTTTAATAAATGAATATTCACTATTTTAGTATACATGTTTATGTATTTGATTGAGATCTTAAACTCATTTACTGAATGTCCGCAATACAATTCACAGCATGAGAGAATTTGTGATGAATTCACAACTAGTGATTATCTCTACATGTGCAATTGTGAAGTATTGAAATTGTCCCTAGTCGATGAATTGAAAAAAACGGGCACTATCAATTCTGTTGAGACTAGCATGGGTTATTCTCTAATCAGCTGATTCTCACTGGCTGGTGACATTGGGATGTCTGGAGATAAACATGAATGCTAGTTAAGGGAACTAGTTCATTGGAGTGACTAGCTGTAAAACTTCATATGGTAGTCTACATATAGACATGTCAGTGAAGTTCATACTGCAGCTTAAGTGCGATGTTCCTTTGACTTGCGGTGTTCAAGTCATCTTGGTCATGGAGACTTATACTTTGACATCTTAAGCAAGCATCTCCAAGGAGGTGTGGACCCAGGATGATTGGGTATAAGCCGAAGTGCCCGAAGATGTTTGAACAGCCTACAAAGAATTCACCACTCCTTGCGAGGAGATGTATACCCAAGGCCTATCGTCGGATTGTTACTCGAAGCCTCTGGCCAGAGCATGACATGTTCAGAGTATGAATCTCTTAGATACATGAGAGTAATTAGAATCCGTAGGACGAGAAAACGTTACTTGGGCTAGGTGTGACGTAGTCAGCCTAGTGGGGACTGACACACATAGACCATGTCCTGATCCAAGTGGGTATAAGATGGTGAAGGGAATGGGGCACGATTCATTATAGCTGCTGAAGGGTTTCAGAATTGTTTCTGAGGTCAACCGTTGATCTTTCGATTAATTGGGGATCATGATGTACTACTAGGTGCCACTCATGATCGTTCTATAATTGGTTAATTATAGACGACCAACATAAATCGAAAGCCTATTTAGTCACACGCACTACGAGTAATCCGAGGGATTTAAAACGAGTTGAAAATTGGATTTTCCTATCAAGAGAGATTAGGTTTGGTTGAGCCAAACGATAAGTCGAATCTGAATTTTTCAGAGACGCATCGGAAGCGTAAAATGACTAAGTCTTTTGAAGACTTAATAGATGAATTAAATGAGTTTAATTCATTGGGGCGTGGCCTGGATAGGCCGGCCAAAGAGGGTCCCCACCCTCTTTGCTTAGCCGACCACAACAAAGGGAGGGAACCAAATTGTTTGGTTCAATTTATAAAATAAATCAAGTGTAATTTGTTTTATAAAATTATGGATGATATAAATTTTTTATATAAACCAAGGTTTGGTTTATTTTTCATGGAAATTAAAATGAACCATGGATTGGTTTATTTTATTTTATAAAATCAATCATGGATTAATTTACCATGATAAAGAAATTTATATAAAGAAATTTATATAAAATTTATTTTTCATGGAAATTAAAATGAACCATGGATTGGTTTATTTTATTTTATAAAATCAATCATGGATTGATTTACCATGATAAAGAAATTTATATAAAGAAATTTATTTTTCATGGAAATTAAAATGAACCATGGATTGGTTTATTTTATTTTATAAAATCAATCATGGATTGATTTACCATGATAAAGAAATTTATATAAAGAAATTTATATGATAAATTTCTTATGAAAATTCATTCTATAAGAAAAAAAGAGACTTGGTTGATTTTTATCATGAATTAAAATATGATTTTAACCATGATATAAAATCAAGACTTGGCATGATGGAATAAGTCATAGAAAATTTATATGATAAATTTCTTATGAAAATTTATTCCATAAGAAAAAAGAGACTTGACGGTTGAGAGACCACTATATAAAGGACCCAAGGCAAGGCTTGGAATTAATTCGAAATAATCCAAGTATTCTTGCTTGGGCTCTCCTCCCTTCTTCCTCTTGGCCGACCACAAGCCTCTCCCCCTTTCTTCTTGCCGTAAGCACAAGGAGAAGCACCGAGGCGACGAAGTTCTTCCGTTGGGATGATCTTCCTCTCCGACCATCATCACCTTGGGATTGGGCGCAAGTCATCTTCCTCCTTCTCGCCGGAATTGTGATTCCGGCCAACCATAGTGGTGAGTTTTTCCGATGTGATTACTTCTCTCTTGGTTTTTGTCGCGTTCTCGGAGAATCTAGTAGTTCTCGAGAACACGAAACTCGTGGCTTTGCGAAGTCATCCCGAATATACTCGGCGTGGACGCGAATAGAGGCGGAGCTTCCGAGGGACGCTTACGGTTGGATCTCGTCCCTTTCTTCGAGTTACACGAGGTAACAAGTAAATTAGTTTACGTTTCTGCAAAATTTTAAATATATGATCATGTCTACACAACATAAGGTTGCATGCTTAGATGTGTGGTTAAATAATTTGAGAAATTATTTATGCTAAACCTTTCGCTGCACGTAATTAATTTTAAAATTACGAACCCGCATCCATGTCAACATGCACCCGGTCCCAACAGGAGCATGCCCACTTATAACTCGCACTGGGCGAGAGTTTGAACGTCGCTCAGGAGACCCTAATGGAGCGTGGGATGCCACGTCAATCTGTCGCGAGGTCGGTGGTGCGTGGGAGCATGCCCGCTTATAACTCGCACAGGGCGAGAGTCTGGACGCCGCTCGAGAGACCCAAATAGAGCGAGAGACACCACGTCCGGTCTAATCCGTGATCGGCGGGTGCGTGGGAGCATGCCCACTTATAACTCGTATTGGGCGAGAGTCTGAACGCTGCTCGGGAGATCCTAATGGAGCGTGGGACGCTACCTCCGGTCTGTCGCGAGGTCAACGGGTGAGTGGGAGCATGCCCACTTATAACTCGCATTGAGAGAGAGTATGGACTCCGATTAGGCGACCATGATGGAGTGTGGGCAGCCACGTCCGATCTGTACCGAGGTAGGCGGGTGCATGAGAACATGCACACTTATAACTCGTACTGGGTGAGAGTCTAGCTGTCGCTCAGGCAACCATGATGGAGCGTGGGCAGCCACGTCCTGTCGGCACCAAGGTAGGCGGGTGCGTGAGAGCATGCCCACTTATAACTAGCATTGGGTGAGAGTTTGGGAGCCGCTTGGGAGACCCTAATGGAGCGTGGGACGTCACGTCCGATTTGCCGCGAGGTCAGCGGGTGTGTGAGAGCATGTCCACTTATAACTCGCACTGGGCGAGAGTTTGAACGTCGCTCAGGAGACCCTAATGGAGCGTGGGATGCCACGTTGGTCTGTCACGAGGTCGGCGGGTGCGTGGGAGCATGCCCACTTATAACTCACATTAGGCGAGAGTATGAACGTCGCTCGGGAGACCCTAATGGACTGTGGGACACCACGTTTGGTTTGCTGTTAGGTTGGTGGGTGCGTGGGAGCATGCTCACTTTAAACTCACACTGGTGAGAGTCTGGACGTCGTTCGGGCGACCATGATGAAGAGTGTGCAGTAACGTCCAGTCGGCACCGAGGTAGGCGGGTGCATGGAAGCATGTCCACTTATAACTCGCTCTAGGTGAAAATCTCAATGTAGCTCGGGCAACCATGATGGAGTGTGGGCAGCTACGTTTGGTCGGCACCGAGGTAGGCAGGTGCGTGGGAGCACACCCGCTTATAACTCGCACTGGGCGATTGTCTGGACATCGTTCGGGTGACTATGATGGGGCATGGGCAGCCACGTACGATCGGCACCGAGGTAGGCGGGTGCGTGGGAGCATACCTACTTATAACTCGTCTCGAGCGTGAGTCTAAGACATTCGATCAGACGGTTATGCGGAGCATGGGATTCCACGCATAACCATGGGATTCCACGTCCGCCCGAGCGCTGTCGTTGAGAATATGGGAACCGCACTTATAACTCGCTAAGGAGCGAGAATCTAGATTGCCAAGCTGAGTGGCTTTCAAAAATAACGGTTGCAGTGTACCAGCTGAGTGTATCTTTAAAAACCCGATCGTTTGACCATTTGAGAATTATCAGTCAGGTGACAATTTGGAGAATACCGGTCGAATGACCATTTGGAAGAAGACTAACTGAGTGGCTATTTCGAAGAAAATCGGCTAAGTGACTATCCAGAAGAAGACCGCCCGAGTGGCAATTTCGAAGAAAATCGACTAAGTAACTTTCCAAAAGAAGACCGACCGAGTGGTTATTTCAAAGAAAATCGGCTAAGTGACTATCCAGAAAAAGACCAGTTGAGTAGCTATTTCCAAGAAGATGGGCTAAGGGACTATCCGGAAGAAGACCGTCGAGTGTCCATTTGGAAGAAGGCCAATCGAGTGGCTATTTGGAAGAAGATCAGCCGAGTGACCATTTGGAAGAGCACCGGCCGAATAACTATTTGGAATTCTTGACCAAGTAGCAATTTAAAGAATACCTGCCAAGTGGACAGCTATTGAACAAAATAATCTCTCGCCGTCCCATAGCCACTTGAATTGGCTTGGACTTTGCCCATTGAGATCTCTCGGACAATCTAAAGCAGGGATGTCGATCAGATTTTTACCTTGCTCCTTTTAAATTGTGGCTCATAGTCATTTCATTTGCTGATCAGATTTTACCCATTGGGCTTGCTCTTGATTTTCCAAGTACTTGTGATCGATCGGATTGCTAATGCCCATTCTGACTTGAACCAAAATTGTTCCTCTGGGATTCCAGCTCGGCATTTATCAATTGAGGCTGAGTTGAAATATATATACTGATTGGGGTAAAGCCACTCGAATTTGAAATTAATCAACTCATTTGACTTTGACCCTTGGCATCCAAGCGGCCAATCTTTCACCTTTGCATGAGTGCGCCCCGTTCCTAGTGTCAATCAGAGTTGACCCTTTAGATGTTGTTAAATACTAATTGGAGGATCTCTAATTCCTCTACTATGCTTAGTGATGTTCTATTTATAGAAATTCTTTAAGATCATGATGATGATAGAAAGTTTTCCAATGCAATCCGTTTTCATGTTCTACGTCAGGCGTATATTTCCATAGACAACGTTAAATTTAATCCTGTCTGAAAGCGATGGAGAGTGGAGCGCCGATGAGGTAGATTGAATATTGACCAAATCGCCATGACCCAGAGGGAAGCAGATAGCACTGTTGGAGCTGCCCTATCGCCGAAAGTACTTGCAAAGAGACCCGGGATGCTCCAGTCTTGCACTCCCACATTTAAGTTAAACCTACCGCAAATGAAACAAATAAACAGTATAATAGAATGAAGAAGATAAACAGTATAAGAAAATAATAAGAAAGTAAATAGAAGTGGGTTATCTCAACCTTTTCCCATGGGAGCAAATTTTTCAGGATGATGACACTTTGAGAGGTTGACCGAAGACCAGAGACTGACTACTACCTCGTCGGTCGGATGCTCGAGGTGGCCGACCGAACGCTCGGGAGAGACACACGCCAACGATCTACGAGAAAAAGGACCGTTAGAGGCCGACCAGGGGGTCCTCGGCACAGGCACTCCGATGATCAAGTCAGAACTCCGATGAAGGGAAAGCGAGAGCGGAACTAATAGAAAAATTGTCCAACCCCCTTTGCTTGAAGGAATGAGGACCCTTATATAAGCGAGGGCGGCAGACCGAAGCCTGCCAAGGTATCCTGTTAAACTCAATTGCTTAGATCCGAGGTAGAAATTGCTGGCTCAAAAGGGTACAAATCTGTCACCCTACGAACGGGTTGTTAGGCTTAGTGGTACGACCACCCACATTTCTTAATTGTCTGACACGTCGGTAGATGCGCGCCGGCTTACTGTCCCCTCGCAAGGTTTAGCGAATCAAAAGAATCTATTTGTACGTCTGTTATCTTTAAACTATATCTTCCGTACGAGATTCTTGACGGCTTGCAGACCGCCTCTGCGACTCTTTTATGGGTCCCTGACCGGCTAGCCAGTGGAATAGGTCCTTCTAGCTAGGAGGGGCGGGGTCTTTATATTTGAGTTTGGAAGAGATGTCGGGTTAGAGTAGAGATGATCGGAGCATCCGATCAGTATAGTCAATCGGTCAAGCGCTAGAGATCGGTTGGCGGGTCGGCCGTCAACCGGGAAGAGTGGCAGGTCGGCCATGAAGAGTGGCCACTGGTCGACCACGATGAATGGCGGGTCGACCATCCGCCGAGAAGAGTGGTGGGTCGGCCACGAAGAGTGGCGGGTTGGCCGTCCGCCAAGAAGAGTGATGGGTCGGCTACGAAGAGTGACAGGACACCCGTCCACTAGGAAGAGTGGTCGGTCGGCCACGAAGAGTGCCAAGTCAACCGTCCAGCGGGAAGAGTGGTGAGTCGGCAGTCCGCCGCAAGGTCAGCCATGAAAAGTGGTGGGTCGGCCGTCCGTCAAGAAGAATGGCAAGTCGATCATCCCTCGGGAAGAGTGGTCGGTCGGCCACAATGAGTGGCAGGACGGCCGTCTACTGGGAAGAGTGGTCGATCGACGACGAAGAGTGGCGAGTCAGCTGTCTACAAGAAAGAGTAGCGAGTCGGCCGCCCGCCGCGAAGAACGGCAAGTCGGCTATGAAAAGGGGATCCCGTTGACCTCTGCTCATCCTACCATTGACCTTTTTTTTCGGGGGGGGGGGGGGAGGGGGGGGGGGGGGGGGGGGTCCCACATCTCCCCAAATCATCTACTAATCATGAAATGTTAAGTTATATCTACTAATCATGCAATGTTAAGTTATAACTTGAGCAAGCAAAAGATCAAAATTATAAAGATAGAGATGTTAAGGTATATGTGAAGACATATAAGAATAGACAAAAAAAATATATATAAATATTAAAGAGAAAGTCAAAATTGTATCAGAAAAACTATGTACACTCGTGTTACTATGTATACTCGTACAGTGGGATAAAACTTATTGTATAGATTTTGTTCTTACTTACCTTATTTAACTTTTATGGGTTTCCTGATAGTCCTTTAGAGACCTCATCAATCGAATAGCTCAATGTGAAACAACAACGTGAAATTAGCATTTACCAGGACATAATGTATCATGTACATAATGAGATTGGCTTGTATGATATCTTTTAAAACATGCATCAATTAGTAGTAAACAATATGGAAACTCGTGGATTCACCAACATTGTATCAAGCGTAAGCCACGAGAGTTCTGTATTTGTGGAACATTGTACAATCAGTAGACAAAGTCACTCTATAAGCTAACAATTACATGTTGAGTTGAAGCTTTGCCGATTGAAATGTGTTGTATTTGGTTCTGTACAAACAACCAACTTTCCCATGGATGTCGGATGGTGTTTAACTTCTTGTTTCATATGGGTCTTTGTGAGTTGGATCAATTTTTCCAGATAAATCTGAATGAATATGATTGAAGGATCAAACTTTTAGGGGTGTGTGTGTTTCTCTGCAACTATTGAGCTACCTGTAGAGGCAAAATTATGAGTCTGGAAAAAATAAAGAACCGGCATCGAATGGGCCCACAAGACCATCATTGAGAATGCGCATAGCAGCACTGCTGGAGAACTTCCTTGCAAACAAGAAACATGGAACAAACTCAACATTGCACTGGCACCACTCTGTTCGATACTCCGTCTCATAGTATATATGATTGGTACTCTGCAAAATAAGAAAGAAGAGAGCCTTAAGGTACAAGGAACTTGGATACAGTTTTGTGAGAAATCAAGATCATTAGTACAAACAGGAGCATATCGCTCTTCATCGAAATTTATAAGCAGAATCATACTGTCAGCTGTGCTAATGATCTATTTGATAAAAAGGGGAATGCTTATTGAAATTCACGGTATGATAACATCAACACTTTGTAACAAATGAAAATAGCATCATATCACTAAGCTCTCCCACGTAGCACAGCGGTAGGAGAGAGTGATTCAATGGTTCAAGTAGCGGTGGGGGCAATCCCACCCAAGAAGCTAGAAAGTTTGGGTTGGTAAACTGCACAAAATGTGGAAGAAAAGCAAGCTTATTAACTAGAAATAGCGGATAGTAAGTGACCTTTATTTCCATAATAAATTGTGGACTCGCATCGGCAAATTCAAATGTCTTCGGGTGCCAACTTCTTTTGTCCTTCACATCGATAGATTGGTTCCATGAAGTATATGTTAATGTTCTTCTCTCCAGCTCATCATCAAGTTGACTCATCTGCAAGAGAGAGAGAGAGAGAGAGAGAGAGAGAATGATCAGACCATGAAAACACACACACATTAAGTTCCCTAATTTGACTGCAACATAACTCGGCACAAAATATTGCATGTTTCTTATTCAGCAAAAGTTAGAAGGATTACACAAATGACAAGATAAACAAAGTCTCACAGAGAATAATGTTTGGACATAGTGTTCATCAGTTATGCAATCATGTTCTTCCTGTGCTGTTTCTTTCTGCACATATAAAATATAAAGGCTGGAAGTTACTACTGAAATGAGACTCATATAATAAAAACCAGTAGAAAATTTAATTTAAATTTCCAATTGATGATCCTGTGGAGAAAAAAACATTTATAAACTATCATAAATGAACAACTAGAATGTGGAAAAGCCAATATAGTAAATGTTAGCCAGCATAAACAGAAAGCAGTAGTAAATGGAAGACAACTCTAGTTGCAAAAGAATAATATTCAGTTTGCATTAGTAAGCTTCTATATTACTCTTAGCTTTTCTTTTTCAAGTTTGGCACTCATATGTACATTTGTCCAGTCCTTGATATCTATACACTTGAACTTCATCTAGTACCACATTGACACATTCTATGTTGCTCAAACTTCGGCAACAGTATTGAACAGGTGTAAGTCCAAAGTGCAGGATATGGTGTTTCCAAAGTTTTACATGTCATCAAAGAATATCGAGTGTCAATGTCTAACTTTTTTGTAAGCTCAAATAAGAACTTATGAAAGGGTTCTTGTTGACTATTAACATGTTAAAACTTAAAAGAGAATAGAAGTTCCAACTAAGAGTTTCAGTAGTCGACAAGAAGAACCAAATCCTTTCTAGATATATTAGCAGAAAAAAGCATTTCAAGGTGTAGTAGGTAAACTTAATTAACAGAAAGAAAAGCATGCCACTAAGTTAACAAGTATCTCAGCAATGTAAAATGAATTAAGTTAACTGAAGTAGCAGTGGTACAATGAAACACAATATATGATACCAAAAAAAAATGAAAAACAAAAGATCTGAGTTCATTTCAAGAGGCAATGACTTGATTAGAATGATCATAAATCTACTCACAATTTTCTGTTTTCCTCCAAGTAGTTCTCCAGTCAGGTGCTGCAAGGGTCACAATAAGAGACTTCAAATACTTTAACTGACAAGCATGATCAAGGTACCCCAAGTAGTTTAGACTTTAGAATCCACAGCAAAGACTGCCATACTCTAACCATTATTCGCTATGCCTCTATGGTGCCAGTTCAGTGTGCAAACAACTCAGAGAAGACAAAGCTTAAGCTCACAAAATATCTAAGAATGACAAAAATGTCATCAACGGTCCTTACCTTGCAAAATCTCCTGAATGCTGGAAAAACAACAGTATCGTCCACAACAACCTTAGCATGCTTTCTAACCAAGGTTATCCACTGGATTTAAGAATTAAAGACAAACAAACACCAATCACTTAATCTTCACTGTGAAAAGTAGACACATTGATCATCTTCTACATTAAAAAGTAAATTACCTGAGAACCTTTTCTCCATCTGTCCCTGGGTATTGTGGGAAACATTTTTGGACTATAACGACCTTCCTTTTTGACAAGAAAGCTAGAATGAGGGCAATATAACTTAGCCATCTCCACATCCAATAAGAAAATGTGAAAGTAAGAAAATAAGATTAGAATACCCTTCGGGCTGTTTACCTATCCACAAAACTTTTTGGAGAAGACATCACATAGTCATATATATAGCTGAAGTTGTAAAGAGGTACACAGCTGCAATATAAACTAAATGAATCAGAGACCCAGCCCTATCATGGTCAATCAAAGCAGATTCAGACGAATACAATTGTAAGGCATTAAAAGAAGATGAAAAATAGCCTAAAAACCAATAAAGAAGAACAAATGAATAAGAGAGAGATTATAATTTCTCTGGTATGAGATAAGCAAGAAAGGGATTACTGGATAGACATAAGCAATATAAATCATGTTTCCAAATAATAGAATCAACTAAATCACAAGTAAATGTTAAACATAGGACTTGCTGGCACAAGCAACATACAGTTTACAATTATCTAGCACAGAAAATAAGGAAAGCCTCTATATCAGTTGCTCTTTTGTAGCAAAGGGCCAAATACAAGCCATGGTAGGTTGACGATCTTCATTTTGAGATCAGAGAGACAAACCCATCGACAAAAGAGGTTTCATTTTAAACATGGAAAACAAATATTAGATCGATTAAAATCACAAATATGAAATATATCTAAACAGAATCATTAGTTTCCTTTACAATATTCAAGGAAGTAATGATACCTATCGGAGATCAAGGCAAAACGCTGATTAGAAGGATCCTTGAGGGCTGAAGCAAGCAGCAGTCTCTCTGCTTCAACCATAGTGGACTCGCCCCAAATCACCTGCCACCCCAGAAGTCCTCTCGCTCAATTCATATAGTTGTTCATTAAGTCCAAATGATGAAGGAGAAAAGGTACAAAGGAGGATAAAAAAGACCTTTATGCTATCCCGAAGATGACGGCCGAAAAAGAACGGAGACCTCGTCGTCGTCTTATCGAACACAAATCCCGGCTCAGAGTGGACGTAAATCGAGTATTTCTCCTCTTCCGCATTCTACACAACAAATCAAAACCGAGCTTATCCTAACCGTGCAAGCGAAAGCAATACCGCCCAAGGCAAGATTTTTAGCGACGGAGATGCCTGGAAGAAGGTGTGCCAAACGAAATCGAGCGGGAGATTGGAACGGGCGAGGAAGAGGAACGCGATCTTCGAGGCGCCGACGGTCACGGGCGGCTCCTCGCCGACCGCCGCATCCTGGGACGCAGATCTGGAGGCGATGCGGATGAGCGCCAGCGAGCACGCGAGCAACGCCGCCCAAAAGAGCAGCTGCAGAATAAACCAGAGCCGGCCGGGGGAGAAGGCCGCCTGCGGCGGCGACGACGAAGACGACGGCGGCGGCCTCTTCTTCATCGTCGCGATTCCGGCGATTGAGGAAACGGAATCGCTCACAAAACTAAAGTAGCGCACGCCTTCGATCGACTCACCCACCGCGTCGATCGATGCCGCCATGGATTTGGATTGGCGAATGAATATATACTGCGACTAAATCCTAATAAATATAAATTAAAATGTATTTTCATATTTTTAAAAATAAAAAGGGTTTTTGCCAAATCACGCTTATTTTGTGGCTAAAATTAGGTAGCTTGCATCTTAAAGCAAGACACGAATAAAATTAAAAAATTACATCTCATTTAATTTTTGCCTTTTTATATCTTTCGTGAAATGAAAATAATTAGAGTCTCATTAATACTCAATGATCAATAAGTCTCTTAAATTAAATATTCTAAAAGGTGAGTAGGAAGACAATGCAAATGGTATGGTTGGACGCACACAAGCCATGTGAGCTAAACCTAAATGTGATTCAGTCTGGGACCAAACTCTCAATTGTTACTTGCATTTCCTCGCAGATGATGATTATGATGAATTATTGATGATTTAAGTGTGAATTATTCTTCACTTATGCTTCATTCTCACTGATCTATAGAATTCATCTATAGAGCATGGTCTGTGTTCTCCAAAGTCTTTGTGCATAGAAATAGCCATTCTACTCCCAAATTATTGCCAAATATATATTTTTATGTTTGATGAATTGTAAGTTATTCGTAAGGAAGTACTATTCCTTAGTGATTTCGTTCCTTATGATCAAACGACTATTAGGGAGGAGAGAAATGGCTCCAAAGAGAGACGATGAGGGGAAGAAATGATTTCCATAATGTTGTTTTAACTAAGATAATACGATCATTAAACCCTTAATGTCTCCATAGGAATGGCCTTAATGTTCTTTTTATCAATTCATGTCCATCTAACCCTTTTCAATAAAATTGTCAAATAATTTTCAAGGACTCGAGCAATAAAAATGAAATTAAAACTCTAAAAACTACAATAATAGGATAAAGAACTTATTCATGAAATTTAATCAATTTAATTTATATATTAATTTTAATCAACTCCGCCTGTGACGACCTAGTCATGGCCGGTCCCAAGCCCGGATAAAGGAGGAGGGTTGCGTTAGGTTGCCAGCCAGCGTAAAAAACTATGGCAAATACTCAATGAATGGATCCATTAAAGTATTATGCTAATGCTAGGATGTTCCCCGGAAGGAACGCGTTGCAGGGTCCGACTGTAACGTCTCGGCAAGGACCGCTACATCTCCAGAACCCGGGTGTAGTGCTAAATATGCAAGGGTTCGCGTTGCAGGGTCCGACTGTAACGTCTCGGCAAGGACCGCTACATCTCCATGAGAACTTGGGTGTAGTGTTAAATAGGCAAGAGTTCTCACACCATAGGTGGACTAAGAATAAACATTATAAGAAAAGTAATAGTCTCAGATTTGGAACATGGAATATAGGAACTCTCACTGGTAAAACAATGGAGGTAGTAGATACAATGATTAGGAGAAAAATTAGTATTTTGTGTGTGCAAGAGACAAAATGGGTAGGTGAGAAGGCAAAAATGATAGAGAACTCGGGTTTTAAGTTATGGTATACAGGAAAGAGTAAAACAAGAAATGGAGTGGGTATTTTTGTAGATAGTTCTTTAAAAGATGAAGTTGTTGGTGTAGTTAGAAAGGGGGATAGAATTATAGCTCTCAAGATAGTAGTGGCGAAAGAAGTTGTGAACGTAATTAGCATATATGCACCTCAAGTAGGATTAGATGAAGAAACTAAATCAAGATTTTGGAGCGATTTAGATGAGGTATTACAAAACATTCCGCCAAATGAAATGATTTTAATAGGAGGCGATCTAAATGGACATGTCGGAGCGAAAAATGAAGAATATGAGAGAGTACATGGGAGTTATGGGTTTGGAACAAGAAATGAAGAAGGAAAAACTATATTGGATTTTGCGATAGCATATGACCTTATACTAGCTAATACATTTTTTAAGAAAAAGAAGAACACTTGATCACATTCAAAAGTGGGAATAATAAATCACAAATTGATTATTTTATGGTTAGGAAGAGAGATAGGAAGATTTGTAAAGATTGTAAGGTTATCCCTGGAGAAAGCTTAACTACCCAACATAGATTAGTAGTGTTAGATATACGCCTTAGTTATAATATTAATAGAGGAAAAATATACACGACTCCTAGAATTAAGTGGTGGAAGTTAAAGGATGGGAAGCAAAACATATTGAAGGAGAAGGTAGGAATACAAGCATTAGATGAAATATATAGCGACTCTAATACGACATGGGATAAGATGGTATCAAAGTTGAAAATAGTAGCTAAGGATGTACTCGGTGAGTCAAAGGGGCATGCACCACCAAGGAAGGAATCTTGGTGGTGGAATGAGAAAGTACAAGAGAAAGTGAAAGAAAAACGAATAGCTTATAAGGAATTATATATTTGTAAGAACGAGGAAAACTTAAAAAAATATACAATAGCCAAGAAAGAGGCTAAGAAAGCAGTGAATGAAGTAAAAAATAAAACTTTTGAACGACTATATCAAAATTTAGATACAAAAGAAGGGGAAAGAGACATTTATAAAATAGCTAAAGTAAGAGAAAGGAAAACAAGAGACCTTAGTCAAATAAGATGTATTAAAGATGAATGCGATAGAGTACTAGTAAATGATAGCGAAATAAAAGAGCGGTGGAAGATTTACTTTCATCAACTTTTTAATGAAAGTTTAGGGGACCAACTTGACTTAGGCAATTTAAGTATTTCAAATGAGTATAGAAATTTTAATTTTCATCGGAGAATTCAAACTTCAGAAGTAGAACAAGCTTTGAAAGGGATGCAAAATGGAAAGGCCGTGGGACCGGATGATATCCCAATAGAGGTATGGAAATGTTTAGGGAAAAAAGGTATTGAATGGCTTACAAAATTATTTAATTTAATAATGAAAACAAAAAAAATGCCTAATCAATGGAGGGTAAGTAGTCTGGTTCCCTTATATAAGAACAAAGGAGACATACAAAATTGTGCAAACTATAGGGGTATTAAATTAATGAGTCATACCATGAAACTTTGGGAAAGAGTAATAGAAAAAAGATTGAGGAAGGAGACCACGGTAACCGAAAATCAATTTGGGTTCATGCCTGGAAGGTCGACAATAGAAGCTATACATCTTCTTAGGCAATTAATTGAAAAATATCGGGAGCAAAAGAAAGATCTACACATGGTATTTATTGATTTAGAAAAAGCTTATGATAGGGTACCAAGAGAAATTATATGGAGAATTCTAGAAAAGAGAGGCGTTAGCGTAACATATATTGACCTAATTAAAGATATGTATGAAAATGTAACGACTAGAGTGAAGACTTCAGGTGGATTGACTGAAGCATTTCCAATAAGGATAGGGTTACATCAAGGATCAGCTTTAAGTCCCTATCTTTTTACACTAATCATGGATGAACTCACTAGGCACATTCAAGATACAGTGTCATGGTGCATGTTGTTTGCAGATGATATTGTTTTGATAGATGAGACACGTGAAGGAGTAAATGCTAAACTAGAATCTTGGCGGGAAACTCTAGAAATGAAAGGTTTTAGGCTTAGTAGAGTAAAGACTGAATATATGGAATTTAAGTTTAGCAATGCTAGACGTAGTGAAACAATTGTTAAGATAGGAGATGATGAGTTGTCTAAAATCGAGAACTTTAAGTATTTAGGATCGTTCTTGCAAAGTGATGGAGGAATTGAGAGAGATGTCTTACATAGAATACAAGCAGGATGGTTGAAATGGAGATTAGCATCGGGTGTCTTATGTGATCGTAAAGTACCTCTAAAACTTAAGGGAAGTTCTACAAAACGGCAGTTAGACCTGCTATGTTATATGGTGCTGAATGTTGGGCTATGACTCGAGCACATGAGCAAAGATGAAAGTTGCAGAGATGAGGATGTTAAGGTGGATGTGTGGACATACGAGGATGGATAGAATAAGGAATGAGAGTATTAGAGAGAGAGTCGGAGTTGCATCTATTGAAGAAAAAACTTCGGGAGACACGTTTGAGATGGTACGGACATGTACTTAGAAGACCAATAAATGCCCCTGTTAGACGATGTGAAACTATGATAAATACGCACATTAAAAGAGGGAGAGGAAGACCAAAAAAGACTTGGTTGGCAACAATAAAACAAGATAAATTTTATTTAAATCTAGATGATGATATAGTAGGGGATAGAACTCAATGGCGTAAAAGGATCCATATAGCCGACCCCACCTAGTGGGATAAGGCTTTGTTGTTGTTAGTNGATAAAAGACGAGCTATAATCTCTCTTTGGCTCCTCATTGTTTTCTCTATTATTTCATGTTATTGCATGTGCGTTATTGATTAGTTATCATGTTTTAATTATTGTTAATTAATGTTGATAATTAATCATGTAATGGAGCCCGATGATAAACACAAAAACCGGCAATCCACTCGTCGTCTTTCCCACGGTCGATCGGTTAGGCAAGTTACAAGGCTTGATCTTTGAGATTGGCAAAGTTGTAACTCGAACCGATTGATACGATGACGAGACGGTCGTTTCGGAGATAGGTCTCCATTCGGATTAACTTTTTAATCCGTAGACATGGAGAGATCTCTCATGGATGACCCCGTGTTCGCTTAGGAAACCCACCGAGCTATATATTCCAACAGATGATACCCCCTTGATGAGCTCATAAGGTTCATCATGTTAAATCCTGCAGGTGGACTTGGTCCGACATGATGATAAGGATGAGTGATACTAATCAAGGAGTTAGATGTTGATTAATTAAAATTGTCAGTAATTTAAATTAATCAATGGGCATTCGATATCTTAAACACGGGGAGATACTTGTACTCATAATTGGTGGAGCCCATATTTGAATATTGGGGTTGGTGAGGTAGTTCAATGAGAATCTTTTAGTGGAATGGATCTACATTAATGGGTCGGGCATTGATCCATTAGGTGACCAAGACCCAACTCCTCCTCATGGTCCCTATTGTAGCCCTATAAATACCCCATGGAGTCATGAAACCAAGGCATCCAATTAATCATCAAACCCTTGGCCTTTCTCTCCTCTCCCTCTCCTTCTCTCTCCTAGGGCACCCGGCGGCAATGGGAGGAGCTCTCTTCCTTCCTTCTCTTTTCTCCCCTTCCTCTACACCCTTGGGTGGCCGGCGTTCACAAGGAGAAGGAGCAGGCTTCTCCTCCTTTAGTGGTGTGGCGAGAAGAAGGAGAAAGTTGGCCGGCCGGAGTTGGAGAAGAAGGAAACTTCTTGGTGGCCAGCGGCACTGCAAGCAAGAAGAAGAGGGGATTTTTAGCCGGGTAGGGTTGGTGAAGGAGAGTTGTTTTCTTCGCCATCTTCTTCCTTTGCTCCCTCTCCGGTGCTTCCTTGTGGTCGGCGGGCTTCGGAAGCCTTGTGTGGCCGGTGGCGCAAGGAGGAGTGGAAGAAGGTGGTCGGCCGCAACCCTGTTGGCTAGGGTTTGGTTGGTGCAAAATGAAGGTGATATTGGAAGGCTTTCGCAACTTCGGTTCTTGGTAGATCGTCGCCCACATGACATCCAAGAGGGGAGGGTCATAGAATAGAAGAACGTGAGGTAAAAGGAAAGGTATAACTTTCTCTTTGGCTCCTTGTTTTCTATCATTTCATGTGGTTTGATTAATTATCTTTATTGTTAATTATTTGATAATTAATAGTGATAATTAATCATGTTGGACCCTGATGATAAACACAAAAACTGGCGATCCGTTCGTCATGACATCCAAGAAGGGAGGGTCATAGAATAGAAGAACGCGAGGTAAAAGGAAAGGTATAACTTTCTCTTTAGCTCCTTGTTTTCTATCATTTCATGTGGTTTGATTAATTATCTTTATTGTTAATTATTTGATAATTAATAGTGATAATTAATCATGTTGGACCCTGATGATAAACACAAAAATCGATGATCCGTTCGTCATCTTTTCCTCGACTAATTGGTTAGGCGAGTTACAAGGCTTGAACATCAAGTTTGGCGAAGTTGTAACTCGAATCAATTAGTATGGCGACGAGACGGTCATTTGGGAGATAGGTCTCCATTCGGATTAAATATTTTAATCTGTGGGCATGGAGTGGTTTCCCATGAATAACCCAGTATTCGCTTAGGAAACCTACAACCATCAATAGCTATCAGAGCTGAGATTTCCCGTTTTGTGTGTTTGGATTTGGTTATATTTTGCACTTTATCATGTATTTTATTTTTGTTGGATAATAGTAGGATGTATGTAGGCTTACTCTTTGGTTGTAGGCACGAGATTCCAACTATTATGGCTTAAATAATGTGTGTATGTGATTGGTTGTGCACGGTTGTAATATTTGAATCCTTGGGGTTGACGAGGCAAATTAGTATTTAATTTTTGTAATTAAATACGACACCTGTTTAGTCGTGCTTTTATTTACTTTCGATCTAGATTTTATGTACACTCCTTTGTGGAGTATAGGATTGATGGATGTAAATAAATAGCTTTTCGTCTCAGCTCGGTGATCCCTTCAATGGTGGTTTGCACATGGTGTAGGGAGCAGCGGACGAGGTGGCGACACGATTGGAGGCACATTGAAGACTAAAGCCAAGATAGTTGGAAAAATTTAGAATTTTTCGTGTTTATTGTTTTAGTTTATGTGCTTGTCGTGCTTGCATAAAAATTCCTCATTATAAATAATTAAGTGAGAGAGGGACCCTAAGCGTCCCGTGGCCTCCATTACTAATTTGACAAGTGATGCGAGCAAGCTTGCGCGTAAGCTCTGAGTGCCTTCCTCCCCATAGGATGGGCTTGATCTGCGGATCACTAGGTCAGACACGATTATAGATAATTATTGAAGAGCGTGTGATTTTCCCCATCGGATGACATATAATCCGAAATAATTTGTTTAGTATAGTTTAATGGTCGCTTAGATGCAAATAAAAGTATCCTCCCCATTGGAGTCACTACTATTATTTGTAGGTCCGAAGAGGACCAACAATTAATTTTATTTGTCAAAAAGTTAGGTAGACAAGATAATAAAATTAATGGGTAAAACCTCCTCATACAAATGTAGAATTCGTATACGTCCACACTATCGTGACATGCGAAATTCTCTGTGTTATGAGGTGTTTGTTTATTTTAAAATTTATTGTTTTGAGGAACTAATATTTTTTGAAATCTAAAGTTATGATCATTGTGATTCTCAGGTATTTTCAAAATAGATTTAGATCCACTTGATTTTATTCTAAGAGAAAACCAACTTACCTAACAATAATGATTGGGAACTGTGTTGGTGCTTGGATGCCTATAGAGGGGGGGGGTGAATGTATCCATACACTAATTTCTTGCTCTTTTAGGTTTTTTGCACTTGAAGGTTAGCAACAGCAGTGGAAACAAAACAAAACAGAGAAACAGAATTGTAGAACCTAAAACCCTAAACTAAGCACAAGCTCAATACGCTAACAAGGAGGATTTATAAGGTTCGGGGATAATTTACCCCTACTCCTTGGCGTACCCGTAAGGTGGGCGATCCCTTGATCGTCGGTAGATCAAGCCTTGGGAAATCCGGATAAATCAATCCTTCTTCTCGGTGGAGTAACCTCTCCACACAATGTCTCAACAGATATGATATGAGAAGCACTAAGACAATAAACACACTTACAGAGCACAATGAACACAGACGGATACACTTCACCAAGCTCACTCAGCACAACTCTCACGCAAGAGCTCCCAGCTCTTCGTGTTTGCTTGTTGATGGACTCGCCAAGTTCTCCTCTGCTTCAGGGTGCTCAAGTTGCAGACACGTCAAAGGATCAAAGTGTATGCTTCAAGGTGCACAGTGATTGCCAAAGGATGATCAAGTGTTGCTGCAACAGAGAACTCCCTTTCTCTTCATCGCCAGCCAACACTTAACCTAGCTTCCCAACGCCAGGTCACAGACGCTCCTCTGCAACTCCCAGCTGCTCATCTGCAAATGCCCAGCTACCCTGACCTCTCCTGGACTCCCTGAGCTCTCCTCAGTCGAGCCCCAGCCATCCCCAGGTCAGCTTCCTGCCGTTGCCAGCAGCGCCCGTTGTAACCTGCGATGGAAAACTGCCAAACCTGATGTACCAAAAGACACCAGTTGACTCTCCTTAAGTGTTTGAATCATTCCTGCCTAACCTGCACACTGATCAAAGGCTTAGCAAATGTGTATTAAACAATATCAGCAGTGTATCAGAGGAAATCAGATCACGATCAGAACTCTGACAGCGCATTTTGAATTAAAGTTCAGCTTATGATCGGTCACCGGACCGATCAAAGAGGACCCTGATCTGTCACCGGACCGATCAGGGTTAGCCCTGACTGATCAGGCACCAGCCTGATCGATCCACAGTGAGAAACTGGAAATCGCGAACTCCTTGTGATCGATCACCCTGACCGATCACAGATCGTGGATCGGTCACCGGACCGATCCTGCATTAGCTGGGTTTCCTCCATCTTTCACAGCCACAAAGGCCTGATCGGTCACCTGACCGATCAGGTTGTGCCCCGATCGGTCTGGTGACCGATCAGGTCACTCCCTGACCGATCAGGAGCCATCCTGATCGGTCATAGTGAGGACCCACGATATTTGAACGATCAGCCTGACCGATCATGGTTCCTCTCTGATCGTTCCCCAGAACGATCAGGACCCGAACAGAAGCCAAACAAAGTTTCTTTTCTCTCCCTGATC
Source organism: Boesenbergia rotunda (assembly GCA_024364735.1). NCBI lineage: Eukaryota > Viridiplantae > Streptophyta > Magnoliopsida > Zingiberales > Zingiberaceae > Boesenbergia > Boesenbergia rotunda. The sequence goes on from JAGFNQ010001069.1 coordinate 831,943, forward strand.
GGTCACCAGACCGATCTGACTTCTCTGGATCGTTCGCCAGATCGATCCACAACAGAAGTCCGTGCCAATCTCCCTGATCGGTCACCAGACCGATCCAGCGACTTCCAATTCAACTCTAAGTCAAGAGAACGGCTCCCTAGCCTTCTCTGACTCATGCTCAGTCTCCCGTACCAAGACTCCGTGCTCAGCTTCACTCACTAGGACTTCATTCAACCTAGCTTCCCAAGCTAGGACCTGACTTCACTCACCAGGATTTCATTCAACCTAGCTTCCCAAGCTAGGACCTGGCTTCACTCACCAGGACTTCACCTAGTCCCACTAAGTGTGCCTAGTCCCACTAGGTCTTTTCTCATGCCAGCGTACGATCTCCCAGATCCACCTGAACTTCACCTAGTCCCACTAGGTGTGCCTAGTCCCACTAGGTCTTTTCTCATACCAGTGTGTGATCTCCCAGATCCACCTGGACTTCACCTAGTCCCACTAGGTCTTTTCCCATGCCAGCGTACGATCTCCCAGATCCACCTGGACTTCACCTAGTCCCACTAGGTGTGCCTAGTCCCACTAGGTCTTTTCCCATGCCAATGTGCGATCTCCCAGATCCACCTGGACTTCACCTAGTCCCACTAGGTGTGCCTAGTCCCACTAGGTGTGCCTAGTCCCACTAGGTCTTTTCCCATGCCAGCGTGCGATCTCCCAGATCCACCTGGACTTCACCTAGTCCCACTAGGTATTTTCCCATGCCAACGTGCATTCTCCCAGATCCACCTGGACTTAATCCGAATTCACTCAACCAAACTTAAATCATTGTCAACACCAAAACAATAATCGGGCCAGACTGCATCAACAATCTCCCCCTTTTTGTTGTTTGACAACCCGATTTAAATTTAGGTATTAATGATCAATTGAAGTCCATTCAATTTTCATAAGGGAATCAAGATCCTCCCCATACATTGACGAACCCTAAACTTAATCAACCATTCTCTCCCCCTTTGTCAAACATCGAAAAGGATATCGTTATTAAGTTTAAATATACCTCCCCCTTAAGCGAGGGTCTCTCCCCAAACCCAAAATAATCAAAGGTTAATCTTGAATTACACATGAAAATATATACAGAATAATATCATGGTCAAACATGTATATGCTTTATATGACAAGTAGTAATGCAGCTTCATCAGACTGATGATTGATATAGAAAAACTTCTAATTTATCTATGAACGATCAATTTTCAGAAAAATTTTTGTAATTCTAATTCGTTCACGATCAGACTGCATTAACAATTGAAATTTCATAACAGGGGTGTAGACTTCATCGACAATTGATATTTCAGAAAAATTTCTGAACCATGGTTTGGGTTTCTTGACTGAAAAATTATTCCTCATCAAAGAACAAGAGATCAAGAGACATGATTCAAACAACCCGTTCATATGAATTTCAAAAATTTCAACACAGGTTTGTATCGAATCAGTATTACATTTGTTCCAAGTGTGATGAGTATATTCCAATGGTAATCGGTTTGTACCAGATTTGTTTATATCAGTATGATCAGTAAACTGATACCAATCGATGAAAAGATGATCGGACTAAGGAGTTTTTGACCAAATCAGGGAATTTCCCGATCTGATCGGTCACCAGATCGATCAGGGTGTGTCCTGATCGGTTGGTGGACTGATCAGGTTCGGCACAAAAAGTTTCTCAGCTTGCAATTTCAGAAACCAAATTTCAGAAATTCTGAGAAGTTTCAGAAACATGTTTGTTTCACCTCTTAACCATTCCCAAATCCTAAATCAATTAGTTTTAATTTATTTGATCCTAAGAAGGGTTTCCCTTAACCAAAAAGTATTTCCCACATCATCAAGGAAAATCATTTCCGAGTGGTTTAAACATCTTAAGGCAAACTTGTATTCACTTTGTATTATGGTTGTACCAGCACCATTGGATGATGAAGCATGTTCCAAGTCTGTTCTTGGAATGATCAGATTTGAATCAAAATGTTCCAAGTATGATCATGTTTATTCCAAACAATCTTGATAATCCATATTACCCTTAGGTACTGATAACTTGATAATCCACTTAGTATTAGGCATATGAGAATATCAGATTCGAACAACTAAGTCATAGACCTTCAGTATTAAATCTTGAATCATCACAAATTATGTGTTAATACTTGTTCTTTAGCATGCACTTAAGTATCAAAAACATGATCAGTGGGAAAACAAACAAATCATGGAACTTGAGTACTAAATTTTAAAACATCATAAACTATGTTAGCATGCTGTTCTTAACAAAACTTGGCATCCAAGAAAATTTTGGCTTGCTTGAATCAAATTAGCATCAATATATGATTAAATTCCAAAACATGCTTGTATCAAATTGGTATTAAAATATGGTCAATTTCTAAATTTTGATCAGTTTAATGTATGTTTATAACATGTTTGCTCCAACTACTCAACTCCATAACCCTAATTCCTCCTTCTATTGATAATTCATGGATTATATTGGAAACTTCATAGTCCCAAATTTCTATTAAGTTCATTAACCATAGACCTAATTAGATTGGAGTTATGTTGAGAAATCAAGGTCCCGTGTGCACACAAATGAGAAGGTTTCCAGTGACACCAAAATAGAGTAAATGGGAAATATTTCCATGTATCTATATGGTGTATGGAGTTTATGATTTCCATTGGTTTTAACTCCAATCATCTAAATTCAAGATGAAAAATCATTCCTCATAGGCAGTATTTATTCATTAAATGAAGGAAATGGCAAGCACATCCCTAACTAGGAATGGATATGTTTTGGAGCACCAAATATCAACCACCCATGTTGATAGATGCTCCCCCTCAATCAAAGCTATACAATTCTAAAGATAGATGTTTTGGGTACCCAAATTTTGGGACCTAAAGCATCAACAATAAAGGACTAAGGCATGTAGAACTTAGGCACCCATGCCTTAGTCCTTTTCTTCCAGAATCATTCTGAGCACTCCAAACAGAAGAAACGCGCTAACGACGAAGTTCTATGACCAAGGAGGCTCCGGGAGGAAGTGCGCGACACTTCAGAGATCCAGATCGGCCGAGGTTTCGATTCTTTTTGGTTTGATTTACATTCAGTTCTTAACCTAGTGACCCGCAGAACAAGCCTATCTTTTATGGAGGAAGGCACTCAAAGCCAACGCGTGGGCTTGTTCGCATCACTTGTTAGATTGTAATGGAGGTCATGGGACCCTTAGGGTCCCTCTCCCACTTAGTTATTTGCATTTGAGGTTTTTCACATGTACACACACAACAAATACATAAACCAAAAAATAATAGAGCTATGATAAAATCCTAGATTTTTCTAACTATTATAGCCTTGGTCTCCAATGCGCCTCCAGTCGTGTCGTCATCTTGTCCACTCCATCCTATCCATGCGCAAGCCACCATGAAGGATTCCCCGAGCCGAGATGACTTGATTACTTATTTACATCCATTGATCCTATACTCCACGAAGGAGCGTACATGTCATCTAGATAAAAAGTAAATAAAAAGCATGGATAAACAAGTGTCATATTTAATTATAAAAATTAAATAACTTATCTAACCTCGTCAACCCCAAGGATTCAATTAATTTACATCAAAGCACAACCAATCACATACAAAGATCACAATTGTCATAATAGTTAGAATCTAGTGCTTGCAACACAAAGTTAGCCTACGCACATCCAAAATTTATCCAGCAAAAACAATGTACATGATAATGAGTAGAAAAATAATCAAATTCTAAACACACAAAATCGGAAGCACAGCTCTGATACCAGTTGTTGGTATGGCTTGGCAGTTTCCAAGACAACCACGTTGTGGTATCTGAGAGACCTCTCTATGTCTACGGATTAAAAAAAAATTTAATCCGAATAGAGACCCATCCCTCTAACGACCGACTCGTCGTCGTGTTAATTAATCCAAATTACAACTTAGCCAAAACCAAGGTTAAGGCCTTGTAACTTTCTGGATTAATTAAACGTGGAAATGACGATGATTTGGCTTTCCGATTTTTGTGTTTATCTTCGGGGTACAAGTAGTTAATTATTGTCTATTATAATGAATCAAAATAACTAACTAACATACATGAAATGACAAGGCAAAGTATCATGGCACAAATAAGACATAGCAAAATAAAACTGGAGCTCGCGAGAATTATACCTCACTGTTTACCCCGCAGTCTTCTACCTTATGACCCTCCCCTTCTAGACGTCGTGTGGGCAACGATATACTGAGACGCGGAGTCACCAAGGCTTTCGATGAACCACCTTTGCTTCTTCTTCTCTGTGCGCCAACAAACGCTAGCCCTAGGGTTTATCCACCGGCCTCCTGTTGGGGCAAGTTGCATTAGTGATGTCCTCCTCTAAATGTTTCAATGTTTGACAATATACTTACGTCAGTGATACATTGAACAAGGGAAGGGTGAGTGAAGAAAACTGGACCAATGTAAACCAAAGTCCAGTAATACTAGGCAAGAAGTCCTGGTCGTGCACTGGGCACCGAAGACCTGATCGGAAGTTGAGCAAGAAGTCCTGGTCGTGGACTGGGCATTGAAGTCCTGACCGGAAGTTGGGCAAGAAGACCTGACCGGATGATGGGCACCGAAGACCTGGTTCGAGGAATTTGGCACGAAGACCTGGCCGAGGGTTGGGCACCGAAGACCTGGCCAAGGGTTGGGCACCGAAGTCCTGGACCAAGGGTTTGGGCACGAAGTCTTGGTCCGAGGGATTTAGCAACTTAGCTGAGCGATGACTAAGGACAGAAGTAGAGACGGGTCGAGGTTCAGATGTCTCGAGATCTGAGAGTATCGGAGGCTAAGCAAAAGTCAACCCGAATGGACTGGGTGGCAATCGTCTCCTGAAAGGAGTAGGTGAAAGGTGCATTCCCGGGGGTGGGAACTTGCGTCGGTTCGACCTAGGGTTTCATGGAAATCCGAAGTCAGAACCAAGTCCTTATGGTTAAGATTGTGTGTATATTTAATTTGTATTTGTGTATCTTGCAGGTACCTAGAATGGAAGACAAAGCAGGGAAACAACACAGGAACCCAGCCTGCTAGGCACCCTCATTGAAGGGGGCACCCTAAAGGAGCTAGGTGCCCCCATCAACAAGGGCGCCTCAGTGAAAGGAAGCAAAGCAGGTCTTCATTCAGGCGCCTCGGTTGATACAGGCACCCTGGTTGAAAGCTGTATTTTCTGCTGCGAGTGCGAAGTAGGGATAAGCTTTGACGAAGTTGATTGAGGCGACTGGGAGGTCCAGGGCGCCCTAGTCAGAGGCCGTATCGGCTGCGACGAGTTCGGCGTGGAGATAAGGTTTGACCAAGCCCATTGAGGTGCCCCGGTGATCACGGACGCCATAATGAAGCCTATAAAAGGGGCTTCGACCCCAAGGCATAGAAAATAACTTCCAGAATCATTTTGAACGCTCTAAATAGAAGAAACATGCTAACGACGAAGCTCTGCGACCAAGGAAGCTCTAGGAGGAAGTCCGCGACACTTCGGAGATCCAGATCGGTCGAGGCTTCGATTCTTTTTGGTTTGAATTACATTCAGTTCTTAATTTCTTTAACTCTTTTTGATTGAAACTTCTGCACTGTAAGACGGGTTTCTCCGCCTCCGGAAAGTCCAAAAAGGAGACCATTAGTGGATGGGCATTCCGTCGCTTAGGCCTTGGATGTACTGACCCTGGGGGTTGGGAACCAAGTAAAAAATCGCACGTGCATTGCGTTATCTTTTATTCTTTCTATTTTATTTTCCGTTGTGCTACTAACGCTCTATCCAGAACGATTACTCTTAAGTTTATGAGTTTCTGCGAAAGGATTTTTTTTTACGATCGATATTCACCCCCCCCCCTCTATCGATGGTAGTGGTCCAACAATTGGTATCAGAGCCAAACTACTCTTCACCAGACTAACCGCCGATGGAGCAATGATGTCAGGAGTTGAGGGGGAGCCCAGGGGTGAATTAGGTACATTTTATATTTAAATGTCAATTTTTAAATTCCATATTACGTGTTTCAAGTGCAGGGAGAGAGGGCACAATAAAAATCAGTGCCCTACTCGTAAGACTCGTTCTTCACCAGAAGCAAAGGGGGCACCAGCGCCAGGTGTCCGGAGGGACAAGAGCCACGTACAATGCTTCAAGTGCGGAAAATACAGTCACTACAAGAATAAATGTCCGACAAAGGTACGCAAAATTTATATTCCGAAAAATTTTCAAATTCCTGCACTGTTATATGATAAGTTAGGAAATTTTTCTGAAAAATTAAATTCACTGCATAGACAGATTAATATTTTGCATGACCAGTTAGAAAAAGTAGATAATGCTAAAATATCAGAAATTAACTTTGTAATCCTTAATGTTAATTCCTTAATTTACAAAATTAATTCTGAAATTAATCTTAATTTTAATTTTGAAAATTTTGATAATGATAATGCTGATAATATTAATCTTGAAAATTTTTGTGATAATCTAGAAACTATTTTTGAAAATCTTGGTGATCATCAAGAAATTATTTCTGAAATTCTTGAAGATAATATTGAAATTAAATTTGAAATTATTGAGGATAATTTTGAAATTCTTGAGGATAATTCTAAGGATATTTCTGATGATAGTGGAGATGAAATCTTATTAGATGATAATCTAATTGTCAAATCTTTAGATAATATTGAAGACTATTACAAGACATTAACTAGTGGCCCGAATTACTCCACCTACTTTGAGGATATTGGAGGATGTGATTTTGAGGATGAGGAGGAGATAGAATTTTCTGAGATCAAGGATATAGTCAATAAAAATCACAAAGATTCAAATAAACTAGAATTATAGGAAAAACTTAAAAAGATAAATAAAGAAGAAATAGTGGATGAGTCGAAAATTTTCGAAATAATGAAAATTATGAACCTAAACCCATAACTATTAATTAATCATTTCAACCATAATTATTCATGTTTTAATTAATTGTTAAGTAATCCTTAATTAATTCAAATTCAAATTAATTCTTAATTAATTCAATTAATCCTTAATTAATGTAAATTCAAATTAATTCTTAATTAAATCAATTAATCCTTAATTAATTCAAATTCAAATTAATTTTTAATTAATTCAATTAATCCTTAATTAATTCAAATTCAAATTAATTCAATTAATCCTTAATTAATTCAAATTTAAATTAATTCTTAATTAATTCAATTAATCCTTAATTAATTAAAATTAAAATTAATTCTTAATTAATTCAATTAATCGTTAATTAATTCAAATGCAAATTAATTCTTAATTAATTCAATTATTCCTTAGTTAATTCAAATTCAATTAATCCTTAATTAATTTTAATTCAATTAATTCTTAATTAATTCAAAATCAATTAATCCTTAATTAATTTTAATTCAATTAATTTTAATTCAATTAATCCTTAGTTAATTCAAATACAATTAATCCTTAATTAAGTTTAATTCAATTAATCCATAATTAATCCAATTTAAATTAATAATTCATAATTCATAATTAATTCAACTTTAATTAATTCCTTCTTAATTTATCTTCAATTAATTAATTTAACTTCAAATTTGTTTCAATTAACTTAACTTTAACTCTTAAATAACTTAAACTCAAATTAAATAAAATCTTACCCAAACCGTAACAATTAAATTAAAAAATTAAATATGTCAAAGAGGGTTGGCATATTCGCGGGATCACATGACATGTATCAAATTGGGAATTTGATACATCTTTAGAAACTTAATTAAATATTTTGACTTCCTTGAATCATGCATTAATGTCATGAACATGCATCTGCTATTTCTTTATAATTTATGTCATGTCATTCATGTTTAAATTTATGCATGATCTAGAACGGCTATAGGAAAATGAATAGTTGAAACTAGAACAACCTAGTATTAGGTGGAGGTGAGATGATAGTACGTTAGGGAATCCCTTCTAATAAGGTCAGGTATATTCTACTTGGTCTGTTTAGTCTGGTGGAACTAGCCGAAGCTACCGATCCAAAATATAAGCTAGTTAGACCAAATTTTTCAAGAAGTAATTTGAAAATGAATTTTCGATAAAAGGTTTTGTCAAGGAAAGAGTTGATGATCCAATAAGGCTATGGCCAAAGAAGGCCTTCTGCCTCGCCAAGACCTGGAAGCCAATTAACGAAAATCAAATTCACTTTACTATTTGATAAATTTGAATCTAACACAAGTTTCAATCAAGTCTTATATTTAACAATGAATTAAGAAAAATGATTCAAAATATTTCATGCTTGTCTGATTGCCAATATATTATATGTTTTCAAAAATTATATCTTTTTAAAAAATTGTTTGACTCACACAATTAGACACATACCTCCTAGGACAACACTAAAGTTCCTTAAGGAACTTGGATAGAGTTAAACGGTGTCGGGTATAGGGGGAGTGGTTTATTCTTTTAAAAATACTCCTTGAAAAATCACTGTCTTTTAAAATGGTTTTCGAAAACTGTGCTTTAAATACTATTACTTATGTTTTTCGAAAACTATGCCTGACAAATTACCTTCATTTTAAAATATGATTCGAAATTTCAAAATACATTCTAAAATTGTACCTATGTCTCATTTGATTTTGATAAACCCTAAAGACACAGAGGAAGGTCCACTTTATGATCTACAAGGACTCCTAGGATGTGTCAAATTTAGGGGGAGTTTGAGCCAAAAAAATTTTTTTGAAAAGTTTTTTTTTCAATTATTTGTTTTGAAATTATTAGATAATTCCTTTGATTTGAACTAAACCCTAAAGACTTAGAGGAAGAGTACTTGTGGTCAACAAGCTTCCTAGGACTGGGTCAAGTTTAGGGGGAGGTCAAATTACAAGAATTATTTAATATGTTTTCATGCACTGCATTATGAAGTCCTTTTTGAAAACATAATTTTTCGGTCAAAGTACTACCTTTTTTAAATCATATTATCTCTCTATCACTTTCAATCTCTATCACTTTCAAAACAGTTTTTTTTTAAATAATATTTACTTGAGTTGGAGAATTTCCAAGACACTTAGGAAAATGTCCTTATAGTTAACAAGGTTTCCTAGGATTGTGTCAGACTGGATAGGAAACCAAGTCAAGTAAAATATTATGTTTTAAAAACAAGATGTTTCTAAGTACTTTCAAAATATGAGTTAAATTATACTTTTCAAAAATTCTAATATCTTTCAAAAGTGCTTATACTTTTCAAATATTCATAATATTTTTCAAAGTACTGATGTTTTTCAAATGCATAATATTTTTCAAAAGTACTTATATTTTTCAAAAATACATAATATTTTTCATAAAGGTAGTTATATTTTTCAAAAATTCATAATATCTTTTAAAGTGACCTATATTTTTCAAAGATACAGATATTTTAAAAGCACTTGCAACATTCAATAAGCTCAATATCTTTTAAAAGTACTTGCATTTTTTTCCCTTCAAAGTACAAGGTTTTGTAGAATAATTTTCAACGTCTTATTTTAAAATACAAAAATCTCTAAGTGAAATATTTTTGAGAAAAAAATGCATATTTTTCTAAGGAAAAATCATTTAAGTATGCAATTGTTCTTGTTAAACTAGCTCTTTGCTATGATTTCAAAAATTATACTAAGTACTTTCAAGAGAAAATCTTTTATTGTTGGTGCAAGTGTTTTGGTCATTTTTTGATGTATGACAAAGGGGGAGAGGTGCGCTTAAGTTAGAAAAGTTTTTGTTGTCCTCAAGAAGGATCAAAAAAAGGAAAATTAAAATGTTTTTCGAAAAGGGGGAAGGTACCTAAGTTAGATGTTTTTTCATTTTTCTCCCAAAAGATCAAAACTTATTTTCAAAACTTAGATCAGTTTTTCAAGGAGTATAATTTAGTCCCTTCAACCAATCTAACATAAGATATTGTCAAACATCAAAAGGGGAAGATTGTTGGGGCAAGTTATATCAGTGATGTCCTCCCCTAAATGTTTCAATGTTTGACAATATATTTAAGTCAGTGATACATTGAACAAGGGAAGGGTGAGTGAAGAAAACTGGACCATGGTAAACCAAAGTCCTAGTAAACCTTGGCAAGAAGTCGTGGTCGTGGACTGGGCACCAAAGACCTGACCGGAAGTTGGGCAAGAAGACCTGACCGGAAGTTGGGCACCGAAGACCTGGTTCGAGGAATTAGGCACGATGACCTGGCCGAGGGTTGGGCATCGAAGACCTGGCCGAGGGTTGGGCACCGAAGTCCAGGACCTAGGGTTTGGGCACAAAGTCTTGGTCCGAGGGATTGAGCAACTTAGCTGAGCGATGACTAAGGATAGAAGTAGAGACGGGTCGAGGTTCGGACGTCTCGAGATCCGAGAGTATCAAAGGCTAAGCAAAAGTCCACCTGAATGGACTGGGTGGCAACCGTCTCCTGAAAGGAGTAGATGAAAGGCGCGTTCCCGGGGGTGGGAATTTGCGTCGGATCGACCTAGGGTTTCATGGAAATCTGAAGTTAGTACCAAGTCCTTAAGGTTAAGATTGTGTATTTATTTACTTTGTATTTGTGTATCTTGCAGGTACCTAGAATGGAAGACAAAGCAGGGAAACAACACAAGAACCCAGCCTGCTAGGCGCCCCCATTGAAGGGGGCACCCTAAAGGAGCTAGGCACCCCCATCAACAAGGCCGCCTAGTGAAAGGAAGCAATGCAGGTCTTCATTCAGGCACCCCGGATGATATAGGCTCCCTGGTTGAAAGCTGTATTTGCTGTACTGAGTGCGAAGTAGGGATAAGCTTTGACCAAGTTGATTGAGGCACTTGGGAGGTCCAGGGCACCCTGGTCAGAGGCCTTATCGGCTGCGACGAGTTCGGCGTGGAGATAAGGTTTGACCAAGCCCATTGAGGCGCCCCGGTGATCATAGGCCCCCTAATGAAGCCTATAAAAGGGGCTTCGACCCCAAGGCTTAGAAAATAACTTCCAGAATCATTCTGAGCAATCCAAAATAGAAGAAACACGCTAACGACGAAGCTCTGTGACCAAGGAGTCTCCAAGAGGAAGTGCGTGGCACTTCGGAGATCCAGATCGACCGAGGTTTTGATTCTTTTTGGTTTGATTTACATTCATTTCTTAATTTCTTTAACTCTATTTGATTGTAACTTCTGGACTGTAAGACGGGTTTCTCCGCCTCCGAAAAGTCCAGAAAGAAGACCATTAGTGGACGGGCGTTCCCGTGCTTAGGCCTTGGATGTACTAACCCTGGGGATTGGAAACCAAGTAAAAAATCCCGCATACGCTGTGTTGTCTTTCATTCTTTCTATTTTATTTTCCGTTGTGCTACAAACGCTCTATCCAGAACGATTACTCTTAAGTTTACGAGTTTCCGCGAAAGGTTTTTTTTATGATCGATATCCCCCCCCTCTACCCTCTATCGACGGCACCGGTCCAACACCTCCTACCTTCCTTCCCACCTTGCACCGCTTGCCACCCTTGGCTCCCAAAGTTTTCCAGCCACAAGACAACTCTGAAAGCAAGAGGATGAAGAATAACAAAATGAAGAAGAAGAGATCAGAGCCTTCTCCTTCTTCCTTTGACCCGCCACAGCCTCGCTTGCCACCGGCGCCGCAAGCTGTGATCGCCTGCCACCGGCTGAGCTCCAGCCGCTCCCTAGGTGATCCCGCACAAGAGAGGAAGAAGAGGTGGAGAGAACAAGAAGAAGAAAGAGCTTCTTCAATCCCTACCGATGGCTTCTTCGTTCTCTTCACCGGCGGCGACCACCTATCGCTGAAACTCCTCTTTTCTTCTCCTCACACCACCGATCTCTCATCTCCTTGTTGCTGTCGTGTGACACCAAGAAGAAGCCAAGATTTCTTTGTCACTGGCCACCACAAGGAAAGGAAGCAACAAACAATGGAGGAAGAAGAAAGGATTCTTCTCCTCCTTCTTATGCGTGTCTGACAAGCCCAAATATACTAATTAAAGTTGTCACAAAAGTGTGGGCTCATCAGATTTAAATGTATATGAAATGCTGGAAACCCTTTTTACAATCAAAATATGAAAATGTAATATAGGGGCCACAGGTCGTATTTTTCTCAGGGACTAGTTGACGTTGTTTGATTCGCGCTTGTATTTAGGTGTCGTTTGTGTTTTCGGGTTTCAAATAATATGGTTTGGGTTTCAATTTAGAATAAAAACACAATGAGAATAAAGGAAAAACTCAACCATGGAACTTAACAAGTGATAGCAAGTTATCATTCAACCAATGGACCACTTGATCTACCAATGCACTAACCGAATGCGAAAAACCAAATTGATCCTAGGCGCAATCCAAATGCTGAGCAAGTGCATCTAAACAGGGCTGCAAATCTTAAGTTGAAGTTAGTGCAAGATTATAAACCCAATTTCAGGACTAAAGACTCGATACAAATAGGGATTTGAAACAAACTTGATACTCAATTATTCAAACATATGTGCCAATGCTAAAATCTGATACTAAGAGTAGGAATTATAAACCAAAGGCAGTAGTGAAATCTGGATTTCAGAAACAACTAAATGGAATTCGAGACAGACTAAGTTGAAAGCAAACTGTACACCAAATATCTTAACATGTCTTACTTGATACAAACTCACAAGATCATGGACTGATATGCCTAAAGATTATCAGAAATTTCAGCAATCACGAACTGGTAATTCAGACATATTTATTGATTTCAAAACACAATCTTCACTAGACAAACAGGTGAATTCCGGATGAAACCAATGCCAAATCAGCTTGGAACACAAAAGGAAAACTCTTGTGCCAATTTTTGCCACTTCTATGCCAAGAGATGAACTAATTTGCCACAGCTGTAACCCTGCAATTTAGAAAGGCTGATCGGGTAGAAACATTGCAGAAACTGAAGGAAAAATGCAGCAATTGATTAGAATGCAAAACTCCAAAACTCTAATGCAGAACTAAGCTGCAGACTTGCAGAAACTTGGCTGCAGGGATGCAATGTTCAGAATTTCGGACCAACTGAACACAAAACACGCAAGCAAATTAATTCAAGGGCTGAAATTAAAGGCAACACTTCAGTGATATACCCTCAGTAATGATAGCTACCATGTTCAGAATGAAACGAACTAGACAGATATAGGATTCAAGTTGCAGAAATGAAGATTGAAGCAAACAAGCTGAATGAAAATGCAGAAATACAACGAATGGAAACAAACTCAGATTTCATTCATTGACATACTAAATGCAATCTTCAATTGAGAGAATAAACTAAACACTAATAGCAATTCGAGCTGAACTGGAAAAAAACATCAGAAATCAAACTGAAATTGCAAAACAGGGGCTGATACGTAGTCTACAGCTGATACGCAAACTAAAAACGAGAAGGAAATTGAAATTAAAAACAATTACTCACTAAACAAATTCCTAACTACTTAACTTGAAGATTGAACCCTAATTTAAGCTAGAACACTGCAATAAATGAATTTAACCATTCTGAAACCAAAAACAGAAACCAAACTAAGCAGTAATGAAAATTACAGCTAATTGCAATGAAATTTAACTAAACAAAGCCTCAATCTCTCATCTCAGCTCACGAATCCTTGCTGTCACTCAAGGATAAGCCTCGAATTGAGAAATAAGCAATCCATACAAGAAACGAATCATCTGATACAAATTGCAGAAACGAAATAGCAGAAATGGAATCTAAAGCTAATTACTGAAAGTTAGCTAACTAAACTAAACCCCAATCCTTATCCTTGCTGTCACTCAAGGATTAATCGATTTGAGGTGGTCGCGCCTCGAATTAAAGGAAAATTGAAGCAAAAACCAAAGAAAACGAAGAACTGGAGACTTGCGGCGAAGACGCGACAGGGAAGAGCTGGGCAGAGTTTCTGATTAAATAGGAATCGATGGATGGCTGTGATTGATTTGAGAAGATCCAACGGCAGATCTTGATTTGATTTGAGCCAAACTTTTATGATGATGATCTGGGGTCAGGATCTACCTTGTGGTAGCTCGTGTAACGCCCCAAAATTTCCATTTTTAGTTTTTAAAGTCCTTAGAATTATTTAGAAATGGTTTAGAAATGTTCTAGATATTTTTAGAAATTTTTAGAGTATTTTTATGGAATTTTCCGAGTCCGTTTGGTATTTTTGGAAAAAGAGAAAGAAATAAAAAAGGGAAAAACGTTTAAAGGGGCAGCCGGAGTTCAAACCCGCGACCACCGCGAGACCGCACAAGCGCGCGACCAGCTGGGCTAGGTATCAAGCACAGAAAAGGAAGGAGAGTCATATATTTAAGTTGTAGTTAGGTCAATCCGCCCCATAAGTATAAATAGGTTATTAAAGAGAGAAGTTTTATTTTCTCTCAAACCCTCTCCCTCTCCCAAGGTTGCGCCGACCCCTCTCCCTCTCCTCTCTTGTGCGCACGCCACACCAAGCTTTAGAGGGCCGGCCAAGACTTTTCTCCAAGAGATAATCTTATATTCGGGATCCCCGCGGCGAGAGGAACGCGTAGACGTGAAGAATTCTCCGGGATCTCAAGTTTCTCTCGAGTCCTAGACGTCAATCTTGGTTGTAAGTCCAAGATATCAATGTAAGTACTGCTCACCTGCAGTAAGAGGCGATTTTTCCGCGAGAATTTCCTTTAAAAGTTTTAAAAGAGATAGTTTCTTTAGTTTATGATTTTTGGCATGTGATATTAGTTCATTATATGTTTGTATAAGTTGATTAAGCACCCTATATGAGATTAGGGCTAAGAAAAGTTATGAGAAAAGAAAAGAGAAGATAAACATAAGAAAAGAAAAGGCCAAGGCCTTAAGAAATCCCCAAAAGTCAAGACTTAGGGATTTTAGCACGCAAGGTGCTCGAGAAAATGCCAAGGCATTTACAGATAAGAAAGAAAAGAAAGAAAAGCTATTTTATTTTCTAAGGCCAGTACCCGGCGTCCAAGGGCGTCGTTAAAGAAATCCAGGTGTCCAATTCCAAGGTCTTGGCCCTGGTAGACCAAGGTCTGCTCTATTAGGATTGGTGGCTCGCTACCCCAACCTTTTAGGGAACGCGCATCAGATGGTACTTACGTCTTCAGTGGATCCAAGTGATTATTATTTTCAAGTATATGCTTTAGCAAAGTTTCTAAAGTTTAAAGAGTTTTCAAAAAGTTAAAGAATAGCTAAAGTTTCAAGTTGAGCCAAGAAAAGTAAATTGAGATTTATTATTGCTTGAGTATGCATGTTTTGAGTTATACATGTTCTTAGTTTTCTTTCAAGCATATTAGTATCTCATATGATGATCAGTTTGATCTAGAAGCATGTTTGCATATTTCGAGATTTTGTGAGCTAGATAGTACTTACTAAGCTTTATGCTTATAGATGCATTTCCTCTTATTGCAGATAAAGGTAAAGGCAAGCAATTCTGAAGGAAGACGACGAGGCGGTGCTGAGTAAAGTGTGTGTGGTGGCTGATTATGGAGAGATCCTTGAGACGAGACAATTTAGTTATTTGAATTACAATGTTTTAGTTCATTCAAATTCCAAGTTATTGCTTTATGGAGTTTAGCGAACATTTAAGCTTTGGATAGTTTTACATGCTCAATTTCTTAGAGTAAAGATTCCATGTCATTTCATTTAGCATACATATCCTTATGATTGCATTGGATGAGTAGAAGTGTGAGTAGTTAGGAATATTGATACATAGTTGGATATATTGATGCATGTGCCAAGATAGTACTAGTTCTCCTTTGAATCAAGTATTTATTGCTTAAATATGTTTAGAAAAGTTGCATTCACATTTCATAATGCTTTAGCAAGGTTATAGAACATGTATTTGGTGTTATGAATGCATAGGAGTCAAGATTGGTACAAACTCTAAGGTTAAAGTTCATATAAACTTGAATAGCTTATTTAATTCCGCAAAAGTCCTAATTCCAAGTTTATGGATTTGTTTTGATTGGCTAAATAGTTTAGAAAACTGGTATAGAGTATAGAAATGGTGTCATGATTTTGTATGGCTCGAAAGTATAGGTTTGGTGGAGTTTTGAAACAAGCTTCGAATCTGAATTTTCAAATTTCAGGCGTGCCAGTCGACTGGTTCAGAACCAGTCGACTGCCCTATCGAACAGTAGCTTCTGTCCGATACACCAGTCGACTGCCAAGAGGCCAGTCGACTGGTGCCGCGCCCAGGAAATTTCTGTGGCCGATACCAATCGACTGGTCAGATAGCAGTCGACTGGTACCATTACAGAAAAGCCCTATAGATGTAAAGAAGTGTGCCATGGTATCATGCATGACTATTAGAGTTAGTATATCATAGATAGATTTAAATTGAGAAGGAAAAAAAAGATTTCTGCATTTCTAGTCGTGCATTAAAGTCAAGAAGTAGATAGAAGTAACGATCCGTCTGAAGCAGAGAAGGCGGGTCGCTACAGCTCGGATCCTCCAGATATGCAACGGATGGTCCAGATCAACTCTATATGTGAATGGACGCTCTAGAGCCCTCCTTGCTTGATCCAACGGTTGATTTAGCTCCGATTGGGATGAAACCTTCAGATCTTGATCATAGAGCTTGATCAACCCTAACCCTAGCTCGGATTGCTTTAGATCGTCCCGGATGGCTCAGATCTAGCCGCTCTTGAATCGGACGGCCCGGATTAATCGTAGGCTTGATAATTCGATCCGGTTCACATCCGACTCAAGTTTGAGCCAGTATGTCCTAGGTCCAGGATCCTTTCATGCCTACAAAAATATATCAGAAAATTAGTGGCCAAATAATCCAAAAATTGTGTAATTTTGCAATTAAGTCCAAAATAAGATAAAGTTCCAAAACCTAGGGTAAAATCATAATTAAGCAATAAAACATGGGTCAAACATGGATTTTAGCAATTAAAATAATCAATAAAATGGTGCTTATCAGTGTCCTAGGAGAGAGAGAGAGAGAGTGAGAGAGAGAGAGAAGCTAGGGTTTTTGGTGATTAATAGAATTAATTCTCAATTAATAAATTAAGCCTTGTAACATGACTCCTATGGGTTATTTATAGGGCTAAGATAGGGACCATGTGGAGGAGTTGGTTCTGGGCCCGCTAATGGATCCAAACCCGATCCATTAATGGAGATCCATTCCACTAAAGGATCCCATTGAACTTCCTCACCAACCCTCATATTTTCATATGGGCTCCGCCTATTATGAGTAATCCATTTCCTCATGTTTAAGATATCATATGCTCGATAATTAATTTAATTTACTGATAATTAAATTAATTAACTACTTTATCCTTGATTAGTACCACTCAACCTTTTCATCATGCCAGACTATAGTCCACTTGCAAGATTTGACATGACGATCTTTTTGAGCTCACCAAGGGGGCATCATCAACCCGACTCACCAGGACATGGATTATGTCAATAATCAACGACACATCATATTATTAATATTATTTTCCATCTTACCAGACCTATCGATCTAACAGAATAGATCTCGCTCATTCGTAAATCAATGAGATGATTAATTAATAGTTGTGGGTTTAAGTTCATCATTTTCATTATCTCAAAAATTTCTGCTTCATCTTTATCTATCTTTTCAAATTTTTCTAACAATTCGGATTTGTTTGAATCTTTGTGAACTTTATTTACTATGGCCTTTATCTTAGAAAATTCTATCTTCTCCTCAAGATTAGATCTTTCAATATCTTCAAAGTAGGTGGAGTAAAGTGGGCCACTAGTTAGTTTTCTAGGATTATCTAAGGGAATAATTAAATTATTATCTAAAGAGATATCATCTCCACTATCCTCAGAATTATCCTTATTATCCTCAGAATTATCCTTATGATCCTCAGAATTATCCTTATGATCTTCAGAATTATCCTTATTATCCTCAGAATTATCCTATGATCCTCAAAATTATCCTTATTATCCTCAGAATTTACAAATTTAAATTCATAACTATCTAAAGGATTTTCAAATTTTAATTCAGAATTATCAGAGTTAAAATTATTAGAATTAAAGTTATGATAATTTATTTTAGAAATTATTGAAATGATGTTCTGAATTAAATAATTAAATTTTGATATTTTAGTCATATCTGTATTTTCTAATTTGACATGCAAATTATTAATTTTACTATGCAGTAAATCTAATTTATCATAAAATTAACTAAATTATCATAAGACAGTACAGAAATTTGTAAAATTTTTGGAATGTAAATTTTCCGTACCTTCGTCGGACACTTGTTTTTGTAGTGTCCGTACTTCTCGCATTTGAAGCATCTGATGTGGCTTTTATCTCTCCGGACTCCTGGCGCTGGTGTCTCCTCTGCTGCCGGTGGTGTAGACCGAGTCTTACGAGTAGGGCAATGATTTTTATAGTACCCTCTCTCCCTGCATGTGAAGCATATAACATGGAATTTAAAATTTGACATTTAAAATTAAAATGTACATGATTCACCCCTGGGCTCCCCCTCAACTCCTTGCGTCGTTGCTCCGTCGGCGGTTAGTAAGGTGAAGAGCGGCCTGGCTCTGATACCAATTGTAGGACCGGTGCCGTCGATAGATGGGGGTGGGGGGGGGGGGTGAATATCGACCGTGAAAATCACTCGTGGAAACTTCGTAGAATGCTTGGATCGTTCTAGACTTAGGACGTTAGTAGCACAGCGGAAAAGTAAATATCGAAAAATAAAAGCAAGACAGACACGCGGGGATTTATTTACTTGGTTCCCGACCCCCCAGGGTCAATACGTCTATGGCCTATGTACTCGACGTGAGTCCACTATTGGTCTCCTTTCCGAAATTTCTGGAGGCGGAGAAAACCCGTCTTACAGTTGATAATTACAAGCATGAATATTGAAAATTAAGTGCGGAATTAAATAAAAGCAAACCGAACAAAACAAAGTTTGAAGCTCGGTCGATCTGGACCTCCGAAGTGCCTTGCACTTCCTCCTGGAGCCTCCCGATCGTAGAGTCTCGTCTTTACCACGTTGTCGTCCGTCAGAATAGCTTACAACAGTTGTTTTTTAAGCAGAGGAGTTGAAGCCCCTTTCATAGTTCTCCTGGGGGCGCCCTGGACGTCGGGGGCGCCTGACACGTACCTTCGGATCCGAGAAACCTCATCCGCAGCTCGGTCAGTTCTTGTCCTTCCAGAATCAGCCTCGGAGCTGATGGAGGCGCCCGGGACACTGGGGGCACCCTGGTTGACATGGTCTGCTAGCTTCATGCCTGATTTTGCTTCGATTCACTTTTTGCTTTGACTCAGGATGCCCGGGACCTCTAGGGTGCCCTGCTTACTTCAGTTTCGAAGCAACTCTTGCTTCCTTGTTTTGCCTTGACTTTGGGGGCGACCGGGACCTCCAGGGCGCCCTGCCTAGCTGTCTGCCCATCTCCTTTGGGGCGTTCTGAGCTGCAGAAACACATTCCTTCGGTCCTGCATTCAAGGTTAGTTCCAAAACAGCAAAGCAAGAGTATTTAGATAATTTTTTACAGCCGTAGCTGTCTTGGTTCTGACTTCCAATCTCCACGAAACCCTAGGTCGAACCGACGCAAGTTCCCACCCCTGATAACGCACCTTTCACCTACTCCTTTCAGGAGACGGTTGCCACCCAGGCCTTCGGGTGGACTTTTGCTTAGCTTCCGATACTTCCGGACCTCGAGACACCCGAACCCTGACTCGTCTCTACTTCTGTCGTTAGTCATCACTCAGCTAAGTTGCTCAGTCCCTTGGACCAAGACTTCGTAACCAAACCCTAAGTCCAGGACTTCGGTGCCCAACCCTCGGTCAGGTCTTCTTGCCCAGTCCTCGACCAGGACTTCGGTGCCCAACACTCGGCCAGGTCTTCTTGCCCAGTCCTCAACCAGGATGTAACACCCAATAATTTTCATGAATTATTAGGAATTTTTTTGAATTTTCTGGCAATTTTTTGAAATAAAAATAAAAAGAAAAGGGAAAGGGTCGGATGGAGGTTTGATCTCGCAACCACGCGGCAAGCCAATCCTTGAGCGGGCTCGGCTAGCCGGAAGGTTGGGGGGTATCAAGCACAAAAAAGGATGGATCGAAATTATGTTATAGGTAAGTAAGTCCTTTTCATGAAGAGGTGTTTCAACTTCCGCTTAAGTAGCGTTAAATCCCCCTTTAGGTTATGGGAGTCGGCGCAAACAGGGGGCAAGGGAGGCTGCGAAAACAGGGAGAAAACAAGAGTTTTCTTCCTCCTTCTTCTTCCTCTTGAGTAGAGAACCTAGGGATTCTCCCCTAGGGCCAAGGAGTGATGATTCTCGCAAGGAAGAGAAAAGGAGTCCTACGCTAGGATTTTACTATATACTTAGTGAGTTTTCTTCAGGCAAAGGGGGGTAAGTAGATCACTCACTGCAATAGAAGTAGTTTCGTCATGTATTTCTCGTTGTAGAACTATATTTTGTGATCTAAGTGCATACTTTAAGACTATTGTAAATTATGTGTTTCTGTTTCTCAAGAAGACATATTTCTTATTATAGAACTTAACCTTGAGTAGGTTTTGTGTATGTGAATCTAAGCATGATAAGACCAAGTTCATGAAAAGTCTCAAAAAATGAGTTTTGGGTTAAGGGCACGCAAGGTGCTCGATGAATCATCCAAGTAAGAAAGGTAAAGGTTTGTAGAGCCAAATTTATGAAAAAAAAGATAGTTTGATAAGTATAAACAGTATGAGTAAGAAAGTTTTTTACTTTTGTAAAGTGACATGTACCGGGCAAATGAGAGGCCCTCAGAAAGTTAGAAAGAAGCTCTAATAGAGTGATGTGGCTAGCTACCCCGAAACCTATTAGGGATGCGCGCATTGGTACATTGATACCAGGTACAATGTCAAGGCCTAGCAAGTTGATTATTATTTTGAAGTATATGAGTATATGTAAGTATTTTCAGTTAAGTACATGTTTTGTTATGTATGTTAACGTTGTTATGTTACAAGCATGTTAAAAAGCAAGAGCAAGGAAGTTAGTGTTTTAAAGTATGGAAGCGTATAAGTATTAAGTCTCAAATGAAATCATGAGCATGTTAAGTTTGCAAGTGTTTTAATGCAAGTAAATGTTTTCAAACATGATTGAGCATGATAATTATATGAAAGTTCCCATGTGCAAGTATTTCCAAGTGCATGTATTTTGAAGCGAGCATCCTTTGAAAAGAGCATGTTTATCATTGATCGCATGGATTTGTGAGTTAGGATTTACTTACTAAGCAAATCGTTTATTAGTTGCATTTCCTTCTATTGCAGATAAAGGTAAAGAAAAAGCATAAGCTAAGGAGGCGAACGAGACTTGCATTGATGTTCAGTGGCGGCGGAACCGTGGGAGAGATCTTTGGGTTAAGTCTTATAGAAACTTGTGGTTGGTGTTTTGGATTAGAAGAACGTAATGATTTTGTTTAAACTTTGCATAGAGACAAAGTTGAGTATAAACTCTAGTATAGATTTCATATGTTTTGATTGTTTATTAAATTCCGTAGAGATCCTAATTGCAAGTTAATGGGTTTGTTTTGGGTTGCTAAGATGTTTATAAAACTAGTATAGAGTATAGATTTGGAGTTATTTATCTATATGCTTTGGAAGTGTATGAATTATGGACCCTTGAAAGGATTTCCCAGGTCTGAAACTGCAGCTTTCAGGCGTACCAGTCGACTGGTTCAGATACCAGTCGACTGCCATATGGAACAGAACCCTTCTGTTCGATGCACCAGTCGACTGCCAAGACGCCAGTCGACTGGTGCCGTGAACAGAAAGCTTCTGTGGCTGACACCAGTCGACTGGCCTTCTAGCAGTCGACTGGTGCCATGGAAAAAAAAATTTCAGAGCAAGTTAAGGGAAGTCAAGTAGTTGTAACCTAAGGCTAAGGATAAGGTAAAGTTAAGGTTAAGTAAAAGTGACGTCTGCCTTAAGAAAGAGAAGTCGGGTCGTCACAGAGTGGTATCAGAGCAAAGTTTCCACCCTTCCGCCACACTGACATCAAGCATCAATCCTGCCGCCTGCCAAGTAAGAAGTTCATATGTTGTAGTTTTGTATGCTTTTCATTATTGACTGCTAGTATCAGTAAGTGCATGATGATAAGGAAGTATGTTAGTATTATTATATGCTAATATGTGCATGGAGATAATGAAGTAAGTTAGTAAGAGATAATGAGCTTTTATTTTCTTTACACTATAGAGTAAGAGAATGGCAAGAGGACGTCCCAGAATTGTCCGAAATGAGGAGCAAGCTCCTAGAGAACAGGAGTCAATGGAGTCAGTACCACCATCAGACCTTCAAGGAGTGGTGGCCCAGCTTCAGAGGCAACTTGCTGAACAGCAGCAAGTCATTGCCACCTTGATGGCTAATCAGCAGGCCACCCCTGCTACCCCTCCAGTGGCGCCAGTGGCGCAAGTAGTGGCACCAGTGGCGACAGAGGTTCCCCCAGTACCTCTGGCAAGAGAAGTAAGACAAGAGGCATATCTGATCCAGTGGCAGAGACTGAAGCCCGAGAATTTTTCTGGCACAAGTGAACCATGGGATGCTCAGGCATGGTTCAAAATGGTGGAAAGTATAATGGAGTTACTGGACTGGCCTGAGGTGGAGAAGATAAAGTGCACATCCTTCTTCCTTACTGGAGACGCCAGGATGTGGTGGGAAAGAGTGAAGGCTAAGAGAAATGTGAGTCAGATGACCTGGGCCGACTTCGAAGCAGAGTTCTTGGAGGAGTACTTTCATATGAATGTAACGAACAAACACTACGATGAATTCATGGAGTTCCGTCAAGGAGAATTGTCTGTAGATGAAGTCGTGAAGAAGTTTAATCGACTAGCTCGCTTGTGCCCGGAGTTAGTTAGCACTGAAAAGGAAAGGGTCAGGTTAATGCTCAAGATGCTGAGGCCTCAGATAGCTCTGAATGTGGCCGGCGGTGGTAATAGACCGCAGACTTTGGAAGAACTAGTAAGTAGTGCTTTGATCACTGAACACTACTTAAATAGTATAAAGGTCACATGTGTGCAACAACAACAGGCATCAGCCCTAAAGTCCCAAGGAAATCCTCAAAACCAACAAAATTAGAAAGGAAATTCAGGCAAGAGGAAGCAGTGGGACCAGAAGTCTTCTGAGGGCAATAAAGGGGGCTCGTCAAGCAAGCAGCTCAAGTATTCCCCTTGCCTAAAATATGGGAAGATGCATCCCGGAGTATGTCATCAGGGCATGAGCGGATGCCATATTTGCGGAGCAGAAGGACATATGATGAAGGCTTGCCCTAACCGGTCGAGTATTGGCGGATGTTATATCTGTGGAGTAGTAGGACACCTGGCCAAGGCTTGTCCTAAAGCAAAGCCGCCTCCACCACAGCTCCTTCAGTACGGGGGTGGATCAGCCCAGTTGCACCAGATGCAGCCAGCAATGGAGGGACCCTATTTCAGTCAAGCGAGAATGGAAGCCCCACCAGCCACGACCAACGCCAGAATTTTCGCCATCACCAAGGAAGAGGCAGCAAATTCTCCTACTATGGTCACAGGTCAAATACTCATCTCATCCCAATATGCAGTTGTGTTATTCGATACTGGGGCAACCCATTCCTTTGTATCCATGTTTTTTTCTAAGAAGCTAGGGATCCCAGCAGAAAGATTGAGTCAGGAATTCTTAACAACTTTACCGTCGGGGGAAGTAATGGCCTCTACTGAGAGGCTGAGGGCAGTACCAATCTGGATTTCCAACCGAGAGCTCTACAGTGACTTGGTAGTCCTTGAGATGAAGGATTACGATGTCATTTTAGGGATGGACTTCTTGAGCAAGTACAATGCTTCTATAGACTACCGCAAGAGAAAAGTCAAGTTCACACCAGAAGCAAAACCTCCATTCGAGTTTATTGGAGACCCAAAGAAAAAGACAAAAAGGTTCTTATCTACCTTACAAGCTCAGAGAATGTTAGAGAAGGGGTGTTCTGGTTTTCTAGCTCATATAGTAGATGCAAGTCAAAGAGAAGGATTAAAGAAAGAGGAAGTGATGGTCGTCTATGACTATCCGGAGGTGTTTCCTGAAGTGTTACCAGGACTCCCTCCCAATCGAGAAATTGAATTGGAAATTGAGTTGGTTCCAGGAACCAACCCAATTTCAAAGGCACCTTATCGCATGGCACCAGCAGAACTGAAAGAGCTGCAAGAACAGTTACAAGAGCTGCTCGACAAGAGTTTCATCCGCCCTAGTCATTCACCTTGGGGAGCTCCTGTGTTGTTCGTCAAGAATAAAGATGGATCCATGCGAATGTGCATAGATTATCGAACCTTGAATAAGGTAACCATCAAGAGCAAATATCCCTTGCCAAGGATAGATGATTTATTCGATCAGTTGAAGGGAGCCACGGTGTTCTACAAAATAGATCTACGATCAGGTTACCATCAACTCAAAGTGAAGGAGAGTGATGTGCCAAGGACTACTTTTAGTACAAGATATGGGCACTACGAGTTTGTGGTCATGCCCTTTGGAGTGACAAACGCCCCTACGACGTTTATGGATCTAATGAATCGAGTGTTCAAGGATTTTCATGACAAGTTCGTCATTGTCTTCATTGATGATATCCTAGTGTATTCAAAGACTCAGGAAGAACATGACGAACACCTGAAGATAGTGTTGCAGACCTTATATCAGAGGGAGTTGTACGCCAAATTCTCAAAGTGTGAGTTTTGGCTTGACCAGGTGGCCTTTCTAGGCCACATCATTTCCAAAGAAGGCATTATGGTAGACCCAGCCAAGATTGAAGCAGTTAGTAACTGGAGTCGACCAACGAATGCTAGTGAGATCAGAAGTTTTCTGGGTTTAGCAGGGTACTATAGAAGGTTTGTAGGAGACTTTTCAAAGATAGCTTCTCCACTTACAGCCCTTACCAGAAAGAATAAGAAGTATGAGTGGACTGAAGACTGTGAGCAGAGTTTCCTTGAGTTGAAGAAGAGACTGATAAGCGCTCCTATTCTTACAGTATCCGAAGGTGATAAGAGCTTTGATATANGAAGGATTATGACTGTGAGATCCTTTACCACCCTGGTAAGGCAAATAAAGTAGCAGATGCACTAAGTAGAAAGACGTGTGCCACTTTGATGTCCTTAGGGGGTGCTTGGTATAAATTTGACAATGAGAATGGTAATGAGTTTGATTGAGGGGTTTATGGGTTTGGTGATAACCTAGTAGGGGGTGGGTTATGAAATCAAGGGTATCATATCCTTATTTTGATTTCGATTCTCGTATACCAAGCATCATCAATAGGAATGAAATAGATTTCATTCTCATTCCCACCTTCTAAACCCGCTTACCAAGCGCCCCCGGCCTTATCATCATTATCACCACCATTACAGAAGGAAATAGTAGATTATGGAGTTGAGATCATTTATGGGCAGTTAGCTCTATTGACACTAGAGTCAACCTTGCTTGAAGATATACAGAAAGAGCAAGCTGAGGATTCTGATATCCAAAGGATCAAGCAAGAGATACAAGAAGGAGAAAGTAAAGAGTTTAGAATATCTGACAGTGGGATACTCTATTATGGTGACCGTTTATGTGTCCCCAATAGTGAAGAGCTGAGAAAGAAGATTCTTGAAGAAGCCCATAGAACTCCCTACTCAATGCACCCTGGTTCCACTAAGATGTACCAGGACTTGAAAAGAAGATTTTGGTGGTCTGGAATGAAAAGAGACATAGCTAAGTATGTCAGCACCTGCCTGACATGTCAGAGAGTTAAAGCAGAACACCAGAGACCAAGAGGTGTCCTACAACCCATTCAGATTCCAGAGTGGAAATGGGAAGACATAGCCATGGATTTCATAGTTGGTCTACCAAAGACAACTAATGGCTATGACGCTATTTGAGTAATAGTAGACAGATTAACCAAGTTTGCCCACTTCTTGGCAATCAAGTGTCTTATTCGATTGAAAGATTAGCCCAGCTATATGTACAGGAAGTGATCCGACTACACGGAGTCCCGAAGACCATTATCTCTGATAGAGATGGTCGTTTCACTTCACACTTTTGGGAGTGCATATAGACAGCGCTAAGCACCAAACTGAAGTTTAGCACAGCTTTCCATCCCTAGACTGATGGACAGACAGAGAGAGTGAATCAAATTCTAGAAGATATGCTCAGAGCTTGTGCACTAGATTTCAAAGGCAGTTGGTGCAAATATTTATGTTTAGTTGAGTTTGCCTACAACAACAGCTACCAACTACTATTGGTATGACACCCTATGAAGCTCTTTATGGTAGGAAGTGCAGATCTCCCCTCTGTTAGTATGAAGGTAGTGAGAAGAAAGAAATGAGGTCTCAGACTGACCTTATAGATGATACCATAGAAGCTATAAAGAGCATCCGCCAGAGAATAGAAGCTGCTCAGAGTAGGCAGAAGAGTTATGCCGATGTACGCCGTAGACCGTTAGAGTTTGAAGTTGGGGATACAGTTTTCCTCAAGGTATCTCCTATGAAGGGTGTAATGAGATTCGGCAAGAAAGACAAGCTAAGTCCTCAATACATAGAACCCTACCTAGTGACGAAAAGAGTTGGCAAAGAAGCTTATGAGTTGGAGCTACCTCCAGAGATGTCAGCAATACACAATGTGTTCCATGTCTCAATGATAAAGAAGCATATCCCAGATGCCAACCAAGTGATTGAGCCATAGATGGTACAAGTTCAAGAAGATCTCAGTTATGAAAGTCGACCTATTCAGATAATAGATCGAGCAGATAAGAAGCTGAGGAACAAAGTGGTACCACTAGTAAAAGTCTTATGGCTGAATCAGAAGTATGAAGAGACAACCTGGGAATCAGAAGATAGCATGAGGCAAAGGTATCCAGAGCTGTTCTAAGTTTGAGGTGAACTTTTTATAAGGTAGGGAGGATTGTAACACCCAATAATTTTCATGAATTATTAGGAATTTTTCTAAATTTTCTGGCAATTTTTCGAAATAAAAATAAAAAGAAAAGGGAAAGGGTCGGGTGGAGGTTTGATCTTGCGACCACGCGGCAAGCAAGTCCTTAAGCGGGCTCGGCTAGCCGGAAGGTTGGGGGTATCAAGCACAGAAAAAAATGGATCGAAATTATGTTATAGGTAAGTAAGTCCTTTTCATGAAGAGGTGTTTCAACTTCCGCTTAAGTTGTGTTAAATCCCCTTTAGGGTATGGGAGTCGGCGGAAACAGGGGCAAAGGGGGCTGCGAAAACAGGGAGAAAACAAGGGTTTTCTTTCTCCTTCTTCTTCCTCTTGAGAAGAGAACCTAGGGCTTCTTCCCTAGGGCCAAGGAGTGAAGTTTCTCGCAAGGAAGAGAAAAGGAGTCCTACGCTAGGATTTTACTATATACTTAGTGAGTTTTCTTCAAGCAAAGGGGGGGGGGGTAAGTAGATCACTCACTGCAATAGAAGTAGTTTTGTCATGTATTTCTCGTTGTAGAACCATGTTTTGTGATCTAAGTGCATGCTTTAAGATTATTGTAAATTGTGTGTTTCAGTTTCTCAAGAAGACATATTTCTTATTATAGAACTTAACCTTGAGTAGGTTTTGTGTATGTAAATCTAAGCATGATAGACCAAGTTCTTGAAAAGTCCCAAAAATAAGTTTTGGGTTAAGGGCACGCAAGGTGCTCGATGAAAGTTTCAAGTAAGAAAGGTAAAGGTTTGTAGTGCCAGATTTATGAAAAAAAAAGATAGCTTGATAAGTATAAACAGTATGAGTAAGAAAGTATTTTACTTTTGTAAAGTGACATGTACCGGGCAAATGAGAGGCCCACAGAAAGTTAGAAAGAAGCTCTAATAGGGTGCGGTGGCTAGCTACCCCGAAACCTATTAGGGATGCGCGCATTGATACATTGATACTAGGTACAATGTCAAGGCCTAGAAAGTTGATTATTATTTTGAAGTATATGAGTATATGTAAGTGTTTTCAGTTTAAGTAAATGTTTTGTTATGTATGTTAACGTTGTTATGTTACCAGCCTGTTAAAGAGCAAGAGCAAGGAAGTTAGTGTTTTAAAGTATGGAAACGTATAAGTATCAAGTCTCAAAAGAAATCATGAGCATGTTAAGTTTTCAAGTGTTTTAATGCAAGTAAATGTTTTCAAGCATGATTAAGCATGATAAGTATTTGAAAGTTCCCATGTGCAAGTATTTCCAAGTGCATATATTTTGAAGCAAGCATCCTTTGAAAAGAGCATGTTTATCATTGATCGCATGGATTTGTGAGTTAGGATTTACTTACTAAGCAAATCGCTTATTAGTTGCATTTCCTTCTATTGCAGATAAAGGTAAAGAAAAAGCATAAGCTAAGGAGGTGAACGGGACTTGCATTGATGTTCAGTGGCGGCGGAACCATGGGAGAGATCTTTGGGTTAAGTCTTATAAAAACTTGTGGTTGGTGTTTTGGATTGGTAGAACGTAATGACTTTGTGTAAACTTCGCATAGAGACAAAGTTGAGTACAAACTCTAGTATATATTTCATATGTTTTGGATAGTTTATTAAATTCCGCATAGATCCTAATTGCAAGTTAATGGGTTTGTTTTGGGTTGCTAGGATGTTTAATAAACTAGTATGGAGTATAGATTTGGAGTTATTTATCTATATGCTTTGGAAGTGTATGAATTATGGACCCTTGAAAGGATTTCCCAGGTCTGAGACTGCAGCTTTCAGGCGTGCTAGTTGACTGGTTCAGATACCAGTCGACTGCCATATCGATCAGAACCCTTCTGTTCGATGCACCAGTCGACTGCCAAGACGCCAGTCAACTGGTGCCGCGCACAGAAAGCTTCTGTGGCTGACACCAGTCGACTGACCTTCTAGCAGTCGACTGGTGCCATTGAAAAAAAAATTCAAAGCAAGTTAAGGGAAGTCAAGTAGTTGTAACCTAAGGCTAAGGATAAGGTAAAGTGAAGGTTTAGTAAAAGTGGCGTCCGCCTTAAGGAAGAGAAGTCGGGTCGTCACAGGCTCAACCTCCCCCGATCGGGGTCACGCTATTATCTTCACTGGTCTCGAACTAACATATTCTTCACTAGTCTTGGACCAGCTTATTGTCCCGTTCGGAGCTCAACTTGACCCGATCGGGGTTGAGCTATTATCCACAATGGTCTCAGATGAGCTTATTGTCCCGTTCAGGGCTCAACCTCCTTCATTCGTGGTCGAGCTATTATCTTCACTGGTCTCAAACCAAAATATTCTTCATTGATCTCAAACCAGCATATTATTCCATTCGGGGTTCAACCTCTCCCGATCGGGGTCGAGCTATTATCTACACTGGTCTCGAACTATCTTATTGTCTCGTTCGGGGCTCAACCTCCTCCGTTCGAGATCGAACTATTATCTCTTCACTGGTCTCGGACCAACGTATTCTTTGCTGGGCTTGGATCAGTATATTATCCAATTAGAGGCTCAACCACTCCCGTTCGAGGTCGAGTTATCTCCACTGGTCTTAGAGCAACATATTGTCACGATCGGGGTTCAACCTCCCCGTTTGGGTTCAAGGTCGAGCTATATATTTTCCACTAGTCTTTGACCAACATATTGTCTCGATCGGAACTCAATCTCCCTCGTTCGGGGTCGAGCTATCTCCATTGGTCTCATACCAGCATCCTCACGATCTCGGGTTTTCCATATTATATCCTCGCGATCTCGGATTTTCTATATCGATCCCTTAGCCAGATTTCTTCATTATTAGCTTCTCAGTTAAAAGTGATTGGCCTTATGACAGACTTGGAGTTTCTAGCTCCCTGGAGATTCTTTTAATCATCCTGCCATAATACAATGGTCTAGTTAGTCGGACTTGTCTTGTTCGATTAGACTTGAGGGGATGCTTGTGTGATACGGGAGATATGAAGTAGGCTCACGTGGACTCGATCAACATACGTCCATGTGGTCAACTCAGAGCTTACAAGGCACTTCTTAATGCTCCATTTAATACTCCTTAATGCTCCTTTTAATGAGGATTTATATGCTCAATTTAATACTCTTTAATATCGTTCTTAATACCATTTAATGCTCCATGAAAACTGATGGAGAATCTCTCCTTATAAGGGAAGGAACAGATGAAAGGAACGAGAAAAAGAGAGGCTCTACGATAATTATTTTTTTTATATTTTCTATGCTTGATCTTTATTTTCCATGTTGACTTAAGCATCAGAGTGGTCTCGTCGGGCTTTCCCAACGAGACCTTTGATGTTTGTTATTCTCCGTAGAAAATCATCGGGGCTATGGGAAGAAACATCAGAGTGGTCTCTTGATGTTTGTTATTCTCCTCAGGAAATCGCGGGGCTACGGGAAAAACATCAGAGGAAGCTTGCTCGACGTCCTTGTTCTTTATACCGCTAGGGATTTCTGCCGCCGCATCGACATGGGGGATATCACCACCGAAACATATATCATTCTAATGTTTTTTTTACTGT
Organism: Boesenbergia rotunda; assembly: GCA_024364735.1. NCBI lineage: Eukaryota > Viridiplantae > Streptophyta > Magnoliopsida > Zingiberales > Zingiberaceae > Boesenbergia > Boesenbergia rotunda. The sequence goes on from JAGFNQ010001069.1 coordinate 862,271, forward strand.
CCATAATATCATCAAAATGATGTGTTTCCATATTTGCCCCGAGTTACGACACATGGAAGGGTAATTAGTTGTCTCCCAAGTATTCATGGTTTGATCCTTGGCTACGATGAATTTTATAAGAATTTTTTCTTCAAATATGGAGTGCAACTATGAGATGTTGAGCTTCTGGACCGTCCGTCGTAAATCCGATTCACCCTCACGGCAGATAAGAAACTTTTATGTAACCGAATCGATCATCTCAAATTCAATATTATCCAACTTAATTAATTATTTTTTAAATTTATTTTAATAATCGATAGAAATTATTATTTCAAATTCAATTGTTATATTATTATTATTTTAACAAAGTGCCAAAACCCCAAGACTAACGATGTGCAAAAGTCCTACTCAGTTCCCTGACTGGGCTTCCACCCAAACTGCAATGGCAACCAAATCCAAATTATTTATTGAGATTTTTAATCTATCATTTCAATCGTGTTTATTATTATTATTATTATTATTATTATTATTATTATTATTATATATATATATATATATATATATATATTCCATTAATGATTTAAAGTTCGGCAATTTACCAAAAGGCGCACCCAAAAATTGATATTTACCAAAAAGCGTCCCATGGTTTCATTTTCACCAAAAGGCGCATTAATTTTAGTGAACTTCATCTTGTACCCCTCCTGTTATGCACTGCCTTTCTCTTTCTCTCTCAATAACAAATTCCGAGACGCCAGCACGTGATATTTCATACTTTTATTTTAAAATAATATATTTGGAACGGCGCTAAAAAAAACGTAAGGTCTACAGTAAATGAAAAAATATAAATAAATAATTTTTATCCTAATGTGCACGCATGCAAATAGAAATTCCTAATGTAAGGTCTACAGTAATTGAAAAAAAAACGTAAGGTCTACAGTAATTAAATTATCTAACTTATTTAAAAATATAAATAAATAATTTTTATAATTAATTAATAGAAATTAATATATTAAATAATATTTAATAAATTCATTAATGTAAAAAATATTGAAAAAAAATTGAAAAGAAAGAGCGTGGGCCTGAAATCAACAGATTTCAGGCCCACGCTGGGCCTGAAATAAATTATTTCAGGCCCACGCTGGACCTGAAATAAAAATATTTCAGGCCCAGCGTGGGCCTGAAATTTTTTATTTCAGGCCCACGTTGGGCCTGAAATCTTTTGATTCAGGCCCGACGTGAACTCAATTTTGTTTCTATTTTAAAAATATATTAATATATAAAAAACGTATTAAAACTCTTAATTTCAGATTCAAACACAGGGCCTGAAGTCATCCCAAGAGGGTCTGAAGTCAAATAACTTTAGATCCTATAAATAATTAATTTAATAAATAACAATTAAATATAAAAAAATATTTTTAAAATTAAAAAATTTTCAGTGCCCTGGGGCCTGAAGTCATCAGACTTCAGGCCCTCCATCATTGATATAAAAAAATTTTTTATAAAAATGTTTAATATATAATTACATATTATATAGGAGTGGTTTAGGTATATCAGTGAGTTTTGAGCAAAACTCACTGATGGACCTACCATATTTGGAATTCTGAAAACCCTATATCAGTAGACAGGGTTGACCTAGGAGATGAGATTTTGGGTGCCGAAACCTCTAATCTTGCTGTATCACCAATGCTATAGGAGTGGTTTAGGTATATCAGTGAGTTTTGAGCAAAACTCACTGATGGACCTACCATATTTGGAATTCTGAAAACTCTATATCAGTAGACAGGGTTGAGCTAGGAGATGAGATTTTGGGTGCCGAAACCTCTAATCTTGTTGTATCACCAATGCTATAGGAGTGGTTTAGGTATATCAGTGAGTTTTGAGCAAAACTCACTGATAGACCTACCATATTCGGAAATCTGAAAACCCTATATCAGTAGACAGGGTTGAGCTAGGAGATTAGATTTTGGGTGCCGAAACCTCTAATCTTGCTGTATCACCAATGCTATAGGAGTGGTTTAGGTATATCAGTGAGTTTTGAGCAAAACTCACTGATGGACCTACCATATTTGGAATTCTGAAAATTCTATATCAGTAGACATGGTTGAGCTAGGAGATGAGATTTTGGGTGCCGAAACATCTAATCTTGCTGTATCACCAATGCTATAGGAGTAGTTTAGGTATATCAGTGAGTTTTGAGCTCTCCTATAGCATTGGTGATACAGCAAGATTAGATGTTTCGACACCCAAAATTTCATCTCCTAGCTCAACCCTGTCTATTGATATAGAGTTTTCAGAATTCCAAATATGGTAGGTCTATCAGTGAGTTTTGCTCAAAACTCACTGATATACCTAAACCACTTCTATAGCATTAGTGATACAGCAAGATTAGAGGTTTCGGCACCCAAAATCTCATCTCCTAGCTCAACCCTGTCTACTGATATAGAGTTTTCAGAATTCCAAATATGGTAGGTCCATCAGTGAGTTTTGCTCAAAACTCACTGATATACTTAAACCACTCCTATAGCATTGGTGATACAGCAAGATTAGAGGTTTCGGCACCCAAAATCTCATCTCCTAGCTCAACCCTGTCTACTGATATAGGGTTTTCAGAATTCCAAATATGGTAGGTCCATCAGTGAGTTTTGTTCAAAACTCACTGATATACCTAAACCATTTCTATAGCATTGGTGATACAGCAAGATTAGATGTTTCGGCACCCAAAATCTCTTCTCCTAGCTCAACCCTGTCTACTGATATAGAGTTTTCAGAATTCCAAATATGGTAGGTCCATCAGTGAGTTTTGCTCAAAACTCACTGATATACCTAAACCACTCCTATAGCATTGGTGATACAGCATGATTAGATATTTCGGCACCCAAAATCTCATCTCCTAGCTCAACCCTGTCTACTGATATAGGGTTTTCAGAATTCCAAATATGGTAGGTCTATCAGTGAGTTTTGCTCAAAACTCACTGATATACCTAAATCACTCCTATAGCATTGGTGATACAGGAAGATTAGAGGTTTCGACACCCAAAATCTCATCTCCTAGCTCAACCCTGTCTACTGATATAGGGTTTTCAGATTTCCGAATATGGTAGGTCTATCAGTGAGTTTTGCTCAAAACTCACTGATATACCTAAACCACTCCTATAGCATTGGTGATACAGCAAGATTAGAGGTTTCGGCACCCAAAATCTCATCTCCTAGCTCAACCCTGTCTACTGATATAGAGTTTTCAGAATTCCAAATATGGTAGGTCCATCAGTGAGTTTTGCTCAAAACTCATTAATATACCTAAATCACTCCTATAGCATTGGTGATATAGCAAGATTAGAGGTTTCGGCACCCAAAATCTCATCTCCTAGCTCAACCCTGTCTACTGATATAGGGTTTTCAGAATTCCAAATATGATAGGTCCATCAGTGAGTTTTGCTCAAAATTCACTGATATACCTAAACCACTCCTATAGCATTGGTGATACAACAAGATTAGATGTTTCGGCACCCAAAATCTCATCTTCTAGACCACTCCTATTAGATGTTTCGGCACCTAAACTCACTGATATACCTAAACTACTCCTATATAATATGTAATTATATATTAAACATTTTTATAAAAAAAAAATTTATATCAATGATGGAGGGCCTGAAGTCTGATGACTTCAGGCCCTCCTTGGGCCTGAAGTCGGATGACTTCAGGCCCCAAGGCACTGAAAATTTTTTAATTTTAAAAATATTTTTTATATTTAATTGTTATTTATTAAATTAATTATTTATAGGATCTGAAGTTATTTGACTTCAGACCCTCTTGGGATGACTTCAGGCCCTGTGTTTGAATCTGAAATTAAGAGTTTTAATACGTTTTTTTATATATTAATATTTTTGTTAAAATAGAAAAAAAATTGAGTCCACGTCGGGCCTGAATCAAAAGATTTCAGGCCCAACGTGGGCCTGAAATAAAAAATTTCAGGCCCAACGTGGGCCTGAAATAAAAAATTTCAGGCCCACGCTGGGCCTAAAATATTTTTATTTCAGGTCCAGCGTGGGCCTGAAATAATTTATTTCAAGCCCAGCGTGGGCCTGAAATCAACATATTTCAGGCCTACGCTCTTTCTTTTTAATTTTTTTTTCAATTTTTTTTACATTAATGAATTTATTAAATATTATTTAATATATTTATTTCTATTAATTAATTATAAAAATTATTTATTTATATTTTTAAATAAGTTAGATGATTTAATTACTGTAGACCTTACGTTTTTTTTTTCAATTACTGTAGACCTTACATTAGGAATTTCTATTTGTATGCGTGCACATTAGGATAAAAATTATTTATTTATATTTTTTCAATTATTGTAGACCTTATGTTTTTTTTAGCGCCAATTCCAAATATATTATTTTAAAATAAAAATATGAAACATCACGTGCTGGCGTCTCGGAATTTGTTATTGAGAGAGAAAGAAAAAGGCAGTGCATAGCAGGAGGGGTATAAGAGGAAGTTAACTAAAATTAGTGTGTCTTTTGGTGAAAATGAAACCATGGGATGCCTTTTGGTAAATACCAATTTTTAGATGCGTCTTTTCGTAAATTGACCTTTAAAGTTTTGCATGCGTCCATATCAATTGTTAATTTGTATCAAATCTGCGTGAGTTGAAGTATCAATCAAGTAACGTATTTTGAAGGAATCCAAACCTTGACGCTAACAGTGTGCGTAGGTGATTGATATGTATGTTTTGGGCTGGCAGACGAAGTGAAATGGATGTTTCAAGGCTCCATTTTGACCGCGGCCGAATAGGCCGAGAATCAATTAATAATCGCAATTATTCCCTAGCTTTGGATTTTCCAAGCACCGATCCATGGACATACATAAATAAGGACCTTCAATTTATTTTATAGAAAGCAAATTGATTTGTTCTACTTGATGATGAAATTTTGATAGGAATGGAATTGAAAGGGCAACGATTTGTTCTATTTCTCTCCCTTTTTTTATTGAGTTATGTACATAATAATATTTTGTATACAATTGAGAGCTGACATCTGTTTAAGAGAGAAGAATTTTATTTTTTTGAGGGATTATTCTTATAAGATTAATCTTATATATTTTTATGATAATCCATTAGTTGAGTACTACCTTGATTATGTCGTAGGGATAAATATTTTGTGTATAATTGACTAATAAAATTAAATGGAGGTCAAATATAAAAAATATGTATAATAATTACCTCAGCCAACGATCACGTGGTCATAATTCAATCAATATGCGCATAATTTTATCAACTTGGAGTTTGCAACTTCAAACAAACCAAACGTGTCGAGATTTTAGTGGATGATACCGGACGCGAACAATTTACTAAATAAATAATTAAAAGTTTTTTAAACCACCATATACATCATATACAGGATTTTGTTTTTTCGGGACTATTGTTAAATTATCGTTTACTCGTAATATGGTCTCCAATTATAAAATATATTTGGTAAAAAAATTCTTTCGAAATGAAATACAGTCATAAATATTGAGATTCTAGACTGATTGACCCAAATAAAGAAAAAAATCACAATTAACACATTTTAATTATAATATTTTTAAGAAAAAAAATATTTTATCAAAAAAAGAAATTATAGAATTGAACGATCTTATGTGGATCAAAATAAATCCTACCATCTAAATATTAGGAATATAAAAAATAACTTAAAAATTTTGAAAATGAAAATTATTAAAAATAGTAAAAAGATTTTGAAAAGGGTTTAAATAGTATAATTTGGGGTTAAAATTTGACGGTTATAGTTTCACCAATAAAAAACATAGATTTTTGAATTTTGTCCGTGTAACCACTGACAGAATTTAATTCTAAGTCTCGAATTAAAAATTATGCTCTTTGAAAATTTAAAAAATCATATTGATGTTCATCATGGATTGGCCTTCAGTTAGAAACTATCATGAGACCGGATCCTGCTATTAAATTCATCATTTAGAGGAGTTTTTTAATAAATAAATACATTTTTATTTAAAAAACCTTTATTTTTTATATTACGGTAGCCGTTACAAAATTACGACTACTACATAGTTATAACATCATTTATTATTTATATTATAATAATTTTGATTTATAAGTATTATAATATAATATTATTAAATGGTAAGAGTTATAAATCATAATGACTATAATAACATTGAACAAAAATATTTTCAAAAATAAAACTAAGACGGGATGAAAAAATTGTTTTAATAATAATTCAAAAAAATGTCCTTCCAACTATTCCAATAAAGAGAGCGAGTCTCGATTTGATATTTTTTTCTATGTTAAATGAAAAAGTATTCTGGATGAGGATGAACTCCTAGCTAGTAATTATCTCCACCAGCATTAATTTGTCTCAAACAGATTAAGTTTGGATATGTATTTATCTTCTCTACTAATTTTGAAAAGTTATGTCTATTTTTATTAATACAATGTCCATTCAATTAAGTATTATATATTAAAAATGGTAAATTTTACTGGTCAGATTCATCTTCTAGCCATCAAAAATTATCGGGATTAAAATGGTTATATACGGTTTTAGCAACAACGGGATTTGTCTACCGAACGAATAGAAAAAGTATACATGTTTGACTGAAACAAAATTAGCGAATAAAATAAATAATAATAATAATAATAATAATTTTTACAAATTAAAGTAAGAATATATCACATCGACACGGTATGGATGGATTTAGACAGCAGCGTGACAGAGACGCATGCAGTAGGCACAGGAGGCCAAGCCCCAGGATCCCCACGTACGTCCCACCCTCTCCTGCAACCGTCTGCCTGAGACGTACGCCATCAATCATAATTACGGCAATAAACCGGCCTCCATCTCTCTCCCCTTTATCTTGTAGAGAAGTAAGAGGCCCTCGAAGAAATCAGATGCTATGTTTAAATCTTTTAGTGATAAATTAAAGATACAGTGTTTGCAATTTAATTATGATATATTATCTGTAATTTTTTATTATTAGATAATAAAATTTTAATTATATATATGTATGTATATTTGATTTATTGTGGTCATCCATGAGAAATTTTTATGACATTGACGTTCACATCTAACCGGGTTAATCGTTCTATAAGATAATAATATTTGTTATTTAATATCATCGGCTCTCTAATTAAAAATAAATAAAATATATATAAAAAATCCTGCATTCAAAATTAATTTCCCTCCTTACTATTCCAGGGATTGGAAATTATGCGCTTAGGCAAGTTTAGTTGTATTTCAAATCTAGATGGATAGAATATAGTCCGTCAAAAATGATTTTTTTAAAAATAAAAAAATATTAATTTAATATAAAAATAAAGGAGAAAAAGATAATTTAATACGAAAATAAAAAAGAAATAATATAATTAGATTTAAACACCTTTAATGATCTTAAAATTAAAAAATTAATAATTTTTTTTAAGTTAAAAAATTAATTTAATATTAAAATAAATACAAAAGGATATAATTTAATATGAAAAAATAGGAAAAGAATAATTTAATATAAAAATAAATAAAAAAGATATAATTGGATTTAAAATTTTTAATGATGATTTAAAAATTAAAAAAATTAAAATGAAAAAATTCTAACGGACTAGATTATACTCATTTAGTACCGTCCTTAAAATTTAAGTGGAATGCAAGATGATTTTCTTTTCAATTAGATAAAATTTTAAGACATTGATTGTTAAACGACGAGACATTTATATTTTTGAATTTATCTTAATGATCGATAAATTTTTTTTATAAAATTGAATTTATCATCTACTAAATTAATTGATTCAAAGAACTGAATATGGGATTAGAAAAAATTGACATGAAAGTGCCAACGTACTAAAATATAGCGGACCTTAAGTACGGATGATAATTCCTCCGATTTTATTGAAGGATTTGATATCCGACTCAAATGAAAGAGAATATACTTTTTTTAAAACTTGATTAAATAATTAGATAATCAAATATGAATATTGAAGTAATCGAGGAGCTAGATTTTGTAAAATTATATATATATATATATATATATTAGACTTGAATACCTATCAAACTTGGATACCGATTAAATATGTTTTTATATATTAAAAAAATCCAAAATTCACTCATTATTTTTTAAGGATGTTTAATCTGTTTTTACTTTTTATTGAATATGATTATTTTTTTGAATGGGATTAAATTAGGAAGAGACTATAGAAGTTTAATATGTTTTTGTTGAATTATGTTTTGTTTGGATATGATATTAATTTAATATATTTTTATTGAATAATAATAAATAATTAAAATTATTAATATAAAGAATAATCCACGTACGATGTATATGAGTATGAGAAATATTCGATTCTGATATATATGAAAATTGAAATTTAACAAGGATGGAAATAAATATGATAGATAAGGCTGAGAACGAAAGATTGAAATTCGATTTAAATCTGATTTATCATCATCCCTGCCAGCAAGGCATCCGAGATTCGATTTGATTTGATATGACGGTGCTCTCGGGCGCGTCTACGTTGTACTAATTACCACTGCCGATTTTACTGCCGATCCGCGCCATAATGATGGAGCAGGAACCGGCGTCGGCCTGAGAGAGAGATCTCTTTTTAAAGCAGACAGTGGCATAAAGTACGGACATGGGATAAGGTGCATGATACCCTCCCTCCTCCCTGGTCCCCCTCCGTCTCTGTCCCTTTCCTTTCCCTCCCCCATTAAGTTATTAAAACAACAACCACCGAGCAATGAATCTGAGGCAGTCAGTGATGGCGTGGCCTTGTCATCGATAAAGATCGAGGGAAAAAGGAAAACACGCAGGACAGCGCAGTACTACTGCAACAGGGCACGGCCGCTGCCACCGGCTCCGGCGGTACAGCGCAGCGCAGCGAGCGAACGGCCGTACTGGCTCCGTAATTACGAAGCCACCGTTCGTAGCCAGCCAGCCTTTTCGAGTTACGTTCCTTGATCGATCGGAGAGTCACGTTACTCCCATGGCGCATCGCATTGGTAAAGTAAAAGAAAGAAAGAAATTGATATTTGGCTTTAATGAGACGATGGATGGATGGTGTCCAGAAGCGGCAGGCAGTTCGAGAGAGACACGTTCGCTAGTCGACGAAAACGGCACCACGTCTAGCGTGCGTCGTTGACCGTCCGTTCTCTCCTCCGTTAAGTTTCGAGAAAACAAAAACAAAATACAATAAACCGAACCGGTCAATTAAGGGAAAACGGGATCGTGGTTTACTTTTTCCCACGCCACTGAATTAATCTGCAAAACGAGTCTGTTTCGTTTTGGCTTTATCTGTTCGTACGTGGCCACCTCTGCCTCCCTCTTTTTTATATGGTTTGTATATAAAGACTTAAAGAGAGAGGATTATAAAGGTGTCACGCCCATACTTGTCTCTCGCCATTTCGTGCGCTCTGTTTGTTGGAACGAAGCGGGGTTGGCGTGGTGGAGAGCAGGATCATTTGGATCGATCGGTGATGGCAGTGGAAGCCATGGTTTTCGCCTCCGATTTCGGGAATCGGTGAGTCGTTCAAGTTTCTTCGCTGTTGCGTCTCGGTTGATTTGTCTACTTCGTGGAGCTATTCTTCTGGAATTCAATCGGTTCCTCTCTCAGCCTTTGGTATATGATCCGTGGGGTTTGATTTCTTTGGCTCAATCTCTCTCGGCGTGAATGGATTTGCAGAGGGATGGATGAACTCCAGGTCGTGCATCAAGATGCTTGCAATCTTCTGCAGCTCGGCGGTAGCAACCATGGCGACGGGGGAGGAAAGCTGCTGCTGCTGCAGCAGCAGCAGCAGCATCAGGCGGCGCAAATCGTGTTCGATCGAACGATGGTGAGCGACTGGCAGAGCGACCTCACCTGCAACGGCTCCAATCTGGGAAAGCGGGCGCGGGTGGAATCTGGGGCTTTGCCTTGCCACAGCCGAATTTCGGCAACGCCGATTTTTCCTTATCTTCCGGCTCCGAAGAAGGTAGCTGGAATCGCGCCTGAGCTTCTCGCGCAGAGTCGATTGCTGGAGTCCGGAGGGACTTCCACCAGTGGCCGGCACGCTTCGACGCCGCAGCCCGTTTCTTCTTCTGTACACGATCTGGTTTCTCTTCTCTACCAACAAAACCTGGAAGTCGATGCGCTCGTTCGGCTACAGGTACCATTGTTATTCTTATATTAAATGGATCGAAGTTTTCTTCTTCCTTATCTCCGTGATTAACTTGAATCGATCACAGAACGAGCGACTGCGTTGTGAATTGGAGGAGATGTCTAACAGACATTGCCGGGCGATTGTCTCCGTGTGTGTGCAACGAGCAGCGAAGCAGTTGATGGAGAAGGAAGCCGGGTTGCAGAGCGCCATCCGCCGGAATGCGGAGTTGGAGGAGAAGGTCCGGCTATTGAGCGCGGAGAACCATCTGTGGTTCGACATGGCCAAGAACAACGAAGCCATCGTCAGCAATCTCAGGACAACTCTGGAACAAGCCCTGCTCGACGGCACCGTCCACCGCAACATCAACGACGAATCCTTGGACTTTCCAGCCGCCGACGACGCGCAGTCATGCTGCAACGAAGCGGACCGCGCCGCTCCCGCCGCCGTCTCCGCTGCTCCGGCGCCAGAATCCCGTCGGCCCAAGCCGTGCAAAGTTTGCGGCGAGAGGGACGTTTGCATGCTGCTGCTTCCCTGCCGCCATCTCTCGCTCTGCGAGGCGTGCGAGTCCGTCACCGCCGCATGTCCCATCTGCGGCGCCACCAAGAACCGCAGCCTGGAAGTCCTCATGTGTTGACGAACATCCGGCGGCTGCGTACGAGGTCCGCCTTTTTATTTTCCTTAGGCGTTTCCCGTCTCTCCGGCGACGCAATTTGTTCATACCATTTTTTCCCCTCTAGCAATTTCCGTATTCTCGTCGTAGCAGCGTCTGTGGCTCTGTCCCTCGCCCTCCATTATCGCCGGAGTTAAACTGCACTGTTCATTTACACTATCCTTCCCATCTAATTTTTGCTGAATTTGTCTTTCTTTAATCTGCGATCACATTGTATACGTCGGTTTTGCTGGTGTTTCTACGTTTGTTAACAGGATTCGCGATTTCATATTTAAGTTTGAAGGAAAAAAAAAAAAGAAATCTGATCTGTGTCGTAATTAATATCCTCTAAAAATGGTGGAAATTAAGCTGGACTCCTCCACACGGCACTCAGCCTTCACCGCAATTGTCTCGATCGACGAGGACAATTCTGCAACCCACAAAATTAATGACTTTATAGATAAATTTTTTTTTGTTTTTAAATTACGACTGAAACGAACTAGTGAAAATACATAAAAATTTATCTTGTTGCTTCGCTTTTTCCTGATTCCGGAATGGGTACTTTTTAAAAGATATTTATTATTGAAAGGATGGCCATGTTATAGTGTCGTCTGATTTGGCTGCCTTTTAAGTTCCTCCTTTAGCAGGGAAAAAAAATTGGACCTATGTTCTTTTTTTTTCCAGACTAACTCATTGTCCAAATTTATCCAATAAAATATAAGTTTAATCCTTCTTGTTTTAAGAGCACTTGTTATCGATATGTGTGTTATAATAGTCAAATGGTGTTATCATTCAAAATTTATTTATTTAATATAAAATAATAAAAAATAATGAATGGAGCGGTCAAAGACAATTTATTCGTCTCCAGTATTTTCATTAATTTATTTTAGAGTTAAGGAGATAAATCATAAAAATTATTAATTTTGATGTTGTAGTTAGTACGTAGAGAGGAAGACATACTGATATTATCAAATTTTGAATAAATAAATGAAATTCATAAATAGAGATGTGTCATGAGAATATATTTTTTTTTAAATTAAGGATATAATAATTCTTTGCTTTTTAGTGTTGATATTCTTTGGAGCAAATTGACCTTATGAAATTATTTTACTTTTGGAGCCCTAATAAACCATATAATAAAAGGGCAGATCTTGTCGCGAAGTAAGATGGATACTCCAAGAGTGAGATGGTCCTTCGGGGATCACGAACTGCTGTGCTGGCTATGAAGTTCGCTCCTAACATGCAAGACAAGGACCGTTAGAATCGCGGAAAAATCCCGCAGGTACTCGACGGTCAATCAGTCTGAGATGAATGAGAAGCATGCAACAGTAGCTAAATACTATGCAATAAAGGCTTATATAGCCGGATGCTGCTGTCATGATCAAAGAAATCAAAGAACTCGGTTCAGGCTCCGCTGCCACCTTTGTCATTAGCGAAACAAGTGATGCATGCAATCAGTAAGCATCACATATTGGAATAAAAAGAACTGTCAACTTAAAGTGGCGTCGTCGCTCCCTGACACCAACGTATGTCCAGTATGGGGACAGGTATGAAGGAGATCACAAACGGATATCGTCGTTGAGCAGGAAGTACCAGACTGTGTCGACTGTACTGCTTCTGTAGCTTCTGGGCGACTGAGGCTGGAAGGAAGGTGCGACTGAGGCACGATGATGAGCGACTAAGGCTAGAAGGAAGGTGTGACTGAGGACAAGGGGAGGGGACTGAGGGCTAGAAAGAAGGCTGACTGAGGACAGATGCGGAGGGCGACTGAGGCTAGGGTGCTGGGCGATCAGTGATACCTCAATTAAGCTCATTGGTCGGATACCCAGGAAGGGGCGCAGCGTCGGCTGGGAGCAAAGGGGGGGGGGGGGTGATGTGGCTGGAGGCGATCTGAGGAAGGGGTCGACGCGCGAGGGAAGGAGATGTTAAACGTACAGTTGTATCTGAAGAGCTCGAATGGCTTTGACCGAAAATGAGTCTGATGAAGATCCTGACGGTCCTCCGACCTTAGTCTCGATGAAACTAGACATTATCTGAAGACAAATTATCTTCTATTGATGAGAAAACTGAGGCCAATACCGTAGCAGGCCAGGCTAAAATGCAATCATATTGGATCTAGATAAAATGATTAATCAAAACTTACATAACAATTTTTAAATCTGACTATGTTTATTTTATAAAATTTTTAGATCCATTTAGTTGTGCCAGGCCATTTTTTAAAAAATATTTAGCTACCTTTTCACAATCTAGTCGAATAAAGAATGATTGATTGACTCCGAAGACAATGGTAAAATAAAAAGAATGATAAGAATTTTAATTAAAATTATTATATATCTCACGTAACTTAAAATAATATAATTAAATGTATAAAATGGCTCCGGATACTTTGGCGGCTACTAGAACTTATTTTTAATATGTTATTCCGATAATGCTTTCAGCCTAATCTCTGTCTGATTCTTTGAGTTTACGATTAAGCCCTTCTAATCAGCCGCCTAACCTTTAAATTAAAGGTGGAAATGAATCAAATCGGGTTAAATAATACGAGAATATTAATATTTGAATTAATTAAAAAAATATATATGATATTCAAAATTCGATTTAAAGATTGAAAATATAAATAATTTTGGCTCAGATTTAATTTGAAATAAAATTTAAACTTGAGTTCAATTCAAATTGTTTGAATTCGAACATCTTCAAATTATAATTTGAAAGGACTTAATTAAATTAGAATTTGGTTCAAATTATTCGGACCTTAATTCAAGTATATTTAAATTAAAATTATATAAAAATAATTAGAATTTGATTCGAGTCGACTCGGGAGCTGCTTTTAAATAATTGAATAAAATATTATAGATTCAAATTTGGCTCGAATTTGATAATTTCAAACACTAATCAAATATTTTTCGAGTCGACTTGAAAAATTAATAAACCATCTTAATTTATTTGCATCCCTAATTCGAATATCAAATGTAACATATTGAAAAAATTAATTAACTAGGTCATTAAATCGAATCTGGAATAATTTTGATTTATGAAAAAATTTTATTGTCTATTAGAATAAATCGAAAAAGTATATATAAAATTTATCTTGATAATTAATATTCTCATCATCATTATTCATTATAAGGAATTTTTTTTTATAATATATTATAGTTGAATTTAAAATTTTAATTTTTGATCTTACTATCCTGTCTCAAAGACAAATGGAACGCATTGAGAATGCTGTCAGTTTGAATGAGTTTAAAAATTATACATGATTGATTAAATATATAAATAATAAAAAAATGGACGTTCTGATTTTTTAATGACATGAAGGCGTCATTAATGCTGATGGTAGTGCTGCCAACGCGAAGGCACTAAAAATAAAATAAATACATAAAAATAATAAAAAAATAAATAAATCCAAGGTCTGCCAAGAATCTCATGGATTAATCAACTTTTTTCTTAACTGCCTTTCCGTCTCTTCTTCTTCTTCTTTTTTTTCTTTCTTTCCCTGTGACTGTGAGCTTTACGTGCATTCAAACTGGAGCCGTCCCAATCTCACCCAATTTCAAGGGAACACGCATAGCTTTGGGTGCTGGGCGTGGTCCCGCTCAGTGGTAGTGCAGCGAGATCTGCTCTAAATCTTTCTTTTTTTTTTTGTTCCGAATCAACTTTTTATATATTTTTTATTTTTTTAATTTAAAATTACGATCGAACTGAATTATGATTGAGCTTAGCCTTTAAAATGGATTTGAATGCTTTTGCTCGCTTTGTCTGTTGTATCTGGATGGCCGGCCACCACCCACGCCTCCTGCTGCTCTGAGGCACCTCTCTTTCGAGACAGCGACAGGCTTTTAATTCCTTCCTTTGACATCAAACGTTTGACAACAGGAGTAAGCTAGTGAGGGAGGAGGCATGCGCCTCTTGATTTACAACCGTAAATCGTGTCTTCCGTCATGATTTATACCTAGCTTGGGATCAATTATATTATTTTTTCCTCTAATAAATAAATTTATTTATTAACTAATAGAAAATTTTAGATATTTTTTATTCTTTTCAAATCTAATATTTATAATATGTTTAAAATAAAAAAATACCATATAAATTTCATGAATAGATTAAAAAATAATTTAAATTATAAGAACAACATTAGTTGTGCTAGATTAAAGTTATCAAACTATTCATGAATAAATTTGCGTTTGACTAATTTCAATAAAAAAATATATTTTTTTAAATGTTTTTTTTATGTAAAATTGGTTTGATCATGGCCCTATGGGCAGGCATATTCTAGCTGAAAATCTCAAACGACGTTCAAACGAGACAACGATTTTTTAAAAAACAGCACCCCTAAGATAGAAAAATGATAGGGAGAATAAAAATAGAAAAATGAAAAAAATAGTTAATGATGTGACATCTTACATGTAGCGATCTTCAACGGGTTTACCGTGCCCTCCAGGATATAATTTGATTCGGGACAGCGGTCGAAGACCGTCGATGATATCCAAGTAATAATCGGACGTGTACATATAAAATGCCATGTCATATCATATCATACCTAATTATTCACTATACTTTTCACTTTTTCATTTTCACTCCCCTATATTGTTTCCTAAAAAATACATTTATTTTTTAAAAGAGGGTATGTTTGCACGGATAGATCATGTTGGACTATTCACTATTCAACCACGTAATTTTTTCAAATTCCTCGATTAATACAATTTGCTCCGTGTGAAATTTAAATTTTTATTATAAAGAATCGGTCCCACTTCTTATGATGGTAATCAATCTGTTATTCTGATGATCCCTTAAAAAAAAA
Source organism: Boesenbergia rotunda (assembly GCA_024364735.1). NCBI lineage: Eukaryota > Viridiplantae > Streptophyta > Magnoliopsida > Zingiberales > Zingiberaceae > Boesenbergia > Boesenbergia rotunda. The sequence goes on from JAGFNQ010001069.1 coordinate 877,836, forward strand.
AAATCAAAACTAATCAATCGTATCGTAAACATATGATTAACGAGATTTTTTCAACATCGGACGATTGACTGATCATTCTCATAGAAATTTCTCATCGGGCGCCAGGATAAATCGAGAAGCGCTCATGATAGACAGTTTAGAAACACAGCGTCCCATGGTTCATGCCCCATTTCGAAGAAAAATAGCTAAGGATCGAACCGCGGATGTCTGGGATAGCGACTAGTCACCCTACCAGTGCACCATAACCCCGGGGGCTAATCAATTATATCATAGAGTAGAGAGATGGATGACTAAGATGGTAAACAGTGATTTGTTCATTTCAACGTCTTCGTTAATTTATTTCAGGAATAATACAGAGGAGGTAAATTATGAAAGTTACTTATCCGGATACTATAGCTATTACGTGAGAGGGTGAAGAGAAAAATAGATGACTAAAAAATATGATTAATGAGGTTAGATAACATCTTGGACGACCGGTCAGGTCCTATGGAAAATTCCCATCGGTCACAGGAGTAAATCAGGAAGTGTTCGCGACTAGAGATGAAAATAGGCCAAGCGGCCTGTCTGGGCCCTGGCCTGTGGCATGGCCTATATTTAGCTTGACCTAGCTCGACCTATTTAGAAATAGGATAATATTCAAACCTGTTTCAAAGCCTATTTTCTTTATTAGGTCAGGCCCAGGGTCAATATAAAGACTACTAAACTTGACAGGCTGGCCTGGGCCTGTTAATATTAGATGCATATATATATATATATATATATATACACTTGACCTGTTTGGGGCCTGTATGATGCAAGGTCTATTAAGGTTGATTTTTAGCCTGTTTAATGATTTGACCTGTTGACCTGTATAAAGTATTTTAATTTACAGACTTTGTAAACAGTGTTGTAGGCTAGGCCAGACTATTGAATATGCCAGACTTAGGCCAAGAACAAAGCCTATGACAGGTCACAGGCCAGCCTTAGGCCATTTTGTTACTATACAGGTCTGGCCTGTTAAGACAAAAGCCTGGCCGGGCCTGGCCTGTTTCCATCCCTATTCGCGATGGACAATCCAAAGCCCAACATCTTAGAATTCGTGTCCCATTTGGAGGAAATTTTTTTGCAAAATATATCATAACTAGGGATCGAACCACGAATGCCTAGAATTACAATTAATCACCCTTCCAATACACAATAATTCCAGGGACGAGAAATAGATGACTAAAAAAATAATTAACGAGTGTTTTTCAACCTCGGGTGATCGGCCGGCCACAGAAGTTTTTCACCACCCGTCAGGTAAATCGAGAAGTGCTCGTGACAGGCGGTCCAGAAGTTCAGCGTCCCAGGATTCACCACCATTTGAAAGATTTTTTTTATAAAATATACCATAGTAAAGGATGAATCGCGAATACTTGAAATGATAATTAATCGTCCTTCCGCTAATATAGTCTAGGACGAGAAATAGATGACTAAAAAAAATGTTGAACCAGGTAGTAGATGAATCTAGGGTGATCGACCCCTCCTATAGAAGTTTCTCATCGATCATCAGAGTAAATTGGAAACGTTTGCGATGGACGATCTAAAAGTTTAACATCTCAAGATTCACGTCATTAAGAGAAATAGATGATAAGCATCATGCGCTAGAGGTAAAATAATACTAGCGAATTATATAATTTTTAAAAAGGAAAACTTTTTAAAAAAATATATAATCGACCGTCAAACTTGAATAGATTGAATAAAAACAGACCGAGTAAAGCGGACTGAGTGGAGGAACACGAAAGCAGATGTGTCCTTTTGTATATTTTACCCCAAACCTTGAATGTAGCAAAAATGGCCACTTAGAAATTAAGAGTAAAATAAGGCAGTAAGATCGAAGGGGAGGGAAGAAAATAAAGGAAAAGCGAGAAAAAACAGAGCTTGTGAGAGGCTCAAGAGTCTCGAGGTTCACTGCTCACCGCACGCACAGTGACCCACCCCCGCCACTTTGAGAAATCTTGGAGCTCAAAAAAGATGCTCCCTACCTTAGCTACTCCACTACCTGCCGTGCTCCCACAGCAAACATTTCCTTTTTTTTTTCCTCGTAAAAACTTACAAATTTCCCAAAAGCCTATTTATTTATTTATTTATTTAAGATTTATATAATACGAAAATGGTATCAATATTTGAAATGCAATACTTAATGATATTATTGAAACTTTTTAAAATTTAATATTATGATAATTAATAAGATGGATAAAATGAAAAATGTCTTTTAAAATTTTGAAAGTTAGATATCCTTTTTAAAAATTCCATAATTTCATTCTTTCATTTTTTTTTAAATTTTCTTTCTTAATATTTGTTTCTAGGAATCGATTCCTCCCCACCAGAATATTAATGAATCCGTACATGCATGCATGCGTGGGAATTCGCAAGATGTCAGAAGCTGCCTCAGTGGAACAGAGAGAAGAAATAAAGTAAGGGGATAGCATTAGCAACTGCCCCTTTCTTTACGTCTGAAAACAAAGATAAAGGGGTAAAAAAAAAGTGTTGGGATATGGGCAAAGGCTCCGTTGGAAGTTTAATCGAGATCCACAGACAATCTAATAAGACCACGACCATCATTATCAGATGAAAAAAAAAATTACATAGTTTTTTTTGCTTGTAAAACACAAATTTGTGCGAGAAGAATTTGCTGATAAATAAGAAAGGAGGAGGAGGAGAGGGGAAGACCGGGGGAGGATTTGTTTTAGGAGAGGTCCAACCGGACGGATCTAATTCCTCCACATATCAGAAAAAAAAAAAAAAAAAAAAAAAAAAAAAAAAAAAAAAAAAAAAAAAAAAAAAAAAAAAAAAAAAAAAAAAAAAAAAATCACAGACCCGCCATTAACTCCACGGATCCTGCAATTATTAATCGCCAGAGATAATAAAAAAAAATATCACATCAAAATCTGGTCCCGAGAAGACGGCTCTGAATCCATGGCCATTTAAGACGCAATTGTGGGGGAACACGCAGGACCTGCAGCAGGGAAATGTAAAGAAAATGAAATCCACAAAATGTAACATTTCGATAAGTTTTCTTGGATTCTTTCTTTCACAAAGATCCAAAATCTGGGAAGGTGGAGGAAATCCTTTCAGATAAGCAGCCGAAACGCTATTGTCAGACATTATTTTCGCTGGGCGAGTCTTGTACTTGGCCACATGATAAGGACCTCTGAAACATTGATGTTGAGTAGTTTGTTGTCTCATGGGTTTCTCCTTTATTTTTCTTTTCTCCCCCCATTTATTCTGAGGGCCTCTCGTGTCGTCTGTCGAGGAAAAGGACAGTAATCACTGTGACAGGATTAAATAAACGATGGTGCAAGGTTTTTTAATGGATCAAAGACAGTAGGGTTGGTCACCATGGAAGGCTATAAATCCAAGAATTTTTCTTTATGTAGATAAACTTAGAGTTGATAACCGCCACTATTTGACCAGAGATGATCTTTATTTTTCATTGTCTGTATTCTTTGGTTTTATCATTCAAATGTGCTAAAAGGTCAACATCATTTCACTAATTTAAAATGCTTTTGTTGATGCCAAGAAAAAAAATAATCACAGCTAAAGGATATGATTTTAAAGGTTTAAGCACAACTGGAAAAAAAATGCTGAAAGCCTGAAACATAACATGATAGAAAATTAAACAATTCAAATCTAAGAAATCAGGTAAGATAATTATTTTTGAACAAGACAAATAATGCAATTAATCACGTTATATCATGATGCAGGCATCTGGTCAATTTCTCTGCCTTGAAAAAACATGCCAAGCATCAATTATGATTCTCCATCCAATAAATGGAATGGGGTTGGTTGTTACTTACTTTGCTGGTGCATATTTTTTCCTATAGAAAAAACATCAACCTGCTTCTCTGCCATTAAACTAGACTAAGCAACTCATAATTCTAACAGTGAAGATGACAATTATCTCTACTCATAAGATGAGAATTAACTAACATAGTGGAGACACTATATCTGTGATTTTGGAGTTGCTGGGAGGAATGATGATGATACACTTGGTTGCCAGGTTGTTCCACTGCAAATGTTCAGAAACAGTTTGATTTAATAGGAGAGTGTTTTGGATACAAGTTGCTTTCTGTCAATTAATTATGAAGCTACAGGCAGCCATAGTAGTTGTTGCTCTCTCCATTCCACCCAATCATGCCTGCCTCTTTTGTCACATTTAGTCTGAAAGAAATCTCCCACCTCTGTCTTAAATGTGAAGCATGAGCTCTCACCACTGCAGCAATTATTGTCCATATCCATTGTAATTACTCCTCAATTGTCTTCATTTCATTGTCATCCACTGAATCCTGCATCTCTTTCGATGACCTTTACAAATGTGGTGGTTGCCAAAGACTTGGCCTCTTGCTGGCAATTTCACTCATCCTGACATGGAAGGAAGGGTGAAAAGCATGGCCGTTCTTTTTTAATTATCCTTTGAAGATATGACATGGACTCATAACAACCAGCATGATGCTGCCATCACCAGTAATTATACTAGTTCCCTTTCCATTTCAATGACCTAATGAATACAATTCTACAGATGGAATTTGGCTCGACCACACAAGCATGATAAACTATGATGGCCATGTTGACAAGCTACCTTTTCCTACTTTTTTTTTTCCTTTGAAAAAAAAAGAAGAAAAAGAGTAAAGGAACATGCTTACTTTTCAACCTTTTGTTGATTATTCGAGTAGATAAGGATGATCTACTTATTTTCCATGATTTTATAAATTTTGCACCAATTTATAAAACATGGAAAATAAGAATGAACAATCCAATTTCCAAACCTACACGGTAATGCTAGATTTCTTGAAAGGTTAAACAGGCACACAAGTCACTGCCTTTGAATTTTGATTGATGTCAGACGTCCACACCGGATGACAAACCTCCACTGGGAGGGTTCCTTCCTACCTTTTGCCCCCAATCAGCTTTGTTTCTTAGCTTTTGGTGGAGGATTCCTTCACCTCCCTATTCCTTTTGCTTTCAGCCTTTCACCCATTATGAGGCTTTGGATGGGATTCAAAGTTCACACATCTCTCTCAGTAAAAGACAGACACCGGCAGGACATTTATAGAGCTTGTGCCAGCTTAACTTTTCTTCTGGGACGCAGAGAGTGGTCACCTCATTTGGTTGAGTCCAGGCACAAGGACAAGTGAAAGCAATGTGATATAGCACTCATAAGGAATGGATGCCCCATGGCTTGTGATATGTTTCCAGGGCCTAAACCCCAATAGCCCCCTGCCCTACTCAAAAAGCATCTGGTCCAATGCCAACATGCAGGTTTTTAGGACTCGCTGAGCAGGGGGGATGCTAGAGAAATATGATTCACTAAGGAGACAGTCATACTGTTGTGCAGGACAGGAAGGTAGATGAGCATTTTGACTGCTATCCTGATTTAAGAAATGATGAAAATACTTGTAACGGGTGAGTTTTTATCATTCAACAGCAATGAGGTGGAGGAATATCAAGTAGTATCTGTTCTTTGAGTGGATTGCCTTTGGAATATCAAGATATTTTTTCTAACAACTGAGCCACCGTAACGCATACAGATTCCCCAGATCAAATACCATTACAAATTAGAAATTTTCAGAAATGATTGATGATTCAGCAATGAGGTGCTAAGTTCCAACACATCAGTGACTTTTCTTTATTGGTTCCTTTCGACCCTGTTTCCTAAGATTGAAAAAGTTATGGAAGAAACAGGTAGATGTATACAGATGGAAAGATGACATTTCCCTTTTACTTTGTTTCTCTGTTATGACAAACTACCCTCTGAGACAGGTCGTACAGTGCCCCAACATGGCCGTTGGAATGCTATGACTCTTCAATGAGGGAATGCTGATGATGAGTTTAACATCGTGCTGGTTGCCGACAACATAGAGGAAGTATGAGTGCTCCAAATGTTGGGGTCTCAAAAATATATATATATCTCCATAATTATATGATATTATCCATTTTGGATCTAAATTTTCATGACTTTGCTCTTGGGCTCTTCCCAAAAGCCTTATGCCAATAGAGATACTTTCCATCTTTTTAAACCCATGATCTTTTCCTTTTCTAACCAATGTGGGACTTTGATTGATCCTCAACAATCCTCCCTTCAAACGAAGGATCACATTGGTCTGGGTCCTCTCCGCAAGTATCCGGTCACTCTTGACTTGCTTCGGATCTCCCTGCAAGCAATCGGATCACCCTTTGACCTATTCTGAACTTCCAGGCCTCTCCACGAGTATCCGCGCCTGGTCACTCTTGACTTGCTCCAAGCCTCCCTTAAGCCTCCCTACATATCCTAGATTTTTTCTTTCTAAATCTTACATCAAAAAAATTATTTCTACGTTAGGAAAACTTAATCTAACAATAAAAATAATCAAACTAATGAAATATAATATCTTTATTGCCATAAAATCAATGAAACGACTTTGACTTTGATACCAATTGATAGAAATTAGATTTTCTCCTAATCGCATAAATTCTAGGAACAAAATAAAAACTAGAATAGAGAAAACACAAGACATAATCTAGTTTCATCGAAGATATGACATAATAACATAAAACATAAATAAAATACGATAATAAACTTGATTGAAGAGCTATACCCTTATCTTTAACGTCGTTGGCTTGAATCCTTGTGGAAGAAGATAAAGAGAAGCGAGGGAAAAAGTCTTCCAAGGGCTTAGGGGATGATGACGTCGTAAAATCTCTTGTCAATGGAGAACAAGAAGTTAGGTCAAGATGATGCCCTAAACCTTAGGGACCTCCCTTTATATAAGAATCCAATCTATTATCAACCCATAGATAATAACAGATTGAGCTAAAGGGTTCTATATATTGAATCCACATCTAATAATCTAAAACTCAATAAACATAAATTAGATTACTTTAAAGGGTTCAGATTGTATTTATATATGCAACTTACAAATAAGCCCACCTAATAGGGATAATAATATTCAACAATCTCCCACTTGGGATATATGTGAGTTATATGATAAATACAAGTAAAACTTTATTAATATCAAACTTTATGGGTACAAGATGTTAGGATCGATGACCTGGCTAGAGGGGGGGGGGAGTGAATAGTTCATCATCCTCTAAACGCTTGTTCTACCTACCAGGTTAGTAGTGTAGTGGAAATACAAAACAAACTATAAAGAACAAGCGCTAACACAAAACTTTAACGTAGTTCGGAGATGACGCTCCTACTCCATGGCAGTCGTAAGGTGGACGATCCCGATCCGTCAGTGGATGAATCCTTAGAAAACCTCTGGCTAACTCGTGTAGCTCATTGTGGGTAGAGAAACCTCACCACAAACTCACTAAGAATACTAGAGCTCAAGGAAGACTACTAATAAGCTTTAACCAAGCTTATTTCGTCAACCCTAGCCAATAATCCCGAGTTCTCTTAAATAGAACTCAGTTGCTGAACTAGCTGTTACCAGCCGACTAGTGGCAACACTAGTCGATTGCTCTACTCGAATTCGAACGTTACAACCCAACGCTCGAATTTCAGCTGACACTAGTCGACTGCATAGAAGATCAGTTGACTAATCCTTTTGTGACCTCTACCAGTCGACTTCTCCTAGCAGCAATCGACTGCGCAAACCCTAAACCCAGGAGTTCAGCCCCGAGTACAATCACTCTGCACTCATCCTCGCCCCGATCAACCTAGACTTAGTGTAACGACCCGGTTCATTTGGCGGCCCATTCGGCGACCCCTTATTTTTCTATGGGTCGTCGACCGTGTCGTTACCATACTAGGTCTTCCCACCGCCTGGTCGGTGGATTTTTGCCTTCTCAGGATTCGAACCCTAGACCCAGGCTTAAGTCTAGTTCTTTATGAATCTTGAAGGCAAAAATCCACCGACCAGGCGGTGGGAAGACCTAGTATGGTAACGACACGGTCGACGGTCGACGGTCGACGACCCATAGAAAAATAAAGGGTCGCCGAATGGGCCTCCAAATGGGCCGGGTCGTTACAATAAAAAGGCGCCTTTTTATGTAACCACCCGACCCATTTGGCGGCCCATTTAGCGACCCCTTATTTTTCTGTGGGTCGTCGACCGTCGACCGTGTCGTTACCATACTAGGTCTTCCCACCGCCTGGTCGGTGGATTTTTGCCTTCCCAGGATTCGAACCCTAGACCCATGCTTAAGTCTAGTTCTTTATGAATCCTGGTAACCAATTGAGCCAGGATTGTAACGCCCCAAATTTTCCGCTCTAGCGCGGTAATAATGGAACATGTGGCCAAGAATAATATTATGAATTTAGGGGGCAAAGTTGTGAATAAAGAAATGTTAGACATTATCTTGACACGTAGTGGATGTGTGATAATTATGCTTAGGTATTATATTTAATGTTATGCTTAAGTATCCTACACATGTATGAATGAATAATGATATGCATATGCATGTGTATGAATTAAATAAGTAGCATTCTCTAGGTGGGCTTTGGTTATGCGGGCTTGGAAAAAATAATAAAAGGAAGAGAAAGCAAAAAGAAGAGGAGGTGCTAAGGATTGAACCTTGGACCTCAAAGAAAAGCAAGCCTTAAGAATGCATATGTAACCAATTCACCCAGCAGGGGAGTGCTATTAGGAGGAGATGGGAAATCGTAGATGAATAGAAGATAAGTGAAGAAACACATGAAAAATGAAGGGGCACCATTGGAAAGGTGGTTGCCTTTTCACTCCCTATAAAAGAGCATGGGGAGAAGAAATGCCCAAGGCATTTTCGGCCACAAGCCTCTACTCTCTTCTCACCAAGTTTTTTTCCCCTCTTCCTCCTCTCCCTCATCGAGACCTAGGGTCTCCTTGCTGCCCCAAAACCGCCCCACAACCCTTGAGGAATCGGAAGAAGAAAAGAAGAAGAACAAGAGGAGTACTAAGCCTAAGAGCCTCTTTTTCTTCTCCAAAGTCTAGAACACCTTTTGAATTTTTAGCGCAAGAAGTAAGACTCCCTCACCTGCAACATAATAGCCTTGAATTTGTTTTTATGATCCCTTATGGTTGCTTGTGATGTTGTGTGGAAAAAAATGGAAGAAAGGCCATGTTGTGTGTTTCGGTCAAGGGAGATTTTCTCTTCTTTTGTTGTGTTTAAGTTTAGATGATGATTCTACATGTTTATTGCTATCTTCTTATAGCCAATGAATGATGAATACATGATGTTTGAGTGCCTTTCATGATGTAAAGAACCTAGAACCTCTCGGCCAAGTGGTGGAGATGGGTAGATGCATGTGTATGGACTAGGGCTTGATCTTATGTGAATTTCCCTTGCTTATGAAATGTTTTAGGTCAAGAAAATTTGTGGAATCTATGCCTTATTAAACCTGTGAATTTCAGCCATCAACTAGAATGAGGACTAAAATAGGTCTAAACTACAAATCATGTACCTAAACTAATGTTTAGTGAAGTCTAGACTACCCTTGTACTTGTAAATGATCTCTTATGCATTTGTTTCCATGTTACATGAATTTTTATGCTATAATACCCTAACTATGAATTTCGGCCAGCAACTAGAATGAGGAATAAAATAGGTCCAAACTACAAATCATGTGCCTAAACTAATGTTTAGTGAAGTTTAGACTACCCTTGTACTTGTAAATGATCCCTTGTGTGATGTGTGCACTTATTTCAATGTTATATGAATTTTATGCTATGAAACCCTACCTATGAAGTTTCGGCCAGCATGTATTAAGATAGGAAAAGAAAGCTAAAACCAATGTTTTGCCTTGATTAAGACAAATATGCTACATGAATGATGTGTTGATAAGACTAGCATGATGTATGCTTCACTTGCATGTTTTTAAAGAAAGATCCTACATTGTCATGCTATTTATGTGAATGATTGTGCCATGAAAGTGTGCCTATACTTATGAATGATTAAATGTCTATAGTACATCCATTATGAAAGAAAGAAAAAGGAAAGAATGCATGTATGTATTTTACTTTAAGTATGGCTTGTACCGGATCTTGAAAAAGTCTGGACTACCGAAGCTGTCCCTAGGTTGAAAGAAAGTAGGCCTAGTAACCCTAGTAGGTCGAGACTAGCTACCTCACATCTATTTAGGGATGCACGTAAAGAAAGAATGGGTACAAGCCGGGGACCCCAATAAAGATGATGTATGCTTATGTTAAAGTATTACTTATTATGTTTTCTAAAGAGCATCTTAATGTTTTTGCAATGCATATGTTTTATGTTTGTATGCATTCATGTACCTTATGTGCCTTATGAGTTTTATGCTATACATGAGATGTTATATGTCTTTCAAATATACGTGACATGTGGATTTAGTGAGTAGGAAAGAGCTTACTAAGTTTCATACTTATAGTTGATTTCTGATGTTGCAGATCAACATAGAAATTTCTAAAGGAAGGGAAGCTGCAGAAAGGGCTCGTGTGTGTGGTGGTGACTTGGCTGATCGATCCATTTAGTGCCATTATAAACTTAGCACTTATCTTTATAAGAAAACATGTTTTACTACCTTATACTTGATACTTGTTAGCTTTTTAGGAGTTTATTTAATGCATGGATGCTACTAGATACTATGTGATCTTCATACCCCTTCTTGTTGCATGTGTTATACTTATGTTTTATTTCCGCTGCAATGCTTTAGATTCATATGCAATAATATGCGTAAGTTAAGTTAAGTAGGAAAAAGATAACGCGCCGCCTTAACGGTAAGGGGCGGGCGTTACACTTAGCCTTCTAGGTTCCTTCATCAGCCTTGCATCCTTCGGATGCTTCTCCATCCTTCACGACTTACCTTTTGAAGCTTTCTTTGGCCTCGGTCCTTGTTGTCGGGTCTTTCTTTGTAAAAATCCCACTTGGACTTTCCTGGTTATACTTGTATCCTGCACACCTACAATGCATATCAAATATAATAAACCTAACTTAAACTTTTGACTAAACATCAAAATCTAGGGTACCTAGATTGCTACAACAATCTCACTCTTTTTGATGATTAACAACCCATTTAAGTTAGAAAAATAATAACAAAGTAAAAATCATGGAACCTAACCTTAGGCTCCCCCTTTACCTAAACTCTGCTTTGATCTTGGATTTCCTTGCAAAGGTACTTCTCCCCCTTTGACAACAAATGAGTAACCATTGCTCCCCGTTTACCTAAGCTTCCTCTTGAGCTTTAATTTATTGTAAAGGTGTGTTGATTTCTCACTTATGTTGTGCTTGGATGGCTAGAGAGGGGGGGGGGGGTGAATGTAGCCAGACACAGATTTTTGCTCTCTTTGAAAACTTCTCAAGTTTTTTTGCACTTAGGGTTAGCAGCAGCGGAAACACAGAAAAACAAAGACAAGAACAGAAATAACAATACGAGATCGCTAACAAGGAGGATTTACAAGGTTCGGGGATAACTTGCCCCTACTCCTTGGTGTGCCCGTGAGGTGGGCGATCCCTTGATCGTCGGCAGATCAAGCCTCGGGAAATCTGGATAAAATAACACCTCCTTCTCGGTGGAGAAACCTCTCCACAGCAGTTTCAACAGAGTAATGAATTTAAGGACAGTGAAACGAGAAGGCTTACAGAGCACTCGGACAGAAGGAACACAAGAACTCTACACCGAGCTCCACTCAGCACAAACCTCACGCAAGAACTCCCCGCTCTTCGTGACTGCTTGCTGATGGACTTGCCAAGCTCCTTGCCTCTTCCAAGCGCACAAGTTTGCAGATCCAACAGATCACTCAAAGTGTATGCAAGAGTTAGCCAAAGATCAGAGGCCTTCGCATGAAGTTTTTGCCTGATGAGAGTTGTTGCAAGAAGAGATTCCTTCTCTTCTTCGCTGCCCACTCTTAAGCTGCTTCCCGTCGCCAGTCACCAGGTCACAGACACCAGATGCTCCTCTGCAACGTTGCTCATCTGCAACGGCCCAGCTACCCCTGACCTCTCCAGTTGAGCCCCAGGTCAGCTGTTAGTGATATGAGAGAAGTGTCCTAAGGCAATCGCCTTATGGTGTAAACATTTATATTAATAAATGATAATTCACTATTTGAGTATACATGTTTTATGTATTTGATTGGGATCTTAAACTCATCTACTGAATGTCCGCAATACAACTCACAGCATAAGAGAATTTGTGATGGGATCACAACTAGTGATTATCTCTAATGTGCAATTGTGAAGTATTGAAATTATCCCTAGTCGATGAATTGATAAAAACGGACACTATCAATTCTGTTGAGACTAGCATGGGTTATTCTCTAATCAGCTGATTTTCACTGGCTGGTGACATTGGGATATTCGGAGATAAACATGAATGCTAGTTAAGGGAACTAGTTCATTGGAGTGACTAGCTGTAAGACTTCATATGGGAATCTACATGTAGATATGTCAATGAAGTTCTTACTGCGGCTTAAGTGCGATGTTCCTTTGACTTGCGGTGTTCAAGTCATCTTGGTCATGGAGACTTATACTTTATGTTAAATATGCAAAATTTAAGGGGCTAGAAGGTAAGTTTTCCAAACTTATCGGCTCTTGTGGGATTTGTGAAACTTGGTTGGGGCAAATCGCAAAATACCAGCCTTTAATTGATTCCATTTCCTTACCCTTGCGGTAGATAGCACTCCTCGTTTTTCCCGATCACGATTAAATCCCTAATCTTGAGTTCGACTCTTCGTCTTCACCTCCTTCCTCTTCGTTCTTCTTCACTTGGGCGATCGGAGTGTCGCGGGCCGGCGACCAGTTCCCGTGCGACGATCAGG
>JAGFNQ010001069.1:890771-939675 GCA_024364735.1 Boesenbergia rotunda
CATGAGGACAGCTCCAAGGCCCATCTTGGATGCATCACTGTAGATGTCAAAGGCCTTGTCACTCTCTGGAACAGTCAGGATGGGAGCACTGGTCAGTCTCTTCTTCAGCTCTAGAAAACTGTGCTCGCATTTATCTGACCATTCAAACTTCTTGTTCTTTCTGGTCAAGGCTGTGAGTGGAGAGGCTATCCTGGAAAAGTCCTCCACAAATTTTCTGTAATATCCTGCCAGGCCTAAGAAGCTTCTGATCTCACTGGCATTCTTGGGTCTACACCAGTTGCTGACTGCTTCTATCTTGGCTGGATCAACTTGAATGCCTTCTTTGGATACAATGTGACCTAGGAAGGTCACCTGATCTAGCCAAAACTCACACTTTGAGAATTTTGCATAGAGCTTCTCCTGCTGAAGGATCTGCAGCACTATCCTCAAGTGTGTAGCATGGTCCTCTGGAGTCTGTGAGTATATGAGAATATCATCAATAAATACAATGACGAATTTATCGAGATACTCCCTGAAGATGTGGTTCATCAGCTCCATGAAGACTGCTGGAGCATTGGTTACTCCAAAAGGCATTACTACAAATTCATAGTGGCCGTATCTTGTCCTGAAAGCCGTCCTGGGGATGTCACTTTCTTTAACCTTCAGCTGATGATACCCAGAACGCAGATCTATCTTCGAGAACACTGTAGCCCCTTTGAGTTGATCAAATAAATCATCTATTCTAGGAAGGGGGTACTTGTTCTTGATGGTTACCTTGTTCAGAGCTCTGTAGTCTATGCACAGACGCATAGACCCATCCTTCTTCTTGACGAAAAGTACAGGAGCTCCCCAGGGTGAATGACTCGGGCGAATGAAGCCCTTGTCTAGTAGCTCCTGGAGTTGCTCTTGTAATTCCTTCAACTCTGCTGGAGACATACGATATGGGGCCTTCGAGACCGGACCGGTACCGGGCACTAGCTCGATCTCGAATTCCACTTCTCTGTTGGGAGGTAGTCCAGGTAATTCTTCTGGGAACACTTCTGGATATTCGCAGACTACCCGTACATCCTCCTGCTTGAGTTCTTTCTTTGCTTCTGAGTCCACTATGTGTGCAAGAAAACCAGCACACCCTTGCTCTAGCATCTGGTGGGCTGCCAAGGCTGAGAGAAATTTCTGAGTCTTCCTCCTTGGGGCTCCTTGAAACTCGAATGGTGGTTCTCCTTCTGGGCTGAAAACCACCTTCCTTCTACGGCAGTCCACTGAAGCGCTGTACTTACTGAGGAAATCCATGCCCAATATGATGTCGAAGTCCTGCATCGCAAGGACTATCAGATCGACATGTAGCTCTCGGTCTGAAATCTTGATTGGCACAGCCCGGAGCCGCTGGGTGGATTCCATGATTTCCCCTGAAGGGAGAGTTGTCAGGAATCTGGACTCCCAACTCTCTGTAGGCACCTGTAACTTACTAGCAAAAGGTACTGATACGAAAGAATGGGTCGCCCCAGTGTCAAACAGTGTAGTAGCTAAATGCTGAAAAATAACTATTTGACCTGTTACGACCGTGGAGGCGCTGGCAGCTTCTTCCTTCGTGAGGGAAAAGACTCTGGCATTGGTTGGAACTGGTGCTGCTTCCAATCCTCCCTGACTGATCTGAGGTCCCTCCAGCATAGTAGGCATGTAATGTAACTGGGGCTTGCCTCCATACTGTACAGACTGCTGAGGAAGTACTTTGAACTTGTTTGGGCATTCTTTGGATCTGTGTCCCTCTTGTCCACATGAATAGCATCCAGTTACACCCAAAAGGCATGCTCCTGGATGGTTCCTCCCACACTTAGGACAAGGTGGATACCTAGCTTGCTTATTCTCTGGTTTTCCTTTTGGCTGCCAGGCCACTGCTTCCTTTTGTGGTTCTTGTTCTTCCAGTTCTGGCTATTTGGCTGAGGCTTCTGGCCTCCTATTGTCTTGTTCTCAATCAGGACTGGCTTCTGCTGTGCTTGCTGTGCCTTGATGCTATTCAGGTAGTGCTCTGAGATTAGAGCACTACTGACCAACTCCTCGCTGGTCTGGGGTCGGTGCATCCCGCTGTTCACGTTGAGTGCTATCTCAGGGTTCAGCATGCGGAGCATCAGTCTGACTCGCTCCTTCTCTGTGCTGACTAGCTCTGGGCAGAGGCGAGCTAGTCTGTTGAACTTTGCGACTGCTTCTCCCACTGGTAGGCTACCCTGTCTGAACTCCATGAAGTCCTCGAAGTGCTTGTTGGTAACCTTCATGTGGAAAAATTCCTCATAGAACTCGTGCTCAAAATCTGCCCAGCTCATCTGGTTGACTATCTTTTTACTCTTGACTCGCTCCCACCACATACGAGCATCTCCAGTTAGGCAGAAGGAGGCACATTTGACCTTCTCGACTTCTGGCCAGTCAAGAAGCTCCATTGTGCTCTCTAAAGTCTTGAACCAAGCCTGGGCATCCCAGGGCTCAGTCGTGCCTGAGAAGCTTTCGGGTTTCAGCCTCTGCCACTGGACGAGGTATGCTTCTTGTCTTCGGTTCACGGCAGGGATCTCCTGTGTGACTGGTGGAACTTCAGCCACTACTGGAGTTCCCACTCCTGCTGTGGGTGGTGTAGGGGGCACTGGGTGCTGATTCGCCATCAGTGTGGCGATGGTCTTCTGTTGTTCTGTAATCTGAGCTTGAATTTGAGCAATGACTGCCATCAGGTTTGGCTGTTCTGTGCCAGGCTCACTGTTATCTTGAACTGGAGTTCTGTTATTAGCATTAGGAGCTCGGCCTCTTCTTGCCATCTAATAATGCATAAAGGAACAAGAAATCACTACTACATCTCTAGGTATAAACTTGTCTTCTTACTTAGAAATCTGATATCCATTCTAGGGATTAAACATGATTCCGTGATACTAAGGGATTAAACATGCTTCCTTGTTCTATGCACATGTGAGTAGTACTTAAGCATTTCTCTGTACTGCAATTAAATAAAGGAGCAATAAAAAAACTGAAACTTAAAGCTTTCTTACTTGAAGACGGCAAGGTTGATGCTGATGTGTGTGTGATGCTGGAGAATGGGAACTGCTCTGATACCACCTGTAGCGACCCGCCTTCTCTGCTTCAGACGGATCGTTACTTCTCTCTACTTCTCTACTTTTGATACATGACTAAAAATGCGGAAATCTTTTTTTTTAAACTTTTAAATTCATCTAACAATTATATTCTAACTTAAGCAATCATGCATAATAACATATCACACTTTCTATCTCAAAAGCTCGCAAATGGTACACTTTGAAGCTTGCCTCGCCCAACACCACAATCGGGTATCAGTCGACTGATACTGCATCAGTCGACTGGTAGGCCTGAATTCAGAAAACTCAGGTTTCGGCAGTTGCTTCACAGCTCCTCCAAACCTATAATTTCGAGCCATATGGAATCATGACACCATTTCTACACTCTATGACAGTTTTCAAATGAGTTTAGCCAATCAAAACGAATCCATAAACTTGAAATTTGGACTTTTGCGGAAGAAAATAAACTATTCAAGTTATATGAACTTTAACACTAAAGTTTGTACCAATCTTGACTTCTATACATTCATGACACCAAATACATATTCTATGACCTTGCTAAAGCATTATGAAATGTGAATGCAACTTTTCTAAACATATTTAAGCAATGAAACTTAATTCAAAGAAGAAATTGATACTATCTTGGCACATGCATCTATTTCTCTAACAAAGTATCAATATCTCCAACTACTCACATTTCTACTCATCCAATGCAATCATAAGAATATATAGGCTAAAAGAAATGACATAGAATCTTTACTCTAAGAAATTGAGTATGTAAAACTATCCAAAACTTAAATGTTCGCTAAACTCCATAAAACAAGAACTTGAAATTCAAATGAACTATAACATTGTGAATTAAACAACTAGATTGTCTTGTGCCAAAGATCTCTCCATAATCAGCCACCACACACACTTTACTCAGCACCGCCTCGTCGCCTTCCTTCAGAATTGCTTGCCTTTACCTTTATCTGCAATAAGAGGAAATGCAACTAGTAAGCAAAAAGCTTAGTAAGTACTATCTAGCTCACAAAATCTCGAAATGTGCAAACATGCTTCTAGAACAATATGAAAATCATATGAGATACTAATATGCTCGAAAGAAAACTAAGAACATGTATAACTCAAAACATGCATACTCAAGCAATAATAAATCTCAATTTACTTTTCTTGGCTCAACTTGAAACTTTAGCTATTCTTTAACTTTTGAAAACTTTCTTAAACTTTAGAAACTTTGCTAAAGCATATACTTGAAAATAATAATCACTTGGATCCACTGAAGACGTAAGTACCATCTCATATGCGCGTTCCCTAAAAGGTTGGGGTAGCGAGCCACCAATCCTAATAGAGCAGACCTTGGTCTACCAGGGCCAAGACCTTGGAATTGGACACCTGGATTTCTTTAACGACGCCCTTGGACGCCGGGTACTGGCCTTAGAAAATAAAATAGCTTTTCTTTCTTTTCTTTCTTATCTGTAAATGCCTTGGCATTTTCTCGAGCACCTTGCGTGCTAAAATCCCTAAGTCTTGACTTTTGGGGATTTCTTAAGGCCTTGGCCTTTTCTTTTCTTATCTTTATCTTTTCTTTTCTTTTCTCATAGCTTTTCTTGGACCCTAAACTCACATAGGGTATTAATCAACATATATAAGCATATAATGAACTAAGATCACATGCAAAAACTCAAACAAAAAGGAAATATCTCTTTTAAAAACTTTTAAAGGAAATTCTCGCGGAAAAACCGCCTCTTACTGCAGGTGAGCAGTACTTACATTGATATCTTGGACTTACAACCAAGAACGGCGTCGGAGGTTCGAGAGAAACTTGAGATCTCGGAGAATTCTTCACGCCTACGCGTTCCTCTCGTCGCGGGGATCCCGAATATAGGAATATCTCTCGGAGGAGAGCTTTGGCCGGCCCTCGAGGGCTTGGTGTTGGTCGGCGTCGCCCAAGAGAGGAGAGGAGGTCGGCGTGAGGGTTTGGAGAGGAGAGAAATAAAACTTCTCTCTTTAATTACCTATTTATACCTATGGGGCGGATCGACCTAACTACCCCTTAAATATACTTCTCTCCATCCCTTGTTGTGCTTGATACCCTAGCCTGGCTGGTCGCGCGCTTGCCTGGTCTGCTGCTGGTCGCGGGTTCGAACCCCCGGCTGCCCTTAAGTGGTTTTTCCCTTTTTCTTTTTTTTTCTTCCTTTTTAAAATACTAAACGGACTCGGAAAATTCCATAAAAATATTCTAAAAATCCCTAAAAATATCTAGAATATTTCTAAACCATTTTTAAATAATTCTAAGGACTTTAAGAACTAAAAATGGGAATTTTGGGGCGTTACAATCCCCCATACCTTATGAAAAGTTCGTCCTCGAACTTAGAATAATTCTGGATATCTCTCTCTCATGCTGTCCTCACGTTCCCAAGTAGCTTCTTCATGCTTTTGATTCTGCCAGATGACCTTCACTAGTGGCACTTCTTTGTTTCTTAATCTTTTAACTGCTTTGTCCACTATCTGTGTCGGTCTGCTCTCATAACTAAGATCTTCTTGGATATGTACTGACTGAGGCTGAATCACTTGGCTAGGGTCGTGAATACACTTCTTTAGCATGGAGACATGGAATGTACTGTGGATAGCTGACATATCCTCTGGTAAGTCCAACTCATATGCTACCTTACCAACCCTCCTTATGATCTTGTAGGGTCCTATGTAGCGAGGACTTAGCTTACCCTTTTTACCAAATCTCATCACTCCCTTCATAGGAGCGACCTTGTGAAATACTGAATCTCCAACTTGGAATTCAAGTGGCCTACGGCGTGTGTCAGCATAACTTTTCTGTCTACTCTGGGCAGTCTCAATCCTCTAGCGGATCGTCTGGATAGCCTGAGTGGTCTCATCTATAAGCTCAGTCTGGCTGTCTAGTCCTGACTCCATCTCTTTCTTCTCACCCGCTTCTTGCCAACATATGGGTGATCTACATTTCCCGCCATATAATGCCTCATAAGGTGCCATCCTGATGGTGGCCTGATAGCTATTGTTGTAGGCAAACTCGGCTAAGCACAAAAATTTGCACCAACTACCTTTAAAGTCCAATGCACAAGCCCTGAGCATGTCTTCTAAAATCTGATTTACTCTCTCTGTTTGTCCATCTGTCTGGGGATGGAAAGCTGTGCTGAACTGAAGTCTGGTGCCTAGGGCGTCCTGAACACACCTCCAAAAATGGGAGATGAACCGCCCGTCTCTGTCAGAAACGATCGACTTCGGAACTCCGTGAAGTCTGATTACTTCTTTCACGTACAGCTGTGCTAACTGCTCTACCGAATGCGATAACTTGATGGCTAGGAAGTGGGCAGACTTGGTCAATCTATCCACTATCACCCATATTGAGATGTTGATCTCCCTGTATTTTTCATATAAATAGAGTAATATTTTTGTTACCCAGTGTATGTGTATGTCTGAATTATTCTTTTAAACGCTTCACTTGTATTCCTTTGGTCGGGTATGTTACTTCCGTAGCGCCTACCTGTCACGGGCGCTCGGGAGATCATGAGGCATCCTGGTTTGTGTCATTGGTGGGGAGTTTATAGCAACCCAAACCAAGCCTAAGTATCCCTGGCATCAGCTGCACTGCGGGGTATTAGGTTTTGGGTACTTGGTCGGGTGTGCGCAACCCAGACCAAGCCTAAGTACCCCGGGCATCGGCTGCACCGTGAGGTATTAGGGTTTTGAGTACTTGGTTGTGCGTGTACATCCTAGACCAAGCCTAAGTACCCCGGGCATCGGCTGCACCGTGAGGTATTAGGGTTTTGGGTACTTGGTCGAGCATGTGCATCCCAGACCAAGCCTAAGTACCCCGGGCATCGGCTGCACCGTGAGATATTTGGGTTTTGGGTACTTGGTTGTGCGTGTACATCCCAGACCAAGCCTAAGTACCTCGGGCATCGGCTGCACCGTAAGGTATTAGGGTTTTTGAGTACTTGGTTGGGCTTATGCATCCCAAACCAAGCCTATGTACCCCGGGCATCGGCTGCACCGTGAGGTATTAGGGTTTTGGGTACTTGGTTGGGCGTGTGCATCCCAGACCAAGCCTATGTACCCCGGGCATCGACTCCACCGCGAGGTATTAGGGTTTTGGGTACTTGGTCGGGCGTGTGCATCCCAGACCAAGCCTGAGTACCCCGGGCATCGGCTGTACGGCGCGGTAGTAGAGTTTTGGGTACTTAGTTGGGCGTGTGCATTCCAGACCAAACCTAAGTACCCCGGGCATGGGCTGCACCACGAGGTATTAGGGTTTTGGGTACTTGGTCGGGCGTGTGCATCCTAGACCAAGCCTAAGTACCCCGGGCATGGGCTGCACCGCGAGGTATTAGGGTTTTGGGTACTTGGTTGGGTGTGTTCATCCCAGACCAAGCCTAAGTACCTCCGGCATCGGCTGCACCGGGAGGTATTAGAGTTTTGGGTACTTGGTTAGGCATGTACATCCCAAGCCAAGCCTAAGTATCCCGGGCATTGGCTGCACCGCGAGGTATTAGGGTTTTGGGTTCTTGGTCGGGCGTGCGCATCCCAGACCATGCCTAAGTATCCCGGGCATCGGCTGCACCGCTAGGTATTAGGGTTTTGGGTACTTGGTTGGGCATGTACATCCCAGACCAAGCCAAAGTACCCCGGGCATCGGCTACACCGCGAGGCATTAGGTCTTTGGGTACTTGGTTGGGCGTGTACATCCCAGACCAAGCCTAAGTACCCTGGGCATCGGCTGCACCACGAGGTATTAGGGTGTTTTACTCTTTGGGTAGTACATTGATACTTTGGAGGAGGCGTCACCTTTTATTACTCGAGTTTGCTGCAAGGCAGCAAAAAATACACAAAAGGGCGTTTATTATATAATGCAAATCTTACCGGGACAGGGAGAGTCAGAGACGATTGCCTAGCCCGGGCCTCCCTAATACTAGCCCTTCTCCTTGTGTGCATGACCTCCTTCGGCTAGCCCTCAAGACCCCTTGGATTCTTCCGGGACTCTGTTCGGACCTCCCCGCTGTAGCATCGTCGAGATACCAACTGATCTCCCCTGACTTCCACCACCCGGTCGCCTACCGGTAACTTTATCTTCTGGTGGTACACAGAGACTACAGCCTGGAAAGTGTTGAGCGCAGGTCGGCCTAAGATGGCATTGTAGGAGGAGGGCGCATCCACGATCAAGAAGGGAATCATTCTGGTCCTCTCCAGTGCGTCGCTTCCCAAGGAGAGCGACAAGGTAATCTGCCCTATAGGTTGTACTCGATACCCCGTAAAGCCAAACAGTGGAGTCGAGACCGGGAGCAGTTCCTCTTCATCAATCTGCATCTGTTCGAAAGCCGCTTTATACAAGATGTTCATAGAACTCCCTGTGTCCACAAAGATGCACTTAACCTCGTAGTTAGCAATACGAGCTATGATCACTATGGCGTCTTCATGGGGAGCTTCCACTTCTTCCAGGTCGGCGGGTCCAAAAGATATTGTAGGGTCGGGTTCGTGACTCCAGCTGGTTTCAATGGAGTAGTTTTCCAATCACCGGGTATGAGACTTCCTTGCTCGGATAGAGTCCCCTCCGGTAGGTCTTCCGGAGATGACTCCCACATGACCCGAGGGTGGACCACGCATGGGGGCCTTGCCCTTCTGGGGTGTCTTTCTAAGGAGAGAGATCACCGGGGTGTGGGCCCCCGACTCCTACCTCGCGATCGTGATCGAGACCGATGACGGGCCTCATTTTCCCCGGCATGCTGTCGCCGAGGAGAAAAGCTTCGCCTTGACGACCTTCTGCGATACTGACGGGCCCAAATATACTAATTAAAGTTGTCACGAAATGTATGGGCTCATCAAATTTAAATATCAATGAATGAAATGAAATGAATGCTGGAAACCCTTTTACAACTCAAAAGTATGAAAATGTAATATAGGGGCCACAGGTCGTATTTTTCTCGGGGACTAGTTGAAGTTGTGTGATTCACACTTGTATTTAAGTGTCGTTTGTGAATTTGGGTTTCGAGTTTCAATCTGAAATGAAATCGCAGTAAAATACAAGATGAATGCCACTAAAACTTGATATGCAATGAATTAAATTTATGTGCCAAGATGATACTTATGTGCAATCACTACTTTTCATGTGCAGAAATTTATGTGCGGAATTTATTCAACAATTGAACTTGATGTGCAGAATTTAACTGATCCATACAAAAACCACATGCCATGCGAGAATGGTTGAGGAATTCAGGAATCAGCTCAAGCAAATTAAACTTTAATCTAATTGTTCCCAATCAATGTTGACTCTTAACTTGATACAAGGGCTGGATCTAATAGCTTGAGATTTTGGGAATACACTGATGCTTCAGAAACATATAATATGCAGAAATAAACTCAGAGTTGCAGAAATGAAGAACTTTCAGAATTAAACACTGAATTTTTCAGAAATGAGATCACGGCAGAGAACAAAATCTGAGTTCAAACAGGGCTAAGGATAAGTTTGATACAAACTTCTGAGTTGCAGCTAACAAGGCAGAGTTCAAATGCAGGAAATGCAGTCTAATTCCATTGCAGACATTGAAAATAGAAAGTACGTGTAGGTTTTGGATGCAGGAATTTCAGAAATAAAGAGATGCAGAATTGAATTGCATGTGCAGGAATGATTCAAATGCAGAGAATGTTGTTGGCTGAACTGGCAGAAATACAACTGCACTTACAGAAATTGAGGTTGAATGCAGAACCTTATTAAGTATGCTTAACAAATTAAACAACTACACTGTAATTTCGGAAGAGAAACTTAACCCAGAAGCAGGTATAAATGCATTGCAACAGCTTAAAGAATTTGCAGAGATTACTGCAGAAATGCAACAATACTCCAATGCAGAAATGAAATGGACCAAGTGAGATCTGATATAATCCTTTACTAAACAAGGAACCTCTTATTGAGCAGAATTCGAAACTGCAGACACACAAGTGGAAGATGCAGTAATAAGTTGGCACGCGAGCACCAATCTGATACACAAAATCAATGCCAGCTGCTCAACTCAAATTTCAGAATTGAAACTACAAGCGAAATCAAACTTGGATCAACTAAGTTCACACACGAAATTGGTCTTCAAAGGCAGGAATTGAACTAAACAAGAATCGGATTTGAAGGAAGATATAAAAAAAATCAGAACCCAAACTGAAAAATGCAGAATTAAATTGGCACACAAACTGGAATTGGCACGCAAGGTTTTAAACAGAATTAAACTGAAGTTCAAACTAATAAATCACTAAACAAGTTCCTAAACATCTAACTTAAGGAATTAAAGCTAGATTACAGCTAGAACTATGCAATAAACGAAACTTAACCAGACTGAAATGAAGACAGAAACAGAACAAGTGAAGAAATGAAACTACAGCTATGAAACATGAATTTAAACCAATTAAACTACTCCTCAATCCTCCCTAAGCTCAAGATTTCTTTGTTCGTCACGCAAAGGCTGGCCTCGAACCCCTAAGCTCAGCAAACCAATTGGAAAATGGCTCAGTGGTCGAATTTTGCTCAAACTGCATCAACTAGGAAATTTCCAATCCGAAAGCTCCGAACTCAGTTGTTGAGCTGCGATGGTGATTTGGAAACGACCTGAGCTCACCTGAGGACCCCTACAAGTGGCTCAAGTCGTCGGAATTTGATTGTAGCTGAGATTTAAGCTCCCGGACCACAAAGAGTGCCGAAACCCTCAAACAAACTCTGTCCGGATGAAATCTGAGTTGAACTCTCCACCCTAGCTATCTCCAATGATCCAAATCTTGATCTTGATGAAGAATTGAGGGGTCGCGCCCCTTGAATTGAAGAAAAGCTGAAGAAAATGCAAAGAACGGAAGAACCTACTGTTTGCGGCGAGGAAACGCGACAACGAAGGCTGCGCAGGAATGTTTGATTAAATAGTTATCAACGGACGGCCCAGATTGATCGGAGGAGATCCAACGGTAGATCTTGGTCTGATTTGAGCCAAACTTTTATGATGATGATCTGGGGTCAGGATCTGCCTTGTGGTAGCTCGGATCCTCCAGATTTGCAACGGATGGTCCAGATCAACTCTATCTGTGAATGGACGCTCTAGAGCCCTCCTTGCTTGATCCAACGGCTGATCTTGCTCTGATGGGGATGAAACCTTCAGATCTTGATCATTGAGCTTGATCAACCCTAACCCTAGCTCGGATTGCATCAGATCGTCCCGGATGGCTCAGATCTAGCCGCTCTTGAATCGGACGGCCCGGATTAATCGTAGGCTTGATAATTCGATCCGGTTCACATCCGACTCAAGTTTGACCCAGTACGCCCTAGGTCCAGGATCCTTTCATGCCTACAAAAATATATCAGAAAATTTAGTGGCCAATTAATCCATTTTAATGTAATTTTGCAATTAAGTCCAAAATAAAATAAAGTTCCAAAACCTAGGGTAAAATCAGAATTAAGCAATAAAAATATGGGTCAAACATGGATTTTAGCAATGAAAATAATCAATAAAATGGTGCTTATCAACTCCCCCACACTTAACCTTGAGCGTCTCGCGAAACTACTAAATAAGTATCCCTTAGGTTTTCTAAAGCATAATTAGAAGCAAATGAAAAGAAATTACCTAGGGTTGTCAATTCTCATAAATCTAAGCTCTATGGATTAGTATCTTGTCCTTAAATCAACAACTTAGTCTTTTCATCTATCATGAGTCATTGAGATGAATTTAACTCTCTAGCCTTTCAAGGAAAATTTGGTGGCTCTCTTCTTAAGTTCTAACTTGATGATGGAAGTGGAGCTCACTCTTACACACATGTTTTTTGCACTACCATAGGCTTGCTTATTATCTAATCTCCACCATTAATCATGAATAGGATCAACAACTATAAAAACAAATGAAAACATGAAAAATGGCAATAAATGGAATAAAAGTCAAGAAAATGGAAAAATTGATGGAGTGGAAGACTTGGTTGCTCAAAAATATTTCCAATGTGCTTTGCCCCATCTTGACAGTCCTCTAATGATATCAAAAGTATGGGTGAAGTAAATCTTGAGTAATTCCTTTGGTTTGGATGAAAAACGCTTTCTTGGTTTCAATGTGCCATTTTCTTCTATTGTGTGCCAAATTCCTTTCTTCATTCTCTTTTCATCAAATCTTTTTCTTTCTCTTTCTTTCTCTCTAGTGGAGCTCAGAATGTATTGATACAAGGCTGTAATTTGGATGAGAAAACTCCAATGAATTCAAGGTGCCGAAACTCATGGATGTGCCAACTTGCTTCTTTATCTCTTTGTTTTTTTTTTCCAACTGATTTTTTTTTTCAAACTGTTTTTTTTTTCAGCTGCTAGCTCACTGATTTTACTGCAGCTTCTCCTTATTTTATTGATGATGTGATCAGCTCCTCCAAATTCAGTAGCATCAATTAATCCTTGCAATCAAATGATACAAAAACCCAATTTTCAACCTCTTCTTGATACCAAACTGACTCATGGCAATTTAATTTCTGATTTTTCTCTTTTCCAACTGCATTTCCAGCTCACTTCTTCACCTTGTTGTCGAATGATCTTGCTCAGAACAATTAGCCTCAAATAACAGTGGAAAGTTCACTTGAATTTCAGCTCCATATTCAAGTTCCATCCATGGTACACTCACTTTCAAATGGATACAAACTGTTTTGTTTCTTCTTTTTTCTTTTTTCTTTAAATTCCAGCAACCCCTGCATTGATTCAGAAATATCCAACTGCAATTCAGCTCCTAGAAAAGTAGCCAAAACAATTTCATAGCACTCTTTTCACTTGGGCACAAAATTTCCTGATTTTTCCTTTACACAGATTTTTTTTTCTCTTCACTTGTTTCCACCTTGGTTCCTCAACTCTGCACAGATTTCTGCTTCCATTCAAACTTTACAACTTCAATCCAGATTAAACAAAGAGTTACTGATTTCATCTTCCATAATTCCTACTTGATCCAAACCCTCTTGTGCTACCAACTCCATTAATTTCAGATTTTTCTTCATGGCACAGATTTTTCAGATTCTTTGTGTGCCATTTGGATCTTCAAAGGATGGTGAGAAATCTGAATGCTTCAATTGGTTCCATCCCTTATCACTTCTTCTTGTGCATTCTTGACACCGAATCACTCAACTTGGCACATAAAATGCAAAAAAATTTTTTTTCCGTTGACATGAATTGCCTCCAAAACTTTAGTCACTCCCCCACACTTGAATCTTTGTCCGTCTCGGGCAAAATAACATTAGAAACATATCAAACAACAAGTCCAAAGAAAAGTGAAGGTAAGAGTAAGAAATAAGTAAAGAAAAATGGAATGAATATGATTTTTGTCAATTTGATATGGAAAGGTAAACAAAGTGATTAGCTTCTATAGATGTGATCCAATCATTGAAATATGGTTTTGAAAGAACCTAAGCAAATTCTAGAGTTTAATAACATGTGTGTGACAAATATAAGGCTAATCTCACTAGGTAAAAACAATTCATCCCAAGTCCTCAATTAAGATTTCGAAAGCCAAGTAGTACTCAAATATTCAAGATTTCATCCATTAGCTCAAATCCTAAGTTTTAACAACCAAATTTAATTTATTTTCAAAAGACTCTAAAATGCTATGGAGAAAACCTAAAGGGATACATTTATTTCCACTCATGCAAGAAAAAGTGCTAAAAGGAAAAACATGGTATTTACAACGTCTATTTATTCAATTTACTCTAAAAAACATAAAAGTGAAAAATGCGATAAAAGAAAATGCAAGAAAGAAAAATCTCCCCTTTATTTCTGGTGGACGGAGTCGATCCAGAAGAAGCCTCCATCTTGGTAGTGGAGGAGTCTGGGTGGCTGGGATAAGTAGGACTCCCCCACACTTGAACTTTACAAAATAATGCTCTGGTGGCCGTAGGCGATTCAGGTTCAAGAGCCATTCAAGGGATGGAGTGCTTTTAATTAAAGTCAGATCATCTCCTCCTTCTTGATGCCCTTCAGAAGTCCTTCCAGGAGGCTGGAGTCTGTTCAGTTGGAGCACCCACTCCTGAAGTCTTCTGGACCCTGCAAAAACATGTAATACCTCTCTCAAGCGTTCAGGGTCAGAAAGAAATGATATAAGTTCAGTTTCTGCATGAAATAAATCCAAATCTGCATCATGTCCAATTAAATCAATTTGTGGTGCTTCAATAAAATTTTCAAAATCATTTTCTACAAGATTTGCATCCAGGAGCTCATCACAAATAAAGAAATCAATTTCTGGCTCATCAATAGAAAGTTCACAATTATTTTCCATCCAGGGTGTATCATGCAATGTGTCACAGCTAATCAAATCAATATCAGGTATTTCCAAAAGTTTTTCACATTCATTTTCAGCATAAGACATAACAAGAGATTCATCAAAATAAATAACATCCATTTCAGGCACTTCTAAGAAATTTTCACTAGTCATATCCACAAAAGATGTATCTAAAGATTCATCATAACAAACTACATCAATTATGGGTGCCTCTAAAATTATTTCACTATTCATATTTACAATGGACGTGTCAAGTAATGCATGATGATCAATAAAATCAATGTTTGGTACCTCTATTGGATTTTCACAAACAACTTCTACACAAGGTATATCAATAAACTCATCAGAATCAATAACATCAGCACTAGGTACCTCACTGAATTTTTCTGAAGAAGGAGGAGAAATACTTACCTGAGCGTGCTGGATAATACCTGGAGGTTCTATAATAGTAGATGTATCTGTGGTCTCCTCCTGGTCAAGTTCATGTTCCTCTTCAGCCTCAGGCTCTGGTGGACATTCAACTGGTGATCCTTGGGTGCTTGCTTCCACCATGCAAGTCCCTACACTTTCTGGTTCATTCTCTAAATCTTGTGGTGGTCCCTGGGGCTTAGTGCAATCCCCTACACCTGTGGAATCATCCTCTATGCATGCTTCTCCTGTAATATCTGCAACGACAGTGTCAGAAAAATTAGGACCATCAATAATGCTATCATCAGAAAATAAAAGTCTAGAATGGTCCTGTGGAGCTTCAGTTTCTTCTTCTTGAGCTGAAACATTTAAAATTGGATTTTGAATAGGAGTCTCCGAAGGGATGCATGCTGTAGGTGCCCAGACTTTAATGTATTCTTCTTCTTCTTCTTCTACTAAATTTGCAGGATTAATTGAAGAAGGACTTTTCCATGCACTAGGGTCACCTTGAACTGATATAAAACCAACTCCGGGGCTCTCAGAATTAAGAATAGCTTGAGAAGCTAATTGTTCTGCTCTTTGGGCTTTTATCTGATTCAATTTATCCTGTATGTTTTGAAACCATTGTTGTTGTTGTTCTTGTTGTTGTTGGATTTGTTGACACATCTCCATCATCCTTTGGTGTAGAGCCTCATCCCAATCAGGATCATCAAAACCTCCTTGGTTAGTGTGGAACCCCTGTTGGTCTTGAAATGGAAAATAGGGCTGCTCAAATGGCTGATTAGAGGGCTGATATGCTGGAAAATTTTGCTGGGAAATGTAGCCCTGAAATTCTTGGATCTGAGGTTGAAATTGTGGTGATGAAAACTCAAATTGGTTGGGCTGAAAATTCTGGTTGCAAGGCTGTGAATATTGAAAATTTTGTTGGTTTTGCGCTGGAAAAACTGGGAATGATTGAAAATTTTGCTGCCCTTGATTGTATTGCTGGAATTGAGGTTCAAAATGCTGAAATGGTTGCTGAAAATTGGGCTGAAATTGCTGAAAACTGGGCTGAAAATTCTGGAAAATTGGCTGCCCGTTCTGAAAATTCTGTAAATTCTGGAAATTGCTGGAATTTGGCTGAAATTGCTGGAAATCTTGCTGTGGTTGCTCTAATTGTTGTAATGGTGGCTGAAAAAATTGATTGGGTTGCTGAAAATTTTGGTTGCAAGGTTGTTGAAATTGGTTGAAAGGCTGAAACTCTGATGACCACATTTTTATCTTGCAGCCCTGTCACCAAACAAACAAGGAAAATGGCAGCAACCGTATACAAATGATAAAGCAACAGAAAATAGAACCCAATGATATGTCTAAAAGTATACAAGCAAAAATCTAACAAATCAACTAGTTGCTTCCCCGGCAACGGCGCCAAAAATTTGACGGGCCCAAATATACTAATTAAAGTTGTCACGAAATGTATGGGCTCATCAAATTTAAATATCAATGAATGAAATGAAATGAATGCTGGAAACCCTTTTACAACTCAAAAGTATGAAAATGTAATATAGGGGCCACAGGTCGTATTTTTCTCGGGGACTAGTTGAAGTTGTGTGATTCACACTTGTATTTAAGTGTCGTTTGTGAATTTGGGTTTCGAGTTTCAATCTGAAATGAAATCGCAGTAAAATACAAGATGAATGCCACTAAAACTTGATATGCAATGAATTAAATTTATGTGCCAAGATGATACTTATGTGCAATCACTACTTTTCATGTGCAGAAATTTATGTGCGGAATTTATTCAACAATTGAACTTGATGTGCAGAATTTAACTGATCCATACAAAAACCACATGCCATGCGAGAATGGTTGAGGAATTCAGGAATCAGCTCAAGCAAATTAAACTTTAATCTAATTGTTCCCAATCAATGTTGACTCTTAACTTGATACAAGGGCTGGATCTAATAGCTTGAGATTTTGGGAATACACTGATGCTTCAGAAACATATAATATGCAGAAATAAACTCAGAGTTGCAGAAATGAAGAACTTTCAGAATTAAACACTGAATTTTTCAGAAATGAGATCACGGCAGAGAACAAAATCTGAGTTCAAACAGGGCTAAGGATAAGTTTGATACAAACTTCTGAGTTGCAGCTAACAAGGCAGAGTTCAAATGCAGGAAATGCAGTCTAATTCCATTGCAGACATTGAAAATAGAAAGTACGTGTAGGTTTTGGATGCAGGAATTTCAGAAATAAAGAGATGCAGAATTGAATTGCATGTGCAGGAATGATTCAAATGCAGAGAATGTTGTTGGCTGAACTGGCAGAAATACAACTGCACTTACAGAAATTGAGGTTGAATGCAGAACCTTATTAAGTATGCTTAACAAATTAAACAACTACACTGTAATTTCGGAAGAGAAACTTAACCCAGAAGCAGGTATAAATGCATTGCAACAGCTTAAAGAATTTGCAGAGATTACTGCAGAAATGCAACAATACTCCAATGCAGAAATGAAATGGACCAAGTGAGATCTGATATAATCCTTTACTAAACAAGGAACCTCTTATTGAGCAGAATTCGAAACTGCAGACACACAAGTGGAAGATGCAGTAATAAGTTGGCACGCGAGCACCAATCTGATACACAAAATCAATGCCAGCTGCTCAACTCAAATTTCAGAATTGAAACTACAAGCGAAATCAAACTTGGATCAACTAAGTTCACACACGAAATTGGTCTTCAAAGGCAGGAATTGAACTAAACAAGAATCGGATTTGAAGGAAGATATAAAAAAAATCAGAACCCAAACTGAAAAATGCAGAATTAAATTGGCACACAAACTGGAATTGGCACGCAAGGTTTTAAACAGAATTAAACTGAAGTTCAAACTAATAAATCACTAAACAAGTTCCTAAACATCTAACTTAAGGAATTAAAGCTAGATTACAGCTAGAACTATGCAATAAACGAAACTTAACCAGACTGAAATGAAGACAGAAACAGAACAAGTGAAGAAATGAAACTACAGCTATGAAACATGAATTTAAACCAATTAAACTACTCCTCAATCCTCCCTAAGCTGTGTCGGTCTGCTCTCATAACTAAGATCTTCTTGGATCTGTACTGACTGAGGCTGAATCACTTGGCTAGGGTCGTGAATACACTTCTTTAGCATAGAGACATGAAATGTACTGTGGATAGCTGACATATCCTCTGGTAGGTCCAGCTCATAGGCTACCTTCCCAACTCTCTTTATAATATTATAGGGTCCTATGTAGCGAGGACTCAGCTTGCCCTTCTTGCCAAATCTCATCACTCCCTTCATAGGAGCGACCTTGAGAAATACTGAATCTCCAACTTGGAATTCAAGTGGCCTACGGCGTGTCTCAGCATAACTTTTCTGTCTACTCTGGCCAGTCTCAATCCTCTGGCGGATCGTCTGGATAGCCTGAGTGGTCTCATCTATAAGCTCAGTCTGGCTGTCTAGTTCTGACTCCATCTCCTTCCTCTCACCAGCTTCTTGCCAACATATGGGTGATCTACATTTCCTGCCATACAATGCCTCATAAGGCGCCATCCTGATGGTGACCTGATAGCTATTGTTGTAGGCAAACTCAGCTAAGCACAGAAATTTGCACCAACTACCCTTAAAGTCCAACGCACAAGCCCTGAGCATGTCTTCTAAAATCTGATTTACTCTCTCTGTTTGTCCATCTGTATGGGGATGGAAGGCTGTGCTGAACTGAAGTTTGGTGCCTAGAGCGTCCTGAACACACCTCCAAAAATGGGAGATGAATCGCCCATCTCTGTCAGAAACGATCGACTTCGGGACTCCGTGAAGCCTGATTACTTCTTTCACGTACAGCTGTGCTAATTGCTCTACCGAATGCGATAACTTGATGGCTAGGAAGTGGGCAGACTTGGTCAATCTGTCCACTATCACCCAAATTGCATCGTGTCCATGGGTGGTTCTTGGGAGACCTGTGATAAAGTCCATGGATATTTCTTCCCACTTCCACTCTGGAATGGGGAGTGGCTGTAGAACTCCTCCTGGTCTCTGGTGCTCTGCTTTGACTCTCTGGCAGGTCAAGCAGGTACTGATATATCTGGCCACGTCTCGCTTGAGTCCAGACCACCAGAATCTTTTCTTTAAATCTTGATACATCTTGGTAGAACCAGGATGCATAGAGTATGGGGTACTGTGGGTCTCTTCTAGAATATTCTTTCTTAGTTCCTCATCATTGGGGACGCAAAGGCGGTCTCCAAAATAGAGGATGCCACTGTCTGATACTCGAAACTCTGAATTTTCTGCCTCTTGGATCCCCTGCTTGATCTTCTGGATCTCTGGGTCTTGATCTTGCTTTTCTTGTATATCTTTAAGCAGGGTTGACTCTAGGGTCAATGCAGAAAATTGCCCAACCATAACCTCGACTCCAAAATCTTTTATTTCTTTCTGAAGTGGTGGAGACAGTGATGATAGGGACATCAGTGCTGCACAGGATTTTCTGCTCAGTGCATCTGCCACTTTATTAGCTTTACCTGGGTGGTAGAGGATTTCACAGTCATAATCTTTGACCAACTTTAGCCACCTGCGCTGCCTCATATTCAGATCTTTCTGAGTGAAGAAGTACTTCAAACTCTGATGGTCTGTGAAGATTCTGCACTACACTCCATACAGGTAATGTCTCCAGAGCTTCAGTGCGAAAACCACAGCTGCTAGCTCAAGGTCATGCGTAGGATAATTCTTCTCGTAGTCCTTGAGCTGTCTGGAGGCATATGCTATTACTTTACCATCTTGCATGAGGACAGCTCCAAGGCCCATCTTGGATGCATCACTGTAGATGTCAAAGGCCTTGTCACTCTGGAACAGTCAAGATGGGAGCACTGGTCAGTCTCTTCTTCAGCTCTAGAAAACTGTGCTCGCATTTATCTGACCATTCAAACTTCTTGTTCTTTCTGGTCAAGGCTGTGAGTGGAGAGGCTATCCTGGAAAAGTCCTCCACAAATTTTCTGTAATATCCTGCCAGGCCTAAGAAGCTTCTGATCTCACTGGCATTCTTGGGTCTACACCAGTTGCTGACTGATTCTATCTTGGCTGGATCAACTTGAATGCCTTCTTTGGATACAATGTGACCTAGGAAGGTCACTTGATCTAGCCAAAACTCACACTTTGAGAATTTTGCATAGAGCTTCTCCTGCTGAAGGATCTGCAGCACTATCCTCAAGTGTGTAGCATGGTCCTCTGGAGTCTGTGAGTATATGAGAATATCATCAATAAATACAATGACGAATTTATCGAGATACTCCCTAAAGATGTGGTTCATCAGCTCCATGAAGACTGCTGGGGCATTGGTTACTCCAAAAGGCATCACTACAAATTCGTAATGGCCGTATCTTGTCCTGAAGGCCGTCCTGGGGATGTCACTTTCTTTAACCTTTAGCTGATGATACCCAGAACGCAGATCTATCTTCGAGAATACTGTAGCCCCTTTGAGTTGATCAAATAAATCATCTATTCTAGGAAGGGGGTACTTGTTCTTGATGGTTACCTTGTTCAGAGCTCGGTAGTCTATGCACAGACGCATAGACCCATCCTTCTTCTTGACGAAAAGTACAGGAGCTCCCCAGGGTGAATGACTCGGGCGAATGAAGCCCTTGTCTAGTAGCTCCTGGAGTTGCTCTTGTAATTCCTTCAACTCTGCTGGAGACATACGATATGGGGCCTTCGAGACCGGACCGGTACCGGGCACTAGCTCGATCTCGAATTCCACTTCTCTGTTAGGAGGTAGTCCAGGTAATTCTTCTGGGAACACTTCTGGATATTCGCAGACTACCCGTACATCCTCCTGCTTGAGTTCTTTCTTTGCTTCTGGGTCCACTATGTGTGCAAGAAAACCAGCACACCCTTGCTCTAGCATCTGGTGGGCTGCCAAGGCTGAGAGAAATTTCTGAGTCTTCCTTCTTGGGGCTCCTTGAAACTCGAATGGTGGTTCTCCTTCTGGGCTGAACACCACCTTCCTTCTACGACAGTCCACTGAAGCGCTGTACTTACTGAGGAAATCCATGCCCAATATGATGTCGAAGTCCTGCATCGCAAGGACTATCAGATCGACATGTAGCTCTCGGTCTGAAATCTTGATTGGCACAGCCCGGAGCCGCTGGGTGGATTCCATGATTTCCCCTGAAGGGAGAGTTGTCAGGAATCTGGACTCCCAACTCTCTGTAGGCACCTGTAACTTACTAGCAAAAGGTACTGATACGAAAGAATGGGTCGCCCCAGTGTCAAACAGTGTAGTAGCTAAATGCTGAAAAATAACTATTTGACCTGTTACGACCGTGGAGGCGCTGGCAGCTTCTTCCTTCGTGAGGGAAAAGACTCTGGCATTGGTTGGAACTGGTGCTGCTTCCAATCCTCCCTGACTGATCTGAGGTCCCTCCAGCATAGTAGGCATGTAATGTAACTGGGGCTTGCCTCCATACTGTACAGACTGCTGAGGAAGTACTTTGAACTTGTTTGGGCATTCTTTGGATCTGTGTCCCTCTTGTCCACATGAATAGCATCCAGTTACACCCAAAAGGCATGATCCTGGATGGTTCCTCCCACACTTAGGACAAGGTGGATACCTAGCTTGCTTATTCTCTGGTTTCCCTTTTTGGCTGCCAGGCCACTGCTTCCTTTTGTGGTTCTTGTTCTTCCAGTTCTGGCTATTTGGCTGAGGCTTCTGGCCTCCTATTGTCTTGTTCTCAATCAGGACTGGCTTCTGCTGTGCTTTCTGTGCCTTGATGCTATTCAGGTAGTGCTCTGAGATTAGAGCACTACTGACCAACTCCTCGCTAGTCTGGGGTCGGTGCATCCCGCGGTTCACGTTGAGTGCTATCTCAGGGTTCAGCATGCGGAGCATCAGTCTGACTCGCTCCTTCTCTGTGCTGACTAGCTCTGGGCAGAGGCGAGCTAGTCTGTTGAACTTTGCGACTGCTTCTCCCACTGGTAGGCTACCCTGTCTGAAATCCATGAAGTCCTCGAAGTGCTTGTTGGTAACCTTCATGTGGAAAAATTCCTCATAGAACTCGTGCTCAAAATCTGCCCAGCTCATCTGGTTGACTATCTTCTTACTCTTGACTCGCTCCCACCACATACGTGCATCTCCAGTTAGGTAGAAGGAGGCACATTTGACCTTCTCAACCTCTGGCCAGTCAAGAAGCTCCATTGTGCTCTCTAAAGTCTTAAACCAAGCCTGGGCATCCCAGGGCTCAGTCGTGCCTGAGAAGCTTTCGGGTTTCAGCCTCTGCCACTGGACGAGGTATGCTTCTTGTCTTCGGTTCACGGCAGGGGTCTCCTGTGTGACTGGTGGAACTTCAGCCACCACTGGAGTTCCCACTCCTGCTGTGGGTGGTGTAGGGGGCACTGGGTGCTGATTCGCCATCAGTGTGGCGATGGTCTTCTGTTGTTCTGTAATCTGAGCTTGCATTTGAGCAATGACTGCCATCAGGTTTGGCTGTTCTGTGCCAGGCTCACTGTTATCTTGAACTGGAGTTCTGTTACTAGCATTAGGAGCTCGGCCTCTTCTTGCCATCTAATAATGTATAAGGGAACAAGAAATCACTACTATTTCTCTAGGTATAACTTATCTTCTTACTTAGTATCCTAATGTCCATTCTAGGGATTAAACATGATTCCGTGATACTAAGGGATTAAACATGCTTCCTTGTTCTATGCACATGTGAGTAGTACTTAAGCATTTCTCTGTACTGCAATTAAATAAAGGAGCAAATAAAAAGAAACTGAAACTTAAAGCTTTCTTACTTGAAGACGGCAAGGTTGATGCTGATGTGTGTGTGATGCTGGAGAATGGGAACTGCTCTGATACCACCTGTAGCGACCCGCCTTCTCCTGTCTTAGACGGATCGTTACTTTTCTCTGCTTCTCGACTCTAATGCACAACTAATAGAAATGCGGAAATCTTTTTTTTTCTTTTTAAATTCATCTAAGAATGATATTCTAACTTAAGTAGTCATGCATGATACCATGTCACACTTCCTTTCTCAAAAACTCGTAAAATGATACTTATTGAAACCTGCCTCACCCAACTCAACCTTCGGGTATCAGTCGACTGATACTGTATCAGTCGACTGATAGGCCTGAATTCTGAATTTACAGGTTTCGGCACTTGCTTCAAAACTCCACCAAACCTATACTTTCGAGCCATATTGAATCATGACACCATTTCTATACTCTATGTCAGTTTTCTAAACAATTTAGCCAATCAAAACAAATCCATAAACTTGAAATTAGGACTTTTGCGGAAGAAAATAAACTATTCAAGTTATATGAACTTTAACAATAAAGTTTGTATCAATCTTGACTCCTATGTATTCATAACACCAAATACATGTTCTATAACCTTGCCAAAGCATTGTGAAATGTGAATGTAACTTTTCTAAACATATTTAAGAAGTAAAACTTGATTCAAGGAGAAATTGATACTATCATGGCACATGCATCTATTTCTCTAACAAAGTATCAATATCTCTAATTACTCACATTTCTACTCATCCAATGCAATCATAAGAATATGTAGGCTAAAAGAAATGACATGGAATCTATACTCTAAGAAATTGAGTATGTAAAACTATCCAAAAACTTATATGTTCGCTAACTCCATAAAACAAGAACTTGAAATCTGAATAAACTATAACATTGTAATTTAAATAGTTAAATTGTCTCGTCTCAAAGATCTCTCCAAAATCAGCCACCACACACACTTTTCTCAGCACCACCTCGTCGCCTTCCTTCAGAATTGCTTGCCTTTACCTTTATCTGCAATAAGAGGAAATGCATCTAGTAAGCAAAAAGCTTAGTAAGTACTATCTAGCTCACAAAATCTCGAAATGTGCAAACATGCTTCTAGAACAATATGAAAATCATATGAGATACTAATATGCTTGAAAGAAAACTAAGAACATGTATAACTCAAAACATGCATACTCAAGCAATAATAAATCTCGATTTACTTTTCTTGGCTCAACTTGAAACTTTAGCTATTCTTTATCTTTTGAAAACTTTCTTAAACTTTCGAAACTTTGCTAAAGCATATACTTGAAAATAATAATCACTTGGATCCACTGAAGACGTAAGTACCATCTGATGCGCGTTCCCTAAAAGGTTGGGGTAGCGAGCCACCAATCCTAATAGAGCAGACCTTGGTCTACCAGGGCCAAGACCTTGGAATTGGACACCTGGATTTCTTTAACGACGCCCTTGGA
Organism: Boesenbergia rotunda; assembly: GCA_024364735.1. Lineage (NCBI taxonomy): Eukaryota > Viridiplantae > Streptophyta > Magnoliopsida > Zingiberales > Zingiberaceae > Boesenbergia > Boesenbergia rotunda. The sequence continues at coordinate 914,762 of JAGFNQ010001069.1, forward strand.
CGCCGGGTACTGGCCTTAGAAAATAAAATAGCTTTTCTTTCTTTTCTTTCTTATCTGTAAATGCCTTGGCATTTTCTCGAGCACCTTGCGTGCTAAAATCCCTAAGTCTTGACTTTTGGGGATTTCTTAAGGCCTTGGCCTTTTCTTTTCTTATCTTTATCTTCTCTTTTCTTTTCTCATAACTTTTCTTAGCCCTAATCTCATATAGGGTGCTTAATCAACTTATACAAACATATAATGAACTAATATCACATGCCAAAAATCATAAACTAAAGAAACTATCTCTTTTAAAACTTTTAAAGGAAATTCTCGCGGAAAAACCGCCTCTTACTGCAGGTGAGCAGTACTTACATTGATATCTTGGACTTACAACCAAGATTGACGTCTAGGACTCGGGAGAAACTTGAGATTTCGGAGAATTCTTCGCGCCTACGCGTTCTCCTCGTCGAGACGAACGCAACGCTCCGCTTTCCTTGGTCCCTCCTTGGCCGGCGCCCCTTGGAAGAGGAGAGAAAGGGCTTGGTGTTGGCGTGCGTGCGTGAGAGGGGGAGGATGTCGCGCGGCTAGGGTGAGGAAGAGAAAAACCAAAATTCTAATTTCCTCTCTTAACTTATCTATTTATACTTATGGGGGCGGATCAACCTAACTACACCTTAAATATATGTCTCTCCACCCTTTGCTGTGCTTGATACCCTAGCCTGGCTGGTCGCGCACTTGCCTGGTTTCATGCTGGTCGCGGGTTCGAACCCCCTGCTGCCCTTAATTGGTTTTTCCTTTTTTTTTCTTTCTCCCTTTTTTTTAAAAATACCAAACGGACTCGGAAAATTCCATAAAAATATTCTAAAAATTCCTAAAAATATCTAGAATATTTCTAAACCATTTTTAAATAATTCTAAGGACTTTAAGAACTAAAAATGGGAATTTTGGGGCGTTACATCGCATAGCTGCAACATCTCGAGTGGTCAATGGAAGAACGCAATGGACTAGGACTCTATATAGGGTGTAATCCTGAATGCGTAGATCGACAGACTGAAATCTCTGAACAGTCGGATCTCTCGCATCTCTGAAAAAATAGGAATAGAGAGTGACAAGGGTGATATGTGAATAGGGGGGATCAAAGGGAAGGTCTGTCGGAGGATAATAGCAAAAAGTGGACTGAGAAGGTCGTAGTCCAAGAAACCGGTTAAATAGAGTTGGTGTGATAGTAAGTGGGATGGTCTGTACAGTGGTAGTGTAACAAAGGTCATTATGTTTGGCCAAGTTATTATAGAATTCAGCACATAAGGTTGTGTTGACCAAATGGGTACAATATACCAGTTGGTCTAGCTGATAAAAGTTAATGACATCTATGGCTAAGGGGCACGATTGGATAAAGAAATTTTGATTTAAATAGTACATCTTAATGGGTTTATAGGTGGTATGTGCGAATTTATTGAACAAGGCTAGGGTGGGGAACCTAGGGTTTGGGCTAGGCTCAACCCTGGGGTCAGTTTGGGTAATTCGGCGTTTACTAAACAAGTAGGAAAAAATTATGCATTTATTTACAAAAATTAAATTGAAAAAATCAACCGTAAATGCATAATTAAATCATACTAGGGTGGCATTGTGAAAATAGAGTGATCGAGGATGAGTGAAGAGCTCTAGGGCGCCTTAGGAGTAAGAAGAGAAGGAGAGAAGCTCGGTTTGGTGTGTTGAAGGAAGCTGTGATGAAGTGTTTATAAAGGGCTTTACGGGCGCCCGTGACCGAGTTGAGGCGCCCGAGAGCTTCTCGGGCGCCTGAGATCAGAATGTTTAGGCTTTTGGCAGGTTTGACTGCCTTGGATGCCGAAAAAGTATGGGGCACCCATGTTGACAGAGTTTGACCATGTTGACCAGGTTTGACCAATCAACAATTAATACCAATCAAGTCCTAGATCTTAGTATAATTACATTCAAAGCTTAGCTTGATGGGTTATTAAGGTTTCTAAAAAAAATGAAGTGAACTTAATTTTTGAAAAATGTTGAATTAATCTTGAAAGAGGTTGAATTAATTTTTGAATTTTGAATTAATTTTTCGAAAAAATGTTTAAGTTAAAAAAAATGTTGAATTAATTTTTGAAAAATATTGAATTAATTTTTGTAAAATGTTGAAGTTATTTTTAAAAAAAGTTGAATTAATTTAACAAATGTTGTAGAGTTGGATTGAAGTAAATTATTAGGTCCTAGACATCTCACTCAATTCTAAGTGACAAAATAAGTTTCCTTATCTGTTTTGTGAGATGTATTTTTTATCTTTGACTTAAGGTTAAAACTAAGATTTAATTAAAACTTGTGTTAGACTAAAATTTATCAAATAGTAAATTAAAAAATGGGTTTCGATAATTGGCTTCCAGGTCTTGGCGAGGCACAGAGGCCTTCTTTGGCTGTAGCCTTATTGGAGCAACAACCCTTTCCTTGACAAAGCCTTTTATCGAAAGTTCATTTTCAAATTACTTCTTGAAAAATTTTGGTCTAACTAGCTTAGGTTTTGGATCGGTAGCTTCGGCTAGTTCGACCGGACTAAACAGACCAAGTAAGGTACACCTTACCCTACTTGACCTTATTAGAAGGGCTTCCCTAATGTACTATTATCTCACCTCCACCTAATACTATGTTGTTTAAGTTTCAAGTAATTCTTTTGTCCTTAACTAACCATTCCTAAGTCTAAACATAATAAAATTGCAGAAATAAAATAAACAAGCAATAATTCACAGAAAACTATCTAAGTAAGGTCAAAATTTGAGTAAAACTCCGGATTTTCAAAGTCAGCAAGATTGTGAATTAAATTTTCTATCATATCAACCATACTTTTCAGAGTCTCATTTTCTTGTGTTAATTTTCTAAAATTTATCTTAATTAATCTATATGATTCAATTACGGTATTTGAATTTGACCAAGAATGTTTGGGCAAGATATTAACATTTGAGGTAAAGACTGGATTTTCATATAAGGTGAATTTACCTTTCTCGGTTGTTTGTCCAGTATCCTTGGGAGTTCCTTCTATGCATTTACTTGTATAATGCCCGAATTTCTGGCACTTGAAGCATTGAATGTGACTCTTGTCCTTTCGTGTTCCTAAATCTTGTTCCTTTGTCGTAGGTGGTGAAGATCGACTCTTGCGAGTAGAACACTGGTCATGGTAGTGTCCTCTCTCCCTACATTTATAACATATTATGTGACTTTTAAATTTTGAATTTACAATGCTACCTTTTGATTCCTCGTTGGGAATCTCCCCCTTGATTTTTGTCGTCTTCCTTTTTCTCGTTTGGTTCTTCAACACCTTGTAGTAGTCACGAGCCAGCGGAACCAGTTTCACTTCGTTGTCGTCAAATTCCGAATCTGAATCGGACTCGGATATTGGTTGTTGCTTCTTATTCTCTGATTCTCTTGGAGTTTTTTCCTGACATACAAGTTATATCTTTCTCGACCATTGCAATATTAGTTTGTTCATGTAATTTTAATTTAGAAGAAAAATCAAAATTAGGTAGAGATTTGGTCTTGGCAGACTCACCTTCTGATTCTGGTTCGAAGTCGATTTCGAAGTCGAGTAACGATTCTGTCTCGGCAGACTCATCTACTGATTCTAGTTCGAAGTCGTTTTCGAAGTCGGGTACTGATTTTGTCTCAGCTACTTGTGCTTGAGCCGAGAGTGCGAGATAGCTTACCTGATCTTCTTCTTCATCTGATTCTTCCAACGATCTGGATAGAACCCCTTCTAAGAGTTCGATGTCTAAGTTTTCTTGATGTAGGTTGATCAGTTTTTTCCAAATTTCTTTAGCACATTCGAATGGTCCGACTAGTCTGAGTTGTTCTTTGGTTAGGCCACACTGTAGAATTGCAGTCGCCCATGCATCTGTCTCAATCTTGTTGAGCGGTGGTTCATCCAGTTTGTCCTATGCGATTGATAATTCATTTTCTGTGGGACAAGAGAATCCCGTTTGGATTATCATCCATATGCCCATATGGACCTTTAGATGAGATTCCATTTGATTTCTCCAAAAACTAAATTTTTCGCCGGAGAAAAGCGGTGGACGGGCACTGTTCCACTCTTGATTGGCCATGGAATTTTAAACTAAAAAATTACAAAAAATCTTGTCCCAAGACTAAGTCTTGGATTAGTAGTGCGACAGAAAATAAATAATAAAAAAAAAATCGAGTGGTGTTGCACCAACCTCGATTAATGAGAAAAATATGAATGCAAAAAATATATTTAAAATGAAAATCCGAAAAATCGCTCAATTGGTGGTTGCACCAGATTTGAGCCACCCGCTCTGATACCACTTGTGGGATCATTTAGAATCGATAGAGGGGGGGTGAATATCGATAAAATCTTTTCGGATTAAAAAGAGCAATTACGCAGCGGAAAAAATCAAATCAATGCTAATACTTTGATTTTTACTTGGCTCGGAGTCTAGATCGGCTCCTACTCCAAGGCCCACGGTCCTTAATCGTTTATAATGGGCAATTCTATATTGCACAAAAATATTACACAGTTGAGTTGAAATACAAAATTTAAATATAGCAATTAAATAATAATTATACCGACGACGGGAGTAGATTTGTAGATCGGAGCCGCGGGTCATCGTTAGCACTTGAGACTTGAGCACGAAGCGTTTGGAGCAGAGCGCTTGAAAGAATTCGTTGGAAGCAATTATTTTTAAAGCAAGGGGGTGAACCCCTTTATATACTCGGTTCTTGGGTGCCTTTGTTGAAGGGGGCGCCTGACACGTGGCCTGTTCTGCGCGAATCCATATCCGCAGACTTGGCCAGCGCTTATCCCTTCAACTGGGGAGCCTGAGCTGACTAGGGCGCTTATATCAACACAGGCGCCTCAATTGCTGACGTGGAGGCTTGCTTCGAGACTGCTTTGGAAATGGCCCTTCTTGGGTGCCTGTCACCATACAGGCGCCTGTATGAACTGGCACCTGACTTCATTCAGGCGCCTGGGAGCAGAAACCTTCAACCTTTGTTCCTGCAACCAGGGTTAGTTCCAAAACACAAATAACAAACAAATCATATATAAGTTAAGCACAATTAACTGCGTGAGCTGTCTTGGTTCTGACTTTGGGCTTCCCAAATGGAACCCTAGGTCAAACCGACGCCTAGTGTTCCCTCCTACGGGGAACGCGCCCTCACCTACTCCTCTCAGGAGAGTTTACCTTTTTGCCAACCGGCTCCTCTGGTTGGACTTTTGCCCAATCCTCCGGATCAGGTCTTCGTGCCCAGTCCGTGACCAGGACTTATTGCCCAACCCTCGGTCAAGTCTTCGGTGCCCAACCCTCGGTCAGGACTTATTGCCCAATTCCTCGAATCAGGTCTTTGTGCCTAGTTCGCGACTAGGACTTATTGCCCAACCCTGTGTCAGGACATAGGTGCCCAGCTCTCGGCCAGGACTTATTGCCCAATTCCTAGAATCAGGACTTTGTGCCTAGTGTACCTAGGACTTTTCCTACACACTTGAGTAACTTCGTTAGATCACAATATAACCTTAACTTATGAACCCTTTGCCATTATCAAAACACAGATTCGATCTTGGTGCTTCCAACACCAACAACATCTACTCTGGTGTTCTAAAAAATACATTCAAAGCATACCTTAACGAATCCCGATTTGTTACCATTTCTCCGAGATTTGTGAGTCCGATGATCAGCTCCTTGATCTTGGCATGTAGTTGGGCCATCGTCTCTCCTTCTTTCATCCAAAAGTTGGTTAGCTGAGTTTGGAGTAGATCCCGCCGTGCAAGCTTTGCTTCCGAGGTTCCCTTGTACAGTTCCAGGAACTTCTCCCATAGTTCTTTTGGTAACTCATAGGTGCCTATCCGATTGACTTCCTGAGCAGGGAGTATGCTTAGCAAATGAAATTCTACTTTGGTGTTGGCTATAGAGTCTGATTATTGTTTCTTACTCCAGAGATGAACTTCTTTTATCTCGTCATTCTCGCCTTTGGGTACTTCAAAACTATATTTTATTATTAGTCAAATTTCAAAATCGGATCTAAAAAATACCTCCATTTTTCGATTGCATGTCGTGAACTCCCCCTCGAACTTAGGTGAGTGTATGCTAGTTCCAACCATTATTTTGTTGCTTTATCTAGCGATTAGTCCTTCATATGCGAGCCTCATTTGTAGGTCCTGTGAACGTCGGCTAGAGAGGGGGGTGAATAAGCTTACAAAGTTAAACTTGATCTTTTGCACTAACTTAGCAAAGATAGATAATTAGTTAAGCAGTTAAAATAAGCATGAACAACATAAACTAAATTAAGTAAGAGACTAGGAATTACTTGGTTACAACCATGGTAGTTGCTAATCTAAGGAAGTGAATGTGCACTAAAAATATCTCCTTCGTGGAAGGAGGAGAAGTCTCTTACATACATTGAAATGCTCATAAATAGAATAGGAAAATATATTACATTTGTTGTGCCATATTCTTAGCTCTAAAAGGCTATTTATAACCTAAAAAAATAAGTTACCGTTGTGCTGACATGACATTGAGGTGCCTCAGTGGTGATCTGAGATGCTTCAGTTGGATAGATTTTATCCATGATAGCTAACAGTAAACATTGATTAAATTTGATCTGAGGCACCTCAGTTATGTCTTGAGGCGCCCTGGGGAAAAACTGAGGCACCTTAGTTCTGGTTTTGCGTAGAACTCATTTGCGGCATCTGAGCTGCCTCCATAGGCATCTGAGGCACCTCAGTTGACCTTTTGGCCAAAGTCAACTTTTGCATTGACCTTTTCAATCTTCGTCCATTTGGGTGATTTTCGACCGTCCAGAGTTGAGCTCATCCGAACCTAAATTCGGCCTTCTCCTCGAATGGGTTTCCTTCCAGGCTTTTCGTCCCTCAGACATCGCATACGCCCTTCTCGTCTATCTGTGTACTCTTTTATGGCCTCTACGTCCCTCGAATGCACAAAGAATGTCAGCTCTCTTCCCCATGCCATCCTTTTTATCTGCTGCGTCTTCTGCTCGACTTCTTATGCTCCTAAGCTTCTACACACTTAGACAAAAGGATCAAACCACAGAGGACCTAACTTGACTTACTTGATCACATCAAAACCAACCCGGGGTATTTTCACAAATACCTTATACAGATGCTGTGTTTCTCATGTTAGTGCCGGAAGCACCATATCGAACCTTATTTTGATATTGGCAAAGGGTTCAAAGTTAAGTATTATTGGTGATTTAATATATTTCATTAAGTATGCAGGAAAGTCCTAGTTTACCTAGACACGAGGTCTTGACCTGCATGGTTGAGCACGAAGTTCTGGCCGAGGGTTGGGAATGAAGACCTAGTTTGAGGAATTGGGCACGAAGACCTGGCCGAGGGCTGGGCACCAAAGACCTAACCGAGGGTTGGGAACAAAGACGTAGTTCGAGGAATTGGGCACGAAGTCTTGGTCGAGGGCTAGGCACCGATGTAACGGCCCAAAATTTCCATTTTTAGTTCTTAAAGTCCTTAGAATTATTTAAAAATGGTTTAGAAATATTCTAGATATTTTTAGGAATTTTTAGAATATTTTTATGGAATTTTCCGAGTCCGTTTAGTATTTTTAAAAAAGGAAAAACGTTTAAGGGCAACAGGGGGTTCGAACCCGCGACCAGCAGTGACCAGGCGCGCGCGTGACCAGCTGGGCTGGTTGGTTTTGTTGAAATAAATTGGGCGAAACAATAGATAAGGTATAGTTAGGTCAATCCGCCCCATAAATATAAATAGATAAGTTAAGAGAGGAAATTGGATTTTTTTTGGTTTTCTCTCTTCCTCACCCTAGCCGCGCGACCCTTCCCCTCTCCTCTCTTGGGCGAAACAACACCAAGGCCAAGAGGGCCGGCCAAGGCTCTCCTCCGAGAGATATTCCTATATTCGGGATCCCCGCGACGAGAGGAACGCGTAGGCGCGAAGAATTCTCCGAGATCTCAAGTTTCTCCCGAACCTCCGACGCCGTTCTTGGTTGTAAGTCCAAGATATCAAGGTAAGTACTGCTCACCTGCAGTAAGAGGCGGTTTTTCCGTGAGAATTTCCTTTAAAAGTTTTTAAAAGAGATATTTCCTTTTTGTTTGAGTTTTTGCATGTGATCTTAGTTCATTATATGCTTATATATGTTGATTAATACCCTATGTGAGTTTAGGGTCCAAGAAAAGCTATGAGAAAAGAAAAGAAAAGATAAAGATAAGAAAAGAAAAGGCCAAGGCCTTAAGAAATCCCCAAAAGTCAAGACTTAGGGATTTTAGCACGCAAGGTGCTCCAGAAAATGCCAAGGCATTTACAGATAAGAAAGAAAAGAAAGAAAAGCTATTTTATTTTCTAAGGCCAGTACCCGGCGTCCAAGGGCGTCGTTAAAGAAATCCAGGTGTCCAATTCCAAGGTCTTGGCCCTGGTAGACCAAGGTCTGCTCTATTAGGATTGGTGGCTCGCTACCCCAACCTTTTAGGGAACGCGCATATGAGATGGTACTTACGTCTTCAGTGGATCCAAGTGATTATTATTTTCAAGTATATGCTTTAGCAAAGTTTCGAAAATTTAAAGAGTTTTCAAAAAGTTAAAGAATAGCTAAAGTTTCCAAGTTGAGCCAAGAAAAGTAAAATGAGATTTATTATTGCTTGAGTATGCATGTTTTGAGCTATACATGTCCTTAGTTTTCTTTCAAGCATATTAGTATCTCATATGATGTTCAGTTTGATCTAGAAGCATGTTTGCATATTCGAGTTTTTGTGAGCTAGATAGTACTTACTAAGCTTTTTGCTTACTAGTTGCATTTCCTCTTATTGCAGATAAAGGTAAAGGCAAGCAATTCTGAAGGAAGACGACGAGGCGGTGCTGAGTAGAGTGTGTGTGGTGGCTGATTATGGAGAGATCTTTGGCGCAAGACAATTTAGTTATTTAATTCACAATGTTATAGTTCATTTGAATTTCAAGTTCTTGTTTTATGGAGTTTAGCGAACATTTAAGTTTTGGGTAGTTTTACATGCTCAATCTCTTAGAGTAAAGATTTCATGTCATTTCATTTAGCTTATATATCCTTATGCTTGCATTGGATGAGTGGAAATGTTAGTAGATAAAGATATTGATACTTTGTTAGGAAAATAGACACATGTGCCAAGATAGTATCAAATTCTCTTTGAATTAAGTTTTATTGCTTAAATATGTTTAGAAAAGTTGCATTCACATTTCATGGTGCTTTAGCAAGATCATAGAACATGTATTTGGTTTTATGGATGTATAGAAGTCAAGATTGGTACAAACTTTAGTGTTAAAGTTCATATAACTTGTGTAGTTTATTTTCTTCCGCAAAAGTCCAAATTTCAAGTTTACGGATTCGTTTTGATTGGCTAAACTCATTAGAAAACTGTCATAGAGTGTAGAAATGGTGTCATGATTCCATATGGCTCGAAATATTAGGTTTGGTGGAGAGTTGAAGCAACTGCCGAAACCTGAGTTTTCTGAACTCAGGCCTATCAGTCGACTGATACAGTATCAGTCGACTGATACCCGAAACTTCAGTTGGGCGAGGCAGGTTTCAATAAGTGCCATTTTGCGAGTCTTTGTGAAAGGAAGTGTGACATGGTAATATGCATGATTGCTTAAGTTAGAATATAATTGTTAAATGAATTTAAAAGTTTAAACAAAAAAAAGATTTCCGCATTTTTAGTCATGTATCAAAAGTAGAGAAGTAGAGAGAAGTAACGATCCGTCTGAAGGTAGAGAAGGCGGGTCGCTACAGTTGGTATCAGAGCAGTTCCCATTCTCCAGCATCACACACACATCAGCATCAACCTTGCCGTCTTCAAGTAAGAAAGCTTTAAGTTTCAGTTTTTCTATTGCTCCTTTATTTAATTGCAGTATAGAGAAATGCTTAAGTACTACTCACATGTGCATAGAACAAGGAAGCATGTTTAATCCCTTAGTATCACGGAATCATGTTTAATCCCTAGAATGGATATTAGGATACTAAGTAAGAAGACAAGTTTATACCTAGAGATGTAGTAGTGATTTCTTGTTCCTTTATGCATTATTAGATGGCAAGAAGAGGCCGAGCTCCTAATGCTAATAACAGAACTCCAGTTCAAGATAACAGTGAGCCTGGCACAGAACAGCCAAACCTGATGGCAGTCATTGCTCAAATACAAGCTCAGATTACAGAACAACAGAAGACCATCGCCACACTGATGGCGAATCAGCACCCAGTGCCCCCCACACCACCCACAGCAGGAGTGGGAACTCCAGTGGTGGCCGAAGTTCCACCAGTCCCACAGGAGACCCCTGCCGTGAACCGAAGACAAGAAGCATACCTCGTCCAGTGGCAGAGGCTGAAACCCGAAAGCTTCTCAGGCACGACTGAGCCCTGGGATGCCCAGGCTTGGTTCAAGACTTTAGAGAGCACGATGGAGCTTCTTGACTGGCCAGAGGTTGAGAAGGTCAAATGTGCCTCCTTCTGCCTAACTGGAGATGCTCGTATGTGGTGGGAGCGAGTCAAGAGTAAGAAGATAGTCAACCAGATGAGCTGGGCAGATTTTGAGCACAAGTTCTATGAGGAATTTTTCCACATGAAGGTTACCAACAAGCACTTCGAGGACTTCATGGAGTTCAGACAGGGTAGCCTACCAGTGGGAGAAGCAGTCGCAAAGTTCAACAGACTAGCTCGCCTCTGCCCAGAGCTAGTCAGCACAGAGAAGGAGCGAGTCAGACTGATGCTTCGCATGCTGAACCCCGAGATAGCACTCAACGTGAATAGCGGGATGCACCGACCCCAGACCAGCGAGGAGTTGGTCAGTAGTGCTCTAATCTCAGAGCACTACCTGAATAGCATCAAGGCACAGCAAGCACAGCAGAAGCCAGTCCTGATTGAGAACAAGACAATAGGAGGCCAGAAGCCTCAGCCAAATAGCCAGAACTGGAAGAACAAGAACCACAAAAGGAAGCAGTGGCCTGGCAGCCAAAAAGGAAAACCAGAGAATAAGCAAGCTAGGTATCCACCTTGTCCTAAGTGTGGGAGGAACCATCCAGGAGCATGCCTTTTGGGTGTAACTGGATGCTATTCATGTGGACAAGAGGGACACAGATCCAAAGAATGCCCAAACAAGTTCAAAGTACTTCCTCAGCAGTCCGTACAGTATGGAGGCAAGCCCCAGTTACATTACATGCCTACTATGCTGGAGGGACCTCAGATCAGTCAGGGAGGATTGGAAGCAGCACCAGTTCCAACCAATGCCAGAGTCTTTTCCCTCACGAAGGAAGAAGCTGCCAGTGCCTCCACGGTCGTAACAGGTCAAATAGTTATTTTTCAGCATTTAGCTACTACACTGTTTGACACTGGGGCGACCCATTCTTTCGTATCAGTACCTTTTGCTAGTAAGTTACAGGTGCCTACAGAGAGTTGGGAGTCCAGATTCCTGACAACTCTCCCTTCAGGGGAAATCATGGAATCCACCCAGCGGCTCCGGGCTGTGCCAATCAAGATTTCAGACCGAGAGCTATATGTCGATCTGATAGTCCTTGCGATGCAAGACTTCGACATCATACTGGGCATGGATTTTCTCAGTAAGTACAGCGCTTCAGTGGACTGCCGTAGAAGGAAGGTGGTTTTCAACCCAGAAGGAGAACCACCCTTCGAGTTTCAAGGAGCCCCAAGGAGGAAGACTCAGAAATTTCTCTCAGCCTTGGCAGCCCACCAGATGCTAGAGCAAGGGTGTGCTGGTTTTCTCGCACACATAGTGGACGCAGAAGCAAAGAAAGAACTCGAGCAGGAGGATGTACGGGTAGTCTGCGAATATCCAGAAGTGTTCCCAGAAGAATTACCTGGACTACCTCCCAACAGAGAAGTGGAATTCGAGATCGAGCTAGTGCCCGGTACCGGTCCGATCTCGAAGGCCCCATATCGTATGTCTCCAGCAGAGTTGAAGGAATTACAAGAGCAACTCCAGGAGCTACTGGACAAGGGCTTCATTCGCCCGAGTCATTCACCCTGGGGAGCTCCTGTACTTTTCGTCAAGAAGAAGGATGGGTCTATGCGTCTGTGCATAGACTACAGAGCTCTGAACAAGGTAACCATCAAGAACATGTACCCCCTTCCTAGAATAGATGATTTATTTGATCAACTCAAAGGGGCTACAGTGTTCTCGAAGATAGATCTACGTTCTGGGTATCATCAGCTGAAGGTTAAAGAAAGTGACATTCCCAGGACGGCTTTCAGGACGAGATACGGCCACTATGAATTTGTGGTAATGCCTTTTGGAGTAACCAATGCTCCAGCAGTCTTCATGGAGCTGATGAACCACATCTTTAGGGAGTATCTCGATAAATTCGTCATTGTGTTTATTGATGATATTCTCATATACTCACAGACTCCAGAGGACCATGCTACACACTTGAGGATAGTGCTGCAGATCCTTCAGCAGGAGAAGCTCTATGCAAAATTCTCAAAGTGTGAGTTTTGGCTAGATCAGGTGTCCTTCCTAGGTCACATTGTATCTAAAGAAGGCATTCAAGTTGATCCAGCCAAGATAGAAGCAGTCAGCAACTGGTGTAGACCCAAGAATGCCAGTGAAATCAGAAGCTTCTTAGGCTTGGCAGGATATTACAGAAAATTTGTGGAGAACTTTTCTAGAGTAGCCTCTCCACTCACAGCCTTGACCAGAAAGAACAAGAAGTTTGAATGGTCAGATAAATGCGAGCACAGTTTTCTAGAGCTGAAGAAAAGATTGACTAGTGCTCCCATCCTGACTGTTCCAGAGAGTGACAATGCCTTTGACATCTACAGTGATGCATCCAAGATGGGCCTTGGAGCTGTCCTCATGCAAGACGGTAAAGTAATAGCATATGCCTTGACGAACCCAAATTGACTGTCACGAATGTGGGTCTCAAATTTAGAATTTATAAAGTGAAAGCTGGAAACCCTTTTACAAGCAAAATATGTAAGGATGTAGCAAAGGGGCCACAGGTCGTATTTTTCTCGGGGATAGTTGTCGTGCTTGATTCTAACTTGTAGCTATGTGTCGTTTTTGGGGTTTCAATTAAGTAATGAGGTTTTGATTTTTAATTGAAAATAAAAATTGAAATGAAATGAAAGAAAGTGAGCAATGGAGCTAAACAAGAGATGGCACTAAAGGCTTAATTAATGGAAACTTGCTCAAGCACTTACAAGAATTTCTTGGGAACTAATTTCTGATTTCTACAAAACAAAGGAAATGATGAGAAATGAGGTAAAAGCAGTGGTGGAAGTTTTCGGAAATAAACAGGTTTAACACAATTGAAAGCATGCAAAAATGGAAATCAACCAAGCAATTGCAACTAAACTAACCAAAGTGTTTTTGGATCCCAACCACTGCCAACAAATTCAGATTTGAGTAAGTACACGCTTATTGATTCAAACACACTCACATGCCACTAAATCTAGCTAAATCCGGATGCAAGAATGGCTAAGGCAAGTGGCACGCAAGGGAGAGCTTTTGTGCCAAAACTAGCTCCAAATGAAGGAACAAGCGAATTTTCGGCCCAAGGGTTTAAACTAAGTGTTTCACTTGGAAATCAAGAGTAGTATGGAAGAACTAAGCAAGACTAAGCTAAAGAATTAAAACTGAAATCAAAGCTATAGAAACCGAATTTTCAGAAATGATGAATAGAAAACAGCTTTGGCTTTTGGGATTTTAGATGGCACACCACAATGAAATTGATGCTCAAGACTTTAAGCAAGTGCTATTCTAAACCAAACAAACTATCTATCAAGCATAGAGCAGGAATTAACAGCTAGGAACTCTGAAATTCGAAACAAATTCAGAAATCAGAGGCAAGAAAACAAATTGGAATTAAACTTGGCACGCAACCAATTGATTGGCACGCAGGAAATTGACAAAAACTAATAGAACTTTGAATCTAATTGTCACTTAAACAAGTGTCTCGATTACTCTACTTGCAAAATTGAAACTAACTTACAGCTAAGAGCTTAAAGTTCGAAAAACTCAGTAACTACAATGGATTTTCAGAACAGACAATGCAGTAAATGACAGAACACCAAAAACTACAGCTAAAACAGAGATTAAAACAATAAATCTACTCCTCGATTCCTTCCAAAGCTCGGATACTCTTTGGTTGTCAAGCAAAGGAGAGCCTCGGACCCGCAAGCTCAGCAAATCATGGGGAAAAACTCATCAGCGATTGAAAACAGCTCAAACTGCCCATTTCTGAATTTTCTAAACGATTTCTTCCTTGCAGCTGTGTCTGCGTGCGTGGATGGGTGGATGATGGTCCAAGCTACTCAGGGAACTCCTCTGGATAGCTCGGGTGGAAGGTGTTGAAGCACAGCTGATCCGACGGTACCAAACTGACAGAGCTGTAGAAACCTCTCACAAACTCTGTTCTTGGGCAATTTCGATCCGGAAACAAATCTGATGAACTCCCCCAATGATCTAGCACACGAACTCAGTAAAGAAACGAGTGGTCGCGCCAACCGATTGAAGAAAACTCTAAGCGAGATGAAGAACTCGATGAAGAAGATGACTGCGGCGAAAAACTCTGGAGACGCGACAAAGCTTGCTGCGCAGGAAAATTTTCTTAAGTATTAACCAATGGACGGCTGTGATTGATTTGCTTCAATCCAACGGCTGATCTTAGTCCGATTTGAGCCAAACTTTGATGATGAAGATCTGGGGTCAGGATTTGCCTCGTGGTAGCTCGGATCCTCCAGATTTGCAACGGATGGTCCAGATCTAGCTAATCTTTGAATGGATGATCTAGAGCCCTCCAAGCTTGATCCAACGGTTGATTTAGCTCTGATTGTGATGAAACCTTCAGATCTTGATCAGGGTGCTTGATCAACCCTAGCCCTAGCTCGGATTGCTTCAGATCATCCCGGATGGCTCCGATCTAGCCGCTTTCGAATCGAACGGCCCAGATTTAATCGTAATCTTGGTAATCTGATCTGGGTCAATTCCGACTCGAGTTTGACCCAATATGCCCTAGATCCTTGAACTTTGATGCCTACAAAAATAGATCAAGAATTTAGTGGCTAAATTAATCCATAAATTTGCATATTTGCAATTAAGTCCAAAGTAAAGGTAAGTTCTAAAACCTAGGCAATTTCACAATTTTGGCAATAAAAACATGGATCAAACAGGGATTTTAGTAGCTCAAATGATCAATAAAATGGAATCTATCAACTCCCCCACACTTAGCCTTGAGCGTCTCGCGAAATAACTAAACATGTATCCCATAGATTTTCTTAAGCATAATTAGAAGCAAATGAAAAGAAATTACCTAAGGTTGCCAATTCTCATAAATCTAAGCTCTATGGATTACTATCTTGTCCTTAAATCAACAACTCGGCCTTTTCATCTATCATGAGTCATTGAGATGAATTTAAATCTCTAGCCTTTCCAGGAAAATAGTGGTGGCTCTCTCCTTAAATTCTAAGTTGCTAATGGAAGTGGAGCTCACTCAAACACACATGCTTCTTGCACTACCATAGGCTTGCTTATTATCTACTCTCTACCATTTATCATGATTGGGATCAACATATACAAAAACAAGTGAAAAGCAAGTAAATGGTAAGATGTGAAATATAAGACAAGGGAAAGGAAAAGTTGATAAAGTGGAAGACTTGGTTGCTTGGGGATATTTTTGATGCTCTTTGCTCTCCATGCAGTCCCCTCATGATCTCCAATAGTGTTGTGAAGTAAACTCTTGCCTTGCACTTCAACAATTCAATGAAAATCCCTCTTAGTCCCTTTTGTGCCAATTTTTGCTATTGCGTGCCAACTTGCTTCTTCCCCCTTCTCTATTCAGATTTTCTTTTCTTTTTCTTCCTCTTCGGTTATTTCAGAATGTAATGGAGCAAAAACCTAAATCACGGATGAGCAAAAACATTCACTTATCTTATGGAACCAAATTTCAATTTGTTTGCCATCTTGTTTCTCTCTTTTTCACTTCTTTGCCCAGATTTCTGTCCTTCCTCTGATTTCACAGCTTGTTCTTCCTTGACTTCAGTATGCCTCAGATTCTTGCTCCTTTCCAGCTTCAGTTCAGCTACAATTCAGCTTTAAAGCTCCCATTCAGACCAATTCAGCTTGTATCAAATTTTCTTGTATCACTCAGTACAGCAGTGTCAAGGCTCAGAATTTCTGAATATCACCATTTCTGCACAGAATTCTGCCTTGTGTGTCAAATTCCTTCCTTTCCGAAACCAATGCTTAGTTCATCAACTCTTCAACAGATTCTCTTTCAGCACTTTGCATCAAATAGTACTTGCCTCAAATGTTAGTGGAAACTTCAAGTGTTCCACTCGAAAATTCCAATCAGCACATTGCATTTCAACCTTTGCCTTAACTACTTTTCCACTTCTTTCTCCCCAACAGCCTCTAGCATCCACGGTTTCAATTCTCAGATCTGAAGTTGTATGTGCACCCTCAACTTCAGATCTGAAGTGCAATTAATATCTTGATCCAGCTTCTCAAAATTCAGATTACAATGCATTGCAGCTCAAATTTGGCAGTTTTGGCAGTTTTCAGTTTTCAATCAGCCTTTTTATCAGTCTTCAATCAGTTTCATTTCCATTTTTCAATTCATCTTGCATTCGCACCTTGCTTGTATCACTCAGTGACTCCCAGATGGAGCACTTGGCAGCTATAAATGGACTGCCGTTTAGCTCAGAATTTCAGATTTCAGCTCCTTTCACGAAACTGTCTTTACTGCATTTTTTTTTCTGTTTCGATCTATCAGTCCTAGCCAGTTGTTATTGATCAGCTGTGATGTTCTCAATACTCTTTGATGCATTTCTGAATTTTGTTTCCTCATTCACAGCCCAGAAAAATCCAATTCAGATATATTCAACTAGAGTTACGATTCCAGAA
Organism: Boesenbergia rotunda; assembly: GCA_024364735.1. Taxonomy (NCBI): domain Eukaryota; kingdom Viridiplantae; phylum Streptophyta; class Magnoliopsida; order Zingiberales; family Zingiberaceae; genus Boesenbergia; species Boesenbergia rotunda. The sequence goes on from JAGFNQ010001069.1 coordinate 931,619, forward strand.
CTTGGCAGCAACAAATCCAATGCAACTTGCGTGCCAACTTCAGACTTTGGCACTCATTTGGCTTGTTCTTTCCTTAAATTCAGACTGCTTCAGCTTCAGTTCAGCTTCTCCCTTTTCAGTTTCCTCATTTCAGAGGCTTTCAAAGGTGGTATTCTGCAGCAACAATTGCTGTTCAGTTCAGTTTCAGCAAGTTCCCAATCTTTCACTCAGCTTTTGTACAGCATTTAAACTCTCTTTGACTTCGGTACAGTTTGTATTTAGCTTCTATTTCCATCAGTTTTTCTCGGCTGCAATCCAGCTTCTTACATATTTTCAACTCATCTCAAACTCAGCTTTTCAGCTTCAGATTTCAACAGCTACCACGCAATTCAGTTTAAAATTCAAGCTCAGTCCATTACACAATCTGTTTTTTTTTTCTTGTTTGGCACATACATTTATGCATTTGTTGCTTCAATCTCAGTTGATTTGTTTCTGACATTTCAAACCCAATCAGTTGCACAGATTTCTTCATTGATCTCACAGTTTAGTTCAGAAAAAATTTTCAGCCTCAAATCTCACAGCTCTAATGGAGGTTTAGCAAGATTTACTTGGCACATTCTTCTTTTCTGCCCATAGATGCATTTTCGGATTGTCTCTGCTGTAAGTTAGACTGTATCCAAATGGGACAGCTTCAGCACTCGGCAGCACAGATTCAACACTTCAAATCAGCACTCAGCAACCCAATTTCAGCACTCATGTCAACTACTTTATACCCTTGTTCAGACCTTGCTCCAAGTCACTGCCGTGAGCTTCATTTGCTTCATTTTCCTTTCTTTTTCTTGCATCAGACAGATTTCCCTGCTCCAATCCAGAATTTACTTCATTTTTTTTTTTTTCAGATAAGTTTCAGCTTCTTTCCAGCTTCATGCAGCTTTTATCAGCTTGCCTTGCCAACCAAATTCCCACTCCAAGATGGCTTAAAGTTTCTCTTTTCTTTCCTTGCGTGCCAATAGAATGTTTGGTACAGACAGAATTTTTCTTTGCTTGCTTCAGCCGAATCCTTGGCACAAACATGGCTTGGATCTCCAAATTACAATCAAGAATCTAGATGCTTCCATTGGCTCCATCTTCAACCATTTCTTGAATTTCGGATTCAACTCACTTGGTCTTGGTATCAATCCAACTTAGCACAAAAAAATTTTTTTTCGAAATGAAATTTCTTCCAAATCACTAATCACTCCCCCACACTTAAAACTTTGTCCGTCTCGGGCAAAATAGCATCAAGAAAACATCCCAAGCAAACAAATCCATAGAAAAATTATTGGGGTTAGAATTAGGAATAAGGAGAGACAATACAAGAAGGGTATGTATCAAACATGATCATGGAAAAATGGAAACAATAGGATTAGTCTTCATAAATGTGATCCAATCAACGAAATATGGTTTTAAAAGAACCTAAGCAAGTTCTAGAGTTCAATAACATGTGTGTCACAAATAAGGCTAATCTCACTAGGTAAAAACCATTCATCTCAAATTCTCAATTAAGAATCCAAAGCAAAATCGTACTCAAGCATCCAAGATTTCATCCATCAACTTAAATCCTAAGTTTTGACAACCAAATTTGATTTATTTTCCAAAAGACTCTAAAATGCTATGGAGAAAACCTAAGGGATATATTTATTCCTAATCATGCAATAAAAAGTGCTAAATTGAAATACATGGTAATTACAATGATTTTATTCATGTAATGTGTTTTAAGCATTTATTGTTAACTACCTACTTCAAAAGAGAAAGAAGTTATTTCTAGAATCATGAAAATGCGCTAAGAGAAAAGATATGGTATTTGCAATGAAGAATTTTATTTACACTTGAAAGTCCCTACTTGAGAAAATTTCTTGCTCACGCAAGCTTGAAGTTATTCTTGCAAAAAGAAAGGAAATGGTATATACAAAGAAAAATGAATGTGAGATTTAATGAACTCCCCTTTCACGTTGGGTAGATAGCGTCCTCTATGTACACATCCTCCACCTCTAGCTCCTTTAGTTCTTCAAGATACCTCTTGAGCCGGTGGCCATTAACTTTCCACACCAATCCATTAGCTTCGTCCCTAATTTCAAAAACTCCATAGGGAAAAATATTAGTTATAATGAATGGACCTTCCCACCTTGATCTCAACTTACCTCTTATCAATTTCAATCTTGACTTGTATAATAGCACTTTGTCACCAATTTGAAATTCTTTGTCCACAATGTGCTTGTCATGAAATTTCTTAGTCTTTTCCTTATAGATCCTTGAATTCTCAAATGCTTCCAACCGGATTTCTTCAAGCTCTTGAAGTTGCAACTTCCTTTCTTCTCCCTTTTTAGTAGCATCAAAATTGCAAGCTTTAACTGCCCAGTATGCTTTATGCTCAATCTCTACAGGTAAGTGGCATGATTTCCCATACACAAGTCTATAAGGTGACATTCCAATGGGTGTCTTGTAAGCGGTGCGATATGCCCATAATGCATCTTCAAGCCTTTTACTCCAATCCTTCCTATGAGGTCCCACAGTTTTTTCCAAAATTGATTTGACTTCTCTGTTCGACACCTCGGCTTGTCCATTTGTTTGGGGGTGATAAGCAGTAGAAACTTTATGTAATACCCCGTACTTATTAAGAAGAGCCTTCATGTGCTTATTGCAAAAATGGGATCCTTGGTCACTTATGATAGCTCTTGGAATACCAAACCTGCAAAAAATGTTTGACCTGACAAAACTAACAACCACAGATGAATCATCAGTCCTGGTGGGAATGGCCTCCACCCATTTGGAAACATAATCAACAGCTAAAAGAATGTACAAGAATCCAAAAGAAGCAGGAAATGGTCCCATGAAATCTATACCCCACACATCAAATATCTCACAAAATAAAATAGCTTGTTGAGGCATTTCATTTCTAGCACTTATGTTTCCTGTTCTTTGACATCTATCACAACATGTACAAAATCTATAGGAATCTCTAAACAGGGTGGGCCAGTACAATCCACATTCTAAAATTTTTCTAGCAGTCCTTTGTGGTCCAAAATGCCCACCACATGCTGAAGAATGGCAAAAAGTGAGTACAGAATGAAACTCATGATTTGGTACACATCTCCTAATGATTTGATCACTACAAAATTTCCACAAGTAAGGATCATCCCACACATAATATTTTGCATCACTTTTAAATTTATCCTTTTGAGCTTTCGAAAAGTGTGTGGGAAAAACATGAGCTACAAGAAAATTCACTAAGTCTGCATACCAGGGTGACTCACCATGCATCTGTAAAAGCTGCTCATCTCTGAAATCATCATCTATGGCCGTGGGATCTCCATCTCCCTCCAATCTGCTCAAATGGTCCGCTACTAAATTTTCCTTGCCACTCCTGTCTCGTATCTCCAAGTCAAACTCCTGTAGTAGTAGCATCCATCTAATAAGCCTTGGATTCGCATCTGGTTTCTTCAGGAGGTACTTCAATGCTGCATGATCAGAAAACACAACAACATGAGAACACAATAAATATGATCTGAATCTATCTAAGGCAAAAACAATGGAAAGAAGCTCCTTTTCAGTCGTGGTGTAATTGGCTTGGGCGGCATCTAGGGTTTTGGAGGCATAGGAAATGACATGTGGTGCTCCATCTACCCTCTGTGCTAATACAGCTCCCACTGCAAAATTAGAAGCATCACACATTAATTCAAAAGGTAAGGTCCAATCAGGTGATGTAATAATAGGGGCTGAGGTAAGAGCCTCCCTGAGCCTATGAAAAGCTTCTTTGCATTTTTCATCAAAATGGAACTCAACATCTTTCTGCAGAAGTCGTGTCAAGGGCCGAGCAATCAAGCTAAAGTCTCTAATAAATCTGCGGTAAAATCCTGCATGTCCAAGAAAAGCTCGAATATCCCGTACGCATACGGGGTAAGATAAAGAAGAAATAACACTAATTTTAGCAGGATCTACCTCAATACCTTTCTGAGAGACTATGTGTCCAAGAACTATCCCATGCTCTACCATAAAGTGGCATTTTTCAAAATTCAAAACAAGGTTAGTTTCAATGCAACGATGTAAAACCCTAGACAAGTTATTCAGACATGAATCAAAAGACGTGCCATAAACTGAAAAATCATCCATAAATACCTCCATGCAGTCCTCTAGCAACTCACCGAATATACTCACCATGCATCTCTGAAAGGTACCAGGTGCGTTGCAGAGTCCGAAGGGCATACGTCTATAGGCAAATGTGCCAAAGGGGCAGGTGAAGGTGGTCTTCTCCTGGTCCTCTGGATCTATGCAAATCTGAAAATAGCCTGAAAATCCGTCCAAGAAACAGTAGTGTGACTTCCCTGCCAGTCTCTCAAGCATCTGATCAATGAATGGTAGAGGGAAGTGATCTTTCCTTGTGACCTTGTTGAGTTTCCTGTAATCAATGCAGACTCTCCAGGAATTCTTGACTCTGGTGGGTACTAATTCATTACTTTCATCTGCCACCACGGTCACTCCAGATTTCTTAGGCACCACATGAATAGGGCTAACCCACTGACTGTCAGAAATAGGGTAAATAATACCTGCCTGTAGAAGTCTAGTCACCTCTTTCTTTACAACATCCAATATAAGTGGGTTGAGCCTCCTTTGTGGTTGCCTCACAGGTTTGACATTTTCCTCTAAAAAGATCCTGTGCATGCAGATAGCTGGGCTGATACCTGGTATGTCTGATAGTGTCCACCCAATTGCCTTCTTGTAGTGCCTCAGGACTTGCAATAATTTTTCCTCTTGTTCTGACTCCAAATGCTGTGCAATAATAACAGGAAAAGTCTGCTCCTCTCCTAGGTATGCATACTTCAAGTGACCTGGTAATGGCTTCAATTCACTCTGGTCCTCTTCAGTAGAAATAAGTGGTCCCTGGGGCTTAGTGCAATCCCCTACACTCTGAATATCAGTAAAAATAGGTGATCCTTGGGGCTCTGTGCAATCCCCTACACCTAGAAAAATGTCACCAGCTGGAAGTGTGTCTGAAATGTCTTCTGAAAAATCCTCAGTATCAGCAGTCAGTACTCTCTCAGCCTCCTCTGAATCTGTAGCTCCTCCAGCAAAATCATCTAGAAATCCCTCAGTCTCCAACTCAGTCTGCGCCAGCTCCTCTAGAATGTCCATGCTCATGATAGAGTGGTCCTCTCTTGGATGCTTCATGGTATCAAAAAGGCTGAACTGTACCACCGTATCTCCTATCTCCATAGAAAGTGTCCCGGCATATACATCAATCTTCGTTCTGGCCGTCTTCAGAAAAGGCCTGCCTAAGATCAGTGGAGAACGGTGTGCCAAGTAATCTCCCTCCATATCCAGAATATAAAAATCAGCAGGAAATATAAGCTCCTTTACTTTCACCAAGACATCTTCAATCATACCTGCTGGGTGGGTCTGACTCCTATCTGCTAGCTGTATCACCACCCCAGTGGGCTGTAAAGGGCCTATGCCAAGCATCTGAAAAACTGACTTGGGCATCACATTTATTGAAGCTCCTAGATCTAACATGGCGTCGTGAAAAATGGTGCTCCCTATCTCACAAGAAACAGTGAATACCCCTGGGTCTTCGCACTTCTGAGGAATAGTGTGGATAAGTGCTGAGATGTTCTTCCCAAAGCTGACCAATTCATTTTCCTTGAGTCTCTTTTTATGTACACAAAGATCCTTCAAAAACTTAGCATATTTGGGAATCTGCTTGATCATGGTCAACAAAGGTACATTGATCTCCACCTTGCTAAACAATTCCACTAACTCATTGAATTCCTTGGCTTTCTCTTCCTCTACTTGCTTCTTGGCATTTGTTCTCTGCTGTGGAAAGGGTAAAGGAACCCTAAATTCATCAACCTTGGCAGGAGGTAAAGAAGTAGAGGCTGAATTCTGCTGTGCTGTCCCCTGCGTAGCAGCTGCTGTCCCATGCGTCTCGGCATCGATTTCTTCTCCGTTTGCCACCAAATTTGGAGGGCTTGAGGATTGAGTTGGGAACGGGCTAGGGTCGGAATCAGCTGAATTTGAACTCATTTCAGTGTGGTTTTGGGCCGGAATTTGAGAAGCTGTCCGGCTGCCTGAAAATTCTGCTCTTGGACTCTTCGGTGATGTTGTAACCTTCCCACTTCTCAAAGTTATAGCGCTCACATTCCCTTTTGGATTAGGAACAGTTTGGGAAGGGAGTTGGCTTGATCCTTGAGCTTGATTTTGGTTTATTCCACTAGCCAACTGCCCTATTTGCCTCTCAACATTCTGGTTGTGTTGTTGTTGTATTTGTACAACTTGTTGTAGCATCTCCATAACTTGCTGATGCTGAAAATCTCCTCCACTTGAGCTCCCATAACCTCCTTGGTAAGCATATGGTTTCGATGGTCCCTGGAACGATGAAGTAGAAGGTTGAAATTTTGATTGCTGATTTGGTTGAAAGCTTGACTGTTGGGGCTGATATGCAAACTGATTTGCCTGATTGAATTGCTGATTAATTGGTTGATTTGCATGGAAACTTTGCTGGGCGTTGTGACCTTGAAAATACTGATTTGGAGCTGGAAAATTAGATGGTGAGGGCTGAAAATTCTGGCCTTGAAATCCTTGACCATAGGGCTGAAATTGCTGATTCATAGGCTGTGATGGTTGGAAATTCGATTGGTTTTGAGCTGGAAAAGCTGGGAATGATTGCCATCCTTGCTGCCCTTGATAAGGTTGCTGAATTTGAGGATCAAATGGCTGAAATTGTTGCTGAAAATGTTGAGAAGTAGGCTGAAATGAAGGCTGAAAACTTGAGTTTGATGGCTGAAATTGTTGCTGCGTGTTCTGAATTGGTTGGGTCTGCTGTAAGTTTGACTGGGGCTGCTGTGATGACTGGGTTTGAGGCTCTTGTTGGCAGAACGCATTCCCATACCTCAGGTTAGGATGATTCCTCCAACCGGGGTTATAAGTGGAGGAATAAGGATTGTTTCTTGCTTGGAATTGTCCTCTCACTAAAGCCGCTACTGTCTCGTCCTGTTGGAGATTGGGGCATGAGTCTGAAGTGTGCTCTTGACTAGAACAAATGCCACACACACTTGTAATTTGAGTAGAGGGTGGAGGTACTGAAGGAGTAGAACTAAGTCTGTCCACTTTCAAATCCATTTTCTTCAAAACTGAGGTGAGCTCCATCAATGCATTCTTCACCTCCTTGTTATCAGTAGGAATTGCCTGAACTTCACCCACTCCTCTGGTGCTCAAGGCTCTGCCTCCAAATTGTTGGGAATTCTCAGCCATATTAGAAATTAACTCCCTAGCTTGCTGTGGTGTTTTGTTGACCAAGGCCCCTCCAGATGCAGCATCTATAAGGACTCTATCCGTCTGCAGCAGTCCTTCATAAAAATATTGAATCAATAATTGCTCACTGATTTGATGCTGGGGGCAACTTGAACACAACTTGTTAAATCTTTCCCAGTAATCATGCAGTGTTTCTCCCACCACCTGCTGAATCCCACAGATATTTTTTCTGATTATAGCTGTGCGGGAAGCTGGGAAATACTTCTCCAAAAATGCCTTCTTCATGGCGATCCAACTAGACACATGTCCTGTAGGCAGATAATAGAACCAGTCTTTGGCTGCTCCTGTCAATGTGAAGGGGAAAGCTCTCAACTTGATGTCTTCTTCAGAAATGCCCTGAGGCTTCATAGTAGAGCACACCACATGGAATTCGTGCAAGTGTCTGTTTGGATCCTCCCCGGATAAACCCTGAAATTTTGGCAACAAATTAATAAGCCCAGATCTTAATTCAAAACTTTCTCCCAGCTCAGGATATGCTATGCTGGAGTACTGAAATGCAGCGTCAGGTGCTGCAAGCTCCTTCATGGTTCTCTGGTGGTCTGCCATATCAATGCCTGAGTGAGTGCTGATAGTCTGAAGTGGAGGGATATCTGTAGTCTCAGAAGAATAGCCTGGCTCCTCCTGACTCTGAAAGTCCTCTCAATCTCAGGATCGAAATCTTCCAATTCAGCACCTAGAGACCTGGTCATAAAAACAAAACAAATCGCAGTAAAAGTAGATAGAAGGATAAATCA
>JAGFNQ010001069.1:941060-1012938 GCA_024364735.1 Boesenbergia rotunda
ACAAGAAAACGTGAAGAACTCGATGAAGAGGGTGGCTGCGGCGAAGAACTCTGAAGACGCGACAAAGCTTGCTGCGCAGGAAAATTTCCTTAAGTATTAACCAATGGACGGCTGTGATTGATTTGCTTCAATCCAACGGCTGATCTTAGTCCGATTTGAGCCAAACTTTGATGATGAAGATCTGGGGTCAGGATCTGCCTCGTGGTAGCTCGGATCCTCCAGATTTGCAACGGATGGTCCAGATCTAGCTAATCTTTGAATGGATGATCTAGAGCCCTCCAAGCTTGATCCAACGGTTGATTTAGCTCTGATTGTGATGAAACCTTCAGATCTTGATCAGGGTGCTTGATCAACCCTAGCCCTAGCTCGGATTGCTTCAGATCATCCCGGATGGCTCCGATCTAGCTGCTTTTGAATCGAACGGCCCAGATTTAATCGTGATCTTGATAATCTGATCCGGGTCACTTCCGACTCGAGTTTGACCCAATATGCTCTAGGTCCAGGAACCCTCCATGCCTACAAAAATAAATCAAGAATTTAGTGGCCAATTAATTCAAATATGTGTAATTTTGCATTTAAGTCCAAAATATGAATAAGTTCTAAAACCTAGGGCAATTTCACAATTTTAGCAATAAAAACATAGATCAAACATGGATTTAAGCACTCAAATGATCAATAAGATGGAATCTATCAGAAGACACCTTAGGAAATCGACAACGCGGTTGGTTGAGTCGGCTCGGTAGTGGACACGCCATGTGGAGTTTATTGACCAAGTCCTGGATTGTGTCATATGGCTCATATGTTGACCGAGTGAAGGCCCTATCACGTGGACCCTTATTATCTCCATATCATAAGCATCCCACAAGTTTAGTGAAGGAGAAGGAAGTCGACTAGATTGTAAGTGCCGAAAATTGGAGAAGTCTTCCACTATTGATAGAAATATGACTTTGTTAGATTTTACGACTTTAAAATACCCATGGAGTTGGAAAGAGAATAGCTTGTATGGTCTAGTCGAGTTGACTTACATAGCAGAGTCGAGTTGACTTGTATGCTCGAACCGAGCTGACTTGTATGGCCGAGTCAAGTTAGCGAGGCATGTTGCCTTGCTCGAGACTTGGAGGGGGTGAAGGTGTTGGTGTTGGAAGCACCAGATCGAACCTGGTTTTGATAATGACAAAGGGTTCAAAGTTAAGTTTATATTGTGATCTAATGAATTTACCAAGTGTGCAGGAAAGTCCTAGTTCACCTAGGCACGAAGTCTTGACTTGCAGGGTTGAGCAAGAAGCCCTACTTGAGGACTAGGTAAGAAGTCTTGGTCATGGACCGGGCACCGAAGTCCTGATCCGGAAAATCAGGTAGGAGTCTTAGTCGAGCGAGGATTACGGACAGAAGTAGAGGCGGGTCGAGGTACGGACGTCTCAAGATCTGGCAGTCTCGGAGGCCGAGCAAAAGTCCAACCGGAGGAGCCGGTTGGCAAAAGGTAACTTCTCCTAAGAGGAGTAGCTGAGAACGCGTTCCCCGGAAGAGGGAACAGTAGGCGTCGGTTCGACCTAGGATTTCATTTTGAAATCCAAAGTCAAAACTAAGACAGTTCCGGCTGTTATCCATGCATTTATTATTAATGTTATATTGTTCTTGGACTAACCCTGGTTGCAAGAGTTAAAAGGAGTAGTTGTTGCATCCCAGGCGCCTGAAAGGGTTCAGGCACCCGAGAGACTAGATGTGACAAGTAACAGGCGCCTGAGCTGATGTATTTCTGCGAGTGAGAAGCTGAGCTGGCAGGTTCGTTACGTCAGCATCTCAAGCACCCGTGAGCCATCAGGCGCCTCAGAGGTCCCAGGTGCCCAAGACCGAGAGATAGAGTTTTGGTCGAGTCTGCGGATAAACATGTGCTTGATTCACTCCACGTGGCAGGCGCCCAAGAGCCCAGAGGCACCTGAGAACTGCCTATATAAGGGGCTTCACCCCTTTGCTTCAACAACAATTCATAACAACTTTCTTGCAACTCAAGCACTCAAACGCTCTCCGTCACTCTTCTGTGCTCGAGTTTCCCGCGTCGACAATGATCAAGATCGACGACACACTGCCCAAGATGCTTCGCTAATCCGTCAGTGTTATCGGTATATTTTTAATTTTATTGTTTAATTCTGTACTCAAGTTCTACATTTGTACATCTTCTTCGAGATATAAAATTGCCCAACGAAAACGGTCAAGGACCGTGGGCCTTGGAGTAGAAGCTGTTACAGACTCTAAACCAAGTAAAAAAAGAAACGGTGTTAGCATTGTCTCTTTTCTTTTCCGCTGCGTATTCTCTTTTCTGAAAAATTTCTAATAATCGCTATTCACCCCCTCTATCGATTACAACGATCCCACAAGTGGTATCAGAGTGGGTGGCTTAATCTTGGTGAAACCGCCAACTGTGCAGATTTTTTTCGGATTTAATCATTAATTATTTTTTCGTTCGTATTTTTCATTCATAAAATTTTCATTCTTCGAGGTTGGTGCAACACCACTCGATTTTTTTTCTATTGCATTCTTTTCATACCGCACTACTAATCCAAGACTAAGTCTTGGAACAAGTTTTGTTATTTTTGCAAAAATTTCAGGTTCATTAATGGCCATGTAAGAAGGCTACAGCACCACACGTCCACCTCTATTCTTTGGAGAAGATTTCTCCTACTGGAAGAGCAGAATAGAGGTCCACCTTAAAACTCAAGTGGATATATGGATTATAATCCAGTCTGGACTGGAAATCCCGAAGAACTCATAAGGTGAAGCTCAGGGGTATTCTGAGTGGGACGCTCTAAAGCTACACTGACCCTTCAGTGTGGCTTGACGAAGGAGGAACTGAACCGCGTCGGCCCTTTCAGCAGTGCTAAAGAATTGTGAACAAATTGATCGAGCTGCACGAAGGGACGTCAGACACAAAGATCAGCAAGTGTGATCTTCTTCTCAACAAGTTGTACACAATTAAAATGCAAGACGATGAGACGGCTGCACAACTCCACGTAAGGATCCAAGAGTTGATGAACGGTCTACACACGATAGGTCACAAGGTAGAAAATCGTGACCTAATCAGGTATACTCTAAACTCGTTCCCCAGAAACTCATTGTGGGCATCTATGGTAGATGCGTACAAGGTTTCAAGGAACCTGCCCGTTATTAAACTTGATGAACTATTTTCTGAATTAGAGCTCCATGAACAGACTAACGTTTCACAAGTTGAGAAGGGTATATCTCTTTTTGCAGGAAAAGTCCCTAGGAAGCAAAAGAAAAAGAAGTCGCAATCGATACCCGAGTCAGATTCCGACTCAGAATCTAACGACGATGGAATCGATCATCCAGAGTTGGTCTGGATGGCCCGTAGTTACTACAAGATGATAAAGGGCCAAAGAAAGAAGAAGAAGGTTGTCCAACGAAAGGATGACCCAGCTGAACCTACTACCAGTCACAAGGTGAAAAGTGAGGTAACCTGTTATGGGTGCAACAAGAAGGGTCACTATAAATCAGAGTGTCCCAACTTAAAGGAGAACAAGAAGACTCGGAGGAAGAAGGCCCTCAAAGCTACGTGGGACGAGTTATCTTCAGAAGACGAAGAAGAAGTACCACACGCCAACCTCCTCGCGCTGACAGTCTCGGACAATCTCAACACCGAATCATAATCGAAACCAAAAGAAAGCGACGGAACCATAAAGCTTTCAATTTTGGAAGACGGACAAATAACGGTAAGAGGTTATCCAGAATCGCAGCTTTACAATCTAATTACGTATTTGTCTCATAAGTTGGCCAAAGCCAACGTTTGGGTTGAATTCCTCCTATAGGAAGTTAAAATTCTGAAAGAGGAAGCCAACTCAAGCTCCTTAACTAAACCAGTTCAGGAAGAAACCTCCACTCAAGTCCAAAAATTTGAGAAAGAGAATTCCTCCTTGAAATCTCAGGTAAAGGAAATTAGAGTTGCACTAGAACGATTTTCTTTGGGTTCCAAGAGTCTTGATATGATTCTTGGAAAACAAAAATCAGTTCTAAACCGTTCTAGACTTGGTTATCGAACCAACTCACGTTACAGATCTTATTGTTGGAACTTGGATGGCTAGAGAGGGGGGGTGAATGTAGCCAGACACTTAACTTAACACTTTTTAAGTTTTCTGCACTTAAACATTTAGTAGCACAGCGGAAGCAATAAAAATAGAGTATGCAGAATTTAAAACCTAAGCTAAGAACAACCACCAAATGCTAACAAAGAGGATTTACAAGGTTCGGGGATAACTTGCCCCTACTCCTTGGCTTGCCCGTAAGGTGGGTGATCCCTTGATCGTCGGCAGATCAAGCCCCGAAAAATCCGGATAGAATGCAACCTCCTTCTCGGTGGAGTAACCTCTCCACAGCATTTCAAGATGATGAAGTATAAAGTACAGGAAACACAAGAAGGATCTTACTTAGCACTTAGAACCACAAGAACACAAGCAAACTTCTCCCGAGCTCCACCCAGCGCAGATGTGACGCAAGAACTCCCTTCTTCATATCGTCTCGCTGATGGACTCAAGCTCCTTGTTTCTTCTTCCAAGTGCCCAAGTAACAGACGGTTGCTCAAGATTCACAGTAGAGTAATCGCAATTGTAGAGCAAAGCTTTCGATGATGGAGAACTGATCGCGCAACAAGCACTCTAGCAAGAAGTCTGTTCAGCTCTTCTCCGCTACCCAGTTTAACCAGCTTCCAGGTCAATAGTTCCTCTGCAGCAGCTCCCAGCTGCTCTCCTGCAACAGCCAGCTATCCCTGACCTCCTCTGAACTCACTGAATCCCTTCCAGTCGAGCCCCAAGTCATCAGCTCCTCAGCTATTGCAGCTCACGCCAGAGAACGTTGCAACCTGCTGAAACAAACAGCCAAAACTGCTGTAGCGAAAACCTTCTTTTGACTTCCCGTGGATGATCCCTGAGTCACCTACACACTTAGCAGCACATTAGGGCAGCAAATCAACAGAAGATCAAAGCATCAGAACATATCAGTGGAGTATCAGTGGTGATCAGAAGCGTTCAGAGTGCGATCAGAACTCTGACAGCGCATTTTGAATTAAAGTGATCGGTCACCAGACCGATCCAGGGCTCGTGGATCGGTCACCAGACCGATCCACCGCTTTGCTGGGACTCCCAGCTTTCGCTGCCACACGGGCCTGATCGGTCACCAGACCGATCAGGCTGTGACCTGATCGATCACCAGACCGATCAGGAAGCTCCCTGACCGATCAGGATCCGGCCTGATCGGTTATAAGACGGAGTCTGCGACACTTGATCGTTCTCCAGAACGGTATGAACAGTGTTCTAGATCGGTCACCAGACCGATCAGGAGCAGATCAGTAAGGTTCCCAAAACCTACTGGATGCTCCCTGATCGGTCACCGGACCGATCAGGAGTAGAGCAGCAGGTGAACTCAACTCACTGTGTGCCCCCTGATCGGTCACCAGACCGATCAGGAGCAAAGCAGTGAGTGAACTGCATGCTCCCTGATCGGTCACCAGACCGATCAGGAGCCGAGCAGTAGGTTCACAACCTCACTATGTGTTCCCTGATGGGTCACCAGACCGATCAGCCATCGCTGGATCGGTCACCAGACCGATCCACGAAGGAACATCGTACCAACTTCCCTGATCGGTCACCAGACCGATCCAGGCAAGGGTAAATCCAACCCAAGTCAAGAGAACAAGCCTCCAGCCCTTCTCTGACTCGTGCTTGATCCCTCGGACCAAGACTCCATGCCCAGCTTCACTCACCAGGACTTCAGTCAAGCTGGCTTCACTCACTGGATTTTAATCACCTGGCTTCACTCACCAGGACCTGGCTTCACTCACTGAGATTTCAACCTAGCTTCACTCACTAGGATTTCAATCACCTGGCTTCACTCACTAGGACACGACTTCACTCACCGGGATTTCAACCTAGCTTCACTCACTAGGATTTCAATCACCTGGCTTCACTCACCGGGACCCGGCTTCACTCACCAGGATTTCAACCTAGCTTCACTCACTAGGATTTCAATCACCTAACCCTCCGAGTTAGGAATTTTTCACACCTAGCCCTCCAAGCTAGGACTTTTCCAGACCTAACCCTCCAGGTTAGGACTTTTCCACACCTAACCCTCTAAGTTAGGACTTTTCACACCTAGCCCTCCAAGCTAGGACTTTTCCACACCTAACCCTCCAGGTTAGGACTTTTCCACACCTAACCCTTCAAGTTAGGACTTTTCACACCTAGCCCTCCAAGCTAGGACTTTTTCACATGCCAGCGTGCGATCTCCCGATCCACCTGGACTTAATCTAAATCCATTCAACTAAACTTAAATCGTTGTCAACACCAAAATAACAATCGGTCCAGACTGCATCAACAATCTCCCCCTTTTTGTTGTTTGACAACTCGATTTAAGTTTAGGTATCAATCAATTCAATTCTCATAAGGGAATCATGATTGTTCCCCTATAATAACCATAAACTTAATCAGTCATTCTCTCCCCCTTTGTCAAATATCGAAAAGGGTATGATTATTAAGTTTGAACATAACTCCCCCTCAATCAAGGGTCTCCCCCCCAAATCCAAAATAATTAAAGGATAATTTTTGAATTGCATATGAGAGACATATACCATAAATGTATCATGGCAACAATGTATATGCATCATACGTCAATAAGTATGAATTGCACATGAAATCATATACAGAATTATATCATGGTCAAACATGTATATGTTTCTTATGACAAGTAGGGAATGCAGCTATATCCAACACATAATCCTGATTAGTCTCCGTGACTGATCAGGTTCGTTGATTACTTGATACAGAAAAATCTCTGATTAATCTGGGGAGCGATCAGTTTTCAGAAAAATTTCTGAAACTCTGATACGTTCCTGATTAGACTGCATTAACAATTGGCATTCCACAACAGGGATGCAGACTCTATTGATATTCGTCATTCCAGAAACATTTCTGAAACACGACATTAAAAACAAGAGTCATGACTCAACAAACCCTTTCTTATGAATTTGAACATTCCAACATAGGTTTGTATCAAATCAGCATTTTAATACTTGATGTTTCAGAAAAATTTCTGAGAATCAAGGGTCTAAAAAATTTCTACCCATATTTTACCATTTGACCAAATTTGTGCTCCCTTAGTACCAGGTTTGTACCAATGGGTGATCAAATATATTTCAATTGTAAATGGATTGTATCATGTTTGTTTGTAGTATGATTAGTAAACTGATATCATTCGACGAGAGGAGATCGGACTGAGGAGTTTTGACCCAATCATGGAACTTACTGATCAGTGTTGATCTGATCGGTCACCGGACCGATCAGAGGGATCCCTGATCGGTCGGTGGACCGATCAGGTTCGACACAGAATGTTTTCTGAGTTCCAGATTTCAGAAACTGATTTCAGAAACTCTAAAATCAGGTTTGTTTCAATTCTTAGCCATTCCCAAACCCTAACTCAATTAGATTTAATTACTTTGGTTCTAAACATGGGGTCCCTTAACCAAAATATGAATATTTCCATATCAAAGAAAATCATTTCCAATATAACTTTGAGAGTAAAGCCCATACATACAAGGTTTAAGTCATGGGGAAAAAACATGTGATGAGCTTAGTGTTGGGGATACGTGTATATATATCCTAAGTCCTAGAATCTTGATTTAGATTGATACAAAGAAATCACTAGATCATAGAACTTAAGCATTGAGTCCTTGTGGAATTTTCATAAAGATTAGCACAAGCTATATGTTCATCTTGTTCTTAACCAAACTTTGCATGCCATATATTAATGTTAATCACACAAACAGTAAAATCATGGCATACTCAACTAGGTTCATCTCCAAAATATCAAGAAAAACTTAAACTGAACCTTAAGCTCATGTTCTTGTCTATTGATGCCTAATCATCACAACCTATGTGTTGTATTTTCCTTAGCATACATTCATGTTGTATAACACAAACAAGAAAATCATGGCATATGTTCACCAAACACAACCTCTTAAGCTTGAACCATAAAATTCAATAATAAAATTGATCATCTTAAGCAATCCATGGTATAAGCAAGTTATGTGTCAATCTAAACCGTTCATGTGATAAATTTTCATTTCAAAACTTGTTGGTCCATTCTAGAACTAATGTAACCTTGAGCATGGATAACGATTTTTCATATTGCTCACAATGACAAATGAAGACAATCCCCAACAGAAAAATTCATGTATCTACATTGTGTAGGGAATTCAAGTTTGAATGATGGGTTCTGTTAGTGTTCTGATTGAGTTAGTAGTTGCTATTGCTTTCAAATTTCACTATTGTGATTTTCCTGCTTTGCCGTGAGGCTTCCTTGTTGGGGTCAGATTTGGAGTTGTTTGATTGTTTCCATGGACTTGATGGCTTGTGAAGGTAAGTTGACTTCAATTCTGTTTTGTGCTAGGAGTTATGTTTTGGTGTAGGTAAAAATTATTAATGAAGTTGAATAACGTTCAATCTCAGAGATCGATCTGATTGTATGAAAATTTTTGACCCACTGTCAAAGTAAATTGAGAAGTGCTCGCGGTAAGCGGTTCAGAAGATGAGCGTCCTAGGATTCGAGTTTCATTTGGAGGAAATTTTTTTATAAAATATATCATAATTGAAAATCGAACCGTAAATACCTAAGATGATAACTAACCGTTCTTCCGTTGTACCATAGTATCAATGTCTAGGATGCCTGGTATTATTGTATTTGTACTGTTAATTTTATTTCAAGTTTTGTTTGTACAATTAAATTAGCAAAATTGAAGCTATTTACCTTTCTAGCATCGCATGTGCCAGAGCAGTTCCCTGGCACAGATCAGACTCGATCCGGGCTTAGGCGCTGGAATTCCCTCGCAAAGCGAAATCCATCAATAACAGCAGCTGCAAACCACGTTGCCCTACCCTAACCCAACCTCCCTGAACTCGCGACAAGGGGAAATCTGAGGAAGAAAACGTGAAGGCAGTGGTGGGAGGAAGAAAACAAATCCACACTATACCTCCTTACCCCTTGATGCTTGTGACAACGAATCGTGGATGCCCACCTCCAATGACCTGCGATGAAGAGTTCTAGATCTTCTGACTCACCGATCGTTGCTCTTCACTCCCTCTGCTCAGGGCGTCGGCCTGTGGAGTGGAGATGAGGAGACGAAGGAAACTGATCGGTGGCAAGGCAGGTAGTCTCGCCGGTGGTGCGCAAGGAAGAGGCGTTGGCGTCGTCGAGCGAGAAGAAGGGGTCGGCGTGATGGTTTGCTAGGGCACGCGAAGGAAATGTTGTTGTGATCGGCTGTTGAGGAAATAAAGGAACTTAAGTGGTGGGTGTTTTACACTTTGGTCAATCATGTTCGGGTATTTTACAATCTCATCCTTAGGGTTGAGAATTCCTTATCCATCAAACCCTTAAAGTGTTAAATTTTTAACCAATTTAACCCCTTGAACATCGTCCAAGAGCCCAAAAATCCTAGGACCTTTCCGAAAAATTTTCTGGAGTGGAATAAATATGTCGGATTTAACACCAAGGGCAAGACGAGAAGTGGACTTCAAAGGGCACACGTGAAGGGTGGCATGGAGGCAAGCCAAGGGAAGGCTTGTGTGCGCATCCAAGGGATGATAGTCGGTGGAAGAAGACTTCAAGGGGCAAGCCAAGGGAGTGTACCTGAAGGCACGCGTGGAGGAGGGTCATTGAAGTGTGGAAGAGTGAGATTGTAAGCTGGGCAGTCGACTGGGGATTAATCAGTCGACTACCAGCAAGTTCTGAAACTCACAAAATGCTTCTAACCCTGGACCAGTCGACTGCTCTGGGATCAATCGACTGGTAATCCCGAAACTAGTAGTTGGCTAACTTTTAAGGCGGGCCAGTCGACTGTCCCATGAGCAGTCGACTGGTAGCAGGATATTCAACCAAGAGACCTATTTAAAGGGGCTTCGTTTTGGCTGGGACCTCTGACGAATTTAGCTTTGGTTAAAGGCCAAATAGTAGTCTTTGTGCTCAGAGGTGTGCTTGGATTTGTGGTGAGGTTTCTCCACCCACAAGGAGCGACATGAGCTAGCCGGAGGGCATCCGGGGAGTGATCCATCGAAGGATCCTTGGATTAGTCACCTCTCGGAGGTGGATACCAAGTAAACTCTCGGTGTTAGCATTGTTTTTCATTGTTCCTTGTTATTTTGTGTGTATTGTGCTAACCCTCTTTAGAGAAAGTTCAAGAAAACTGAGATTTGCTATTCACCCCCCCTTCTAGCAAAACGTCAACGATCTAACAGTCTATACTATCTATAGTATGTTAAAGTGCTATATAGTACGCTACAGTTCAGTCGACTAATAAATTCAAAATGTAGAGCAAACGCATATCAGACTTAGTTGCTCAGTTATGTAAGCACTCCAGATTAGTTCTGATGTAGTCAACCAAATTAAGTTAGGTTCTATTATGTTTGATATCTTGTTTCTAAGTGTACAAGAACTTAGGAGTACAAAAATTTGAGCGGAAGATGTAGCAAGATAGAATGATGGCTTGGGAAGGGAGCCAACGAGCATTGCGCATCTGATAGACAAGGAGTTGCGAATGAGTACATGTCGGTGGATGAGAAGGACGTGCATGATGTATGAGAGACAAGAAGTGGGAAGGAAATCTACTTGAGAAGAAGGTTAGAGTTGAGTTCGGGTGAGCTCAACTTTGGACAACTAGAGCATCACTCAAGCGAGCGAGATGGAAAAATATTAACTTGGAGGTTGATCTTAAAAGCCCGAGGCACCTCAGTTCTAATTGAGGGCGCCTTGGGTGCCAAAATCAATTCTGCCAAAAGCAGCACTGAGGTGTCTCAGTTGAGATTAAGGATGCCCTAGATCTGAACTAAGGTGCCCTCGGCCAGAACTAAGGTGCCTCAAGTGAACAACAATCGAAAGTAGGCATTTATGCAGAGCGCCCTCGGCCAGAACTAAGGTGCCTCAAGTGAACAACAACCGAAAGTAGACATTTACGCAGTGGATAAAATTTTATCCAACTGAGGCACCCTAGGTCTCTACTGAAATGCTCTAGTGCTAGTCAGCAAATGATAACTCCAACCATTGGGCTATAAATGGTCCCTAGATCTAGGAAGAAGCAACAACAACTTGTATTTAATTTCTTACACTTTTTGAAAATTTCCAACATTTGTAAGAGGCTTCTCCACATTCAATGAAGGAGATTCTTCGTACAGTTTCCACTACTTTGGATTAGCAACATCCCCGATTACAACCAAATAAATTCTTATGTCTCTTACTTTTTTTTATGTTGTTATTTTGCTTAAGAAATTAATGTGATTATAAGCAAAATCAAGAATTTTCTAACTCTGATTGTGGGGCTAGTCACCCCCATCAGTTGGCCTACTCATACCTACAATTGGTATCAAAGTCCAACTGCTTCAGGAGCACTAACCGCCACCTATAGCAACAAGATGATGGTTAGATACTTAGGGAGTTCATGCTATGGAAACGCCGGATGGAGATATTCTTTAAAATTGATTTTGATTTATTATTAACAATGAAATATGATTTTGTAGCACCCAAAGATAATAAGGAAGAAGAAAAGGAAGAGCACCTCTAGACGAAAAAGGAGCATGCTGACTTTGTGATTAACGACAAAGTAGAGTTTCATCTGTTGAGCATTCTATCACCCCAAGAAGTTAACCAAGTCAGCACCTATGAATTAGCCAAATTATTGTGAGAGAAGTTCCTCAAACTACATGATGGAATCTCGGAGGCACAGCGGTTGAAGCACACTATCAAATACTCCTTTGTTGCAGGCGGAGAAGTCTCTTACAATCTTTGGAAAGCTTAGAAATAGAGTAGAAAATTAAATACTAGTTGTTGTTTACTGACATGATATTTTGGATACCTTAGTTATAACTCAGGGTGCCCTCAATGGGTAAAAGGTTATTCATGTGGCAATGGTAGCCTAACAGCTATTGTTCACTTAGGGCGCTCTAGATCCAACCGAGGGTGCCTTAGTTCTAAACTAGGGTACCTTAGTCAAAACTAAGGCAGCTTAGCTGTGTTGGAGTGTAGCTTTAAACTACACACCTGAAGCTCCTTTAAACAGACTTGAGACACCTCAGGTTTTCAAGATCATCTTCCAAGTTGATCTTTGACACTCCTGTATGCTTGGGTGATGCTCCAATTACTCAAAGTTGAGCTCATCCGAACCCAACTCTAACCTTCTCCTCGAACGAGCTTCCTCCCCAACTTCTCGTCCCTCCGACGTTGTGCACCAAGCCCATCATCTTCCTTCCCATGTCATCCTTCTAGCTCGCTTTGTCTTCTGCTTGACTTCTTGTGCTCCTAATCTCTTGCACACTTTGACACAAGGATCAAATGTCATAGGACTTAACTTAACTTGGTTGACTATATCAAAACCAACTCGCATACAACTACTACAACGTGTAGCAACTACTTGACAATAGCTGCTATAATTGTGTAGTAAAATTTTGAAAATCATAACTTTTGACTTAGATATTAGAATTAGATGATTTTTTTTAAATTGAAGCTCATTCAGAAATTTATAATTCAAAAAACAATCATCTCATTCTAATTTTTGAGGAAAAAGTTATGGTTTTTTAAAATTTCTTACGTTGTAGAAGCTATTAGCTGCTACAAACATATTATAGCAGCTATTGTCGAGTAGTTGTTATATATTGTAATAGCTACTGTCTAGTAGTTGCTACAATTATATAGATGTTGTAGTAAAATTTGAAGACTATAACTTTTGACTTGGATGTCACAAGAGACAATGTTTTTTTATTCGAAACTCGTTGATCTATATATTTTTTTAAAACAAGATCATCCCAATGCAAATTTTGCTTGCACCATTATACTTCTTCTCTGAATATTTTCTTGATTTGTGAATATATTGACAACTTGTAAGTTGCAAGTCTCCTCGATCTATTAGTCCTTTTATTCTCTATACAAGGTCCGTTTAAAATTTTAAAGGTACAATTTTTTGGTATAGACTGTATACCGTACCAAATTTCGGTATATCAAAATTTTCAATGTGAAACACATATCATATCGAAAATTTGGTATACCAAAACTTTGGTATACCAAATTTTTGGTACGGTATCGGTATAAATTATTTTATACCAAATTTTTCATATGGTATATGGTATAGGAATTTAGTATCTGTATACTATATTGACCTAGCTCTATAAAGAAGGGGATTTAAGTGTGTGATAGTAGCACTTTAGACCAGAGATGGGACGAGAAGAATAAGCACTCAAAATAGAAGGCTACCATCTTTTATGGCCTCACAACAAACAAAAACAATATTTAAATAGTTTACACCAAAAATGTGCGGATTGGTAATTTGCATTAATTTACTGATGTGCATGTGCATCCATATATAATTGTAGTTAATCAATATCTGAGTATGCTTACTTGTTGTTAATTATTATTTGAGCATGCTCGAATGGATCGATGTATCAAAAATTAGTATTCTATAAGCAATCTATTTATTGCAATTATTAAAGTTATATTCTAGAATGTTTTATGCATCAAAATTGCTTAATGCAATTAATTCTATCATTGATTAATTTGAAACTCCTAGAAATATATTTGTTAGTATTTAAATTATATTTTGTTTTTGTTTTTGTTTTGTTAGATTTGCATTGTGAATTATGACAGGAAAAAGAAAATTTGAATCTATAAATTTGAAGAGGAAAAAAAGAAAGATGAGATTCTTACAAAATCACTTACTAGGTCTATGAAAAGGTATATAAAACTTGTAGTTTTCATAGTTAAAGATTTGACTATTATTACAAATTCGGATCAAAATTTGAATCCTGAGAATGTAGTTGTTGATCAAATTTTGACCAAAAATTTAGTTTTGAATGATGGGATTCAAGTATTTGCAAATGATATTGAAAATTTGAATGAAAATATAGATTTGAATTGTGAAGAATTAGATGATTTGTTCGATCTAGGAAATTGAGAGAATAATATGCCTCAAAAAATATTGATTTATTAAATGAGAGAGATCCAAAAAGAGTTATGGATATCATGTATCCGGTCAATGATCACAGTAGAATCTTCAATGGTAGACATTACAGTCGGTCATTGTTGAATGGAGAAAAACTTGATAGACCATGGATAGTGTACTCTCGGAAAAAGGATAAAGTATTTTTCTTTTGTTTTGTGTTATTCAAAAGAGATAAGTTATATCAAATCCTTTGACAACAACTATAGGTTATGGTGATTGAAAAAATATTCACACAATACTTAGTGAGCATGAAAGAAGCACTAATCATATAAATATCTTAATAAACTGGATGGAGGCATAAATAAGGTTGAGAAAAAAACTAACAATTGATTCTTCTAATAAAAAAGTCTCGAGAAAGAAAAAAGATTTTGGACAGATGTTTTGAAGAGAATTATTAGTGTTGTAAAAATTCATGTTAACGGTTCTAATTTGGCATTTCGTGGAAGTAATGCAAAACTTGATGATCATAATAGCCAAATTGTTCTAAATATGATTCGAATGATTGTTGATTTAGATTTGATCATGGAAGAGCACCTTTGGCGCATCAGAAGAAAAGAGACCCGATGTGTACATTATCTTGGCTATAATATTCAAAATGAATTATAATATTCAAAAGAACTTAAAGAGTATCCTAGGACATTTTACACTCATGTAGATGTAATTCTTTTAATCTTGCGCTTTGTGATATGACTATGAGTTGTGTTTAAGTTAAATCATTTTTTAGAGTGATATAGAGAATTTCTAAATTGTTCTCCGATTCAACAAAACGGTGGGAGGACCATAAATCTTTTGTAAAAGGTCGCAAAAAAGAAAGACTTACATTAAAATCATGATCAAATATACGTTGGGAAAGTCATCTTGATAGTGTAAAAGCTATAAGATTTCAAGTTTCTCAAATAAGAGATGCACTATTGCATCTAGTATAACATAGTGGTGATGCAACAACATGAAGAGTCTTTGGCAAATGTTGAACTTTGAACATTTTAATTTTTTTTATGGGCATGGTAATATGGTTTGAAGTATTGTAGAAAGTAAATAAAGTCAACAAAATTCTCCAAAAAAAAGATGTAGTTATTGTTGAGAGGGTCCTTTTCCTCAACCAACTCCAAAACCTCACCATGAAGGAGTCCGAAACGGTAAGTGAACTCCATGGCCGATTCAAAGAAATACTTAACGGTTTACATTCCATTGATGAGAAGGTCGAGAATCACGACCTTGTAAGGTATGTACTAAAATCCTTTCCTAGGAATGCTTTGTGGTCATCCATGGTGGATGCCTACAAGGTATCCAAGGACTTGTCTATTATTAAATTAGAAGATTTATTTTGTGAAATGAAACTACATGAGATTGCTAACCAAAGCCCAAAGGAGAAGGGTGTGGCTTTTGTGGCAGGCAACAGAAGGAAGAAGAAGAAGGAATAGGAGGAGGAGAAGAGCTTCTTGTTGGATCGTGAAAACCGATAGAGGGGGGGTGAATATCGGGAATCGTTCGGATTTTCGTAAAGAGCACGTACGCAGCGGAAATAAAATAAAAATGATCACAGCACAAAGACACAGTCGATTTACTTGGTTCGGAGCCTGTGTCGACTCCTACTCCAAGGCCCACGGTCGTTGACCGTTTACTTTGGGCAATTCTATATACGCGCAAAATAGTTTACAATAATTTATTACAAGTAAGTGCACTAATAATAATAAAAAAAAAAATCGATCTTCGTTACCGACGTCCGGAGTGGATTGACTTTTTCGGGGCTGCGGGACGTCGTCGGCTCGAGTTGGAGTGTTTCCGGAGCAAGGCACGAGCGTAGAAGATCGTTGGGGCGTTGAGAGAACAGTTGTGTTGAAGCCTTGGTCGAAGGCCCTTTATATAGGGCCTGGGGGTGCCCGGGACATCGGGGGCGCCCCCCACGTGGCCTCTGATCCGCAGAGCTCTCGGTCAGCGTCTATCCTCTGGATCCGCTTTGACCGGGGCGCCCACATTGACTGGGTCAAAGTCCTATCTCCTTGGCTTCGAGGGGTTCGGGTTCGATGTTGCGCATGGGGGCGCCCGCAGCGCAGGGGGCGCCCGGGAGCAGCGGGGGCGCCCGGGAGCACAGGGGCGCCCGGCCCAGCATGTATTCGAACTCCTTTTTTCTTTACTTGTTTTGTATGGCCCTTGGGGCGCCCGGGATGCTCCGGGCGCCCTACTCAGCTACTACCTCATTCCTTTGAGGCTTTCTGAGCTGCAGACACACGTTCCTTCGGTCCTGCATCCAGGGTTAGTACAAAACACAACAATATATTAAGTTATTAGATTATACAGCCTTAGCTGTCTTAGTTCTGACTTTGGTCTCCAAAATGGAGCCCTAGGTCGAACCGACGCCTACTGTTCCCTCGACGGGGAACGCGTCCTCACCTACTCCTCTCGGGAGAATTTACCTGATGCCAACCGTTCCTTTGGTTGGACTTTTGCCTGACGGTCCTTTGTCAGGTCTTGGATGCCGAGCTGCCCTTCGCCCGGTTCCTAGCATTCCTTCGCTAGGGCTTTGATACTGGCAGTCCTTTGCCAGTTGCCTAGCAGTCCTTCGCTAGGGCTTGGATACTGGCAGTCCTTCGCCAGTTGCCTAGCAGTCCTTCGCTAGGGCTTGGATACTAGCAGTCCTTCACCAGTTGCCTAGCAGTCCTTCGCTAGGGCTTGGATACTGGCAGTCCTTCACCAGGTGCCTAGCAGTCCTTCGCTAGGGCTTTTTCTGCACACTCAGTGAACAACGTTAGATCACAAATAATCTTAACTTTGAATCCTTTGCCAATATCAAAACCAGGTTCGATATGGTGCTTCCTGCACCAACAATCTCCCCCTTTTTGATTATGGCAACACAATTCAAAGTTAAGTAAAAAACTTTATAACTGTTAAGAACATAATATAAAAATGAAGTATAGCAATTTTACACAATTCAATGTTAAGTAAAAACTTTATAACATTTACTAACACAAGGTAAGGGTTGAAAAAAAAACCTTTATTTCTCATAAAAAACCTTTATTTCTTATACTCCCCCTAAAACCCTGAGTACTTGTGTTATACTACTTAACTTTGACCTTTCCTCCCTCTTTGACATATATCAAAAATAAACATGGGTGAACAAGGTATCTAATAGGGAGGTTTCAGTTTTACCAAAATAAATTTAAGTAAAGGAGTTCAAAAGCATAGTTTTCAAGAAAAACTTAACCGTAACTTGCTTAGCCAACATTTTGAAAACAAGTTTTCCTTAAAAAGTTTCAACTTTTGCACTCATAGAGAATTTTCCTTAGAACATATTTTGTGCATTAAAAATCATTTTTACTTGGAAAACCTTTAAATAGACAAGTTTTTGCTGAAACATAGATTTGTTTGCTAAGAAAACTTTATTTAGAAACATTTGTCAAAAATTTCCAAAGGTTTTGCTCAGACAAACTTTGTTTACTAAGGAAAATTTTACTTAGAAATATTTTCAAAATAACTACACTTAGTGCTTTAGAGGTGTTGAAAGATGCTTAGACCTATTTTAAAGCACTTAAGAATACTTAGTGAAAACAAGATAAAATTTGAAATTTTCTCTCTCTTGGCCATATATCAATAAGGAACTTTTAAGGAAAAATTATGTGGATCAGAGCTTATGAGTTTTGAAAATATAAAAATACTTAGTATAATTTTGAAAGCACACGGATTAAATTGCACTAAAAAGACTCCGCTTTGAAAGATATTGTGCAAATTTGAAAAAGGATTTTGTATTTTTAGCCAAGTCTTTAGAAAATTCACGTACTTAGAACACTATTGCCTTGGAAAAGTATTAGAACTTTTTAAAACATTATATTTTGAGATATTATGCAAATTTTGGAAAATATAAGTACTTTTGAAAAGTATGCATGTAAGTACTTTTAAACATAATATTTTAAAAGAATTTAATGTTATTTTGAGATCATGATACTTTACTTTGTTTCTTTTCCAGTATGACACAATCCTAGGAATCCTTGTTAACTACAAGGATATTTTCCTAAGTGTCCTGGAAATTTTTCAACCCTAGTAAATATTATTTCAAAAGGTATTTCAAACAAAACATTTTAAAATAATATTATTTTGTAAGACAAATGTTTTCGACACAATTTTAAAAATATAGTGTATGAAAATATATTATTTAGAAATGTTTAATAACTCTTTTAATTTGACCTCCCCCTAAACTTGATACAGTCCTTGGAAGCTTGTTGACCACAAGTATTCTTCCTCTGAGTTCTTAGGGTTCAGTTCATATCAAAAGAATTACTTAATAATTTCAAAGATAAATGCCAAGGAAAATACTTGTTAGAAATAATTTCTTTTGGTTTAGACTCCCCCTAAATTTGACATATCCTTGGAGTCCTTGTAGATCATTAAGTAGACCTTCCTTTGTGTCTTTAGGGTTTACTAAAATCAAAAGAATAGTTTTGAATACTAGCATGGTAATAGAATTTTTAGTAAATTCAATTTGAGCAGAAACCCTGTTTTTGAAAACCATTTTGAAATAATAATGGTTTTTGTAAAGCATAATTTTATTTTTTAAAGAAAATATCGTGAGATTTTATTTAATGAACAACACAAGTCCTAGATTATATTTAAAACAAGTCTATTGAGATATTTAACATGAAATTTTAAAAAAAATGTTAGAATTGAAAGAGTAGGGTACCGTAAACCGAAAAAAAGGATAATTTTGAATAACTTTTGAAAACATTTTTTATTTAAAACGATAGCGAATTATGCTTATAAGTCCTAGATGTCTCACCCAGTTCTACATGATCAAGCATGTTAATCTTATGGGTTTTGTGAGACAAATATTTTAATTTTGACAATAATTGAATTTTGAGAATAATTAATTAAGTTGAATTTGAGAAAATTAATTGAATTATTTTGAATTTGATTAAGTTGATTAAGATTTAAAAGAATTTAATTGATTTAATTAAGATTTAATTGATTTGATTTAATTAAGATTTAATTGAATTGATTTAATTAAAATTAATTGATTTGAATTTGGTTGGGTTGGAATCAACTTTTAAGTTCTAAGCATCTCACCCATTTCTAAGTGACAAAACAGGGTATCCTTAACTGTTTTGTGAGATGCATTAATTTTATCTTTGATTTTATGTTAGCACTATGATTTAATTGAAGCTTGTGTTAGATTCGAGTTTAACAAATAATAATTTAAAAGTGAGTTTCGATAATTGGCTTCCAGGTCTTGGCGAGGCACAGAGGCCTTCTTTGGCCGTAGCCTTATTGGATCAACAACCCTTTCCTAGACAAAGCCTTTTAAAGAAAGATCATTTTCAAAATTACTTTTTGATAAATTCTGATCTAACTAGTTTGGGTCTTGGATCGGTAGCTTCGGCTAGTTCCGCCAGGATGGCTTCCCTAACGTACTATCATCTCACCGCCACCCAATACTATGTTGTTCAAATTTTAGTTAAACTGTTTTGTCATTAAACTAATCAATCATAATTTTAAGCAAAAAAACATAAAAGTAAAATAAAAAGAAACATACAATTAAAGCAAAAAAAAAAATTATCTAAGTTACATCATAATCGTAATAATATTCTGGATTATCAAAAACAGCAATATTATGAATTAAATTTTCTAACACATTAGCCTTAACTAATTTATAAGATTCAATCATATTATACATGGTAAATATTAGATTTTTAAATACTGTAAATTTACCTCTTGATTCCCGATTGGGAATCTCCCCCTTGATTTTAGCCATCTTTCTTTTGATTGATTGTTCTTTCGGCATTTTGTAGTGAACACGAGTTAATCGGAACAGTTTGGTTCGATCTCCTTCTTTGTCGTCAAATTCTGAGTCTGAGTTGGACTCGGGTACAGGTTGAATCTTTTTCTTTGGTGGTTCTCTTGGAGTTTTCCCTACACTAGAAATTATACTTTCCTCGACCATTATAGTATCTGTTGGATTATCTAATTGTAATTCAAAAAAGGATTCGAAATTGGTTACCATTTTTGACTCAGTCAATTCATCTTCTGACTCTGGCTCAAGTTCGCAGTCAGGTGCTAACTCTTCTAAGATCTCAATTTCGGAGCTCTCTTCGTGTAGATTGATTAGTTTCTCCCACATCTCTTTAGCACATCCAAATGAACCGACTAGCTTAAGTTGTTCGTTGGTTAGACCGCATTGTATGATTACTGTTGCCTTAGCATCAGTCTCGATCTTCCTCAGAGTTGGTTCATCCAATTTGTCCCAAGCGATCGATGTTCCATCTTCCGTGGGGAATCTGAACCCCGTTTGGATTATCGACCATAAATCCAGATTAGCCTTCAGGTGAGATTCCATTAGACCCTTCCAGGTTCTGAAGTTCTCGCCACAGAATAGGGGTGGGCGAACACTATTCCACTCTTGGATGGCCATTTAGATTATACCTTGTACACAAAGGAAACACCAAAAATGTACCAAGACTTGGTCTTGGATTAGTAGTGCGGGAGAAGGGGAAAAAATAGCCAAAAAAAAAAATTACACGAATTTCGAGGCAGAATAATAATAAAATAATGAAAATAATTTACGACAAATTTTTGAAAATGTTGATTTTCTCAATTTTGATTAATAATGAAAAATAAGAATTTAATGTTTGAAAAAAAAAATTGCTCGAATTAAAGCAGCACGAATTTCGAGAAAAATATTAAAATAATAAAAAAAAATTTATGATAAATTTTCAAAAATTGATTATTTTAACAATTCTAACTTATGGTGAAAAAATGAGAATTCAAAATTGAAAAAGGCGTAAAATTTGAGCGGAAAAGGGCGGAAAAGATCGAGTGGTGTTAATTAAAAAAGAAAAAGAAATAAAAAAAAATTTCATAAATCCGAAAAAAAACTCTCAAATTGGTGGTTGCACCAAATTTGAGCTTCCCCGCTTTGATACCACTTGTTGGATCGTGAAAACCGATAGAGGGGGGGTGAATATTGGGAATCGTTCGGATTTTCGTAAAGAGCACGTACGCAACGGAAATAAAATAAAAATGATCACAGCACAAAGACACAGTCGATTTACTTGGTTCGGAGCCTGTGTCGACTCCTACTCCAAGGCACACGGTCGTTGACCGTTTACTTTGGGCAATTCTATATACGCGCAAAATAGTTTACAATAATTTATTACAAGTAAGTGCACTAATAATAATAATAAAAAAAATTCGATCTTCGTTACCGACGTCCGGAGTGGATTGACTTTTTCGGGGCAGCGGGACGTCGTCGGCTCGAGTTGGAGTGTTTCCAGATCAAGGCACGAGCGTAGAAGATCGTTGGGGCGTTGAGAGAACAGTTGTGTTGAAGCCTTGGTCGAAGGCCCTTTATATAGGGCCTGGGGGCGCCCGGGACGTCGGGGGCGCCCCCCACGTGGCCTCTGATCCGCAGAGCTCTCGGTTAGCGTCTATCCTCTGGATCCGCTTTGACCGGGGCGCCCGGAGCGCTCGGGGCGCCCGCATTGACCGAGTCAAAGTCCTATCTCCTTGGCTTCGAGGGGTTCGGGTTCGATGTTGCGCATAGGGGCGCCCGCAGCGCAGGAGGCGCCCGGGAGCAGCGGGGGCGCCCGGGAGCACGGGGGCGCCCGGGAGCACGGGGGCGCCCGGCCCAGCATGTATTCGAACTCCTTTTTTCTTTACTTGTTTTGTATGGCCCTTGGGGGCGCCCGGGACGCTCCGGGCGCCCTACTCAGCTACTACCTCATTCCTTTGAGGCTTTCTGAGCAGCAAACACACGTTCCTTCGGTCCTGCATCCAGGGTTAGTACAAAACACAACAATATATTAAGTTATTAGATTATACAGCCTTAGCTATCTTGGTTCTAACTTTGGTCTCCAAAATGGAGCCCTAGGTCGAACCGACGCCTACTGTTCCCTCGACGGGGAACGCGTCCTCACCTACTCCTCTCGGGAGAATTTACCTGATGCCAACCGTTCCTCTGGTTGGACTTTTGCCTGACGGTCCTTTGTCAGGTCTTGGATGCCGAGCTGCCCTTCGCCCGGTTCCTAGCATTCCTTCGCTAGGGCTTTGATATTGGCAGTCCTTTGCCAGTTGCTTAGCAGTCCTTCGCTAGGGCTTGGATACTGGCAGTCCTTCGCCAGTTGCCTAGCAGTCCTTGGCTAGTGCTTGGATACTGGCAGTCCTTCGCCAGTTGCCTAGCAGTCCTTCGCTAGGGCTTGGATACTGGCAGTCCTTCGCCAGGTGCCTAGCAGTCCTTCGCTAGGGCTTTTTCTGCACACTCAGTGAACAACGTTAGATCACAAATAATCTTAACTTTGAATCCTTTGCCAATATCAAAACCAGGTTCGATATGGGTCTTCCTGCACCAACACTTCTGTCACATGGCCTTCATGGCAATAGAGGATTCAAATGAAGAAAGGAGTGATAACGAATCAAGGGACTCCTCAACGGCGACTTCATCATCTTCAGATGATGAAGAGGTAATCTCTCCCGAATTAGATAAGTGTTATAGAACCATTGCATGCTTAACTAATTTATTAAAGAAGTCTAAGAACAAAGTAAAATCATTAAAATTAGAAGTAGAAAAATTAAAAACCTCTAAGGATGAGGTAATTGATGATTTGCATAATGAGTCCCTTGAGGATGAAAACAAGACCTTGAGGAGTGAAGTTGAAAAATTCAAGAATATTCTTGAGAAGTTTTCAACTAGCTCTAAAACTTTAGACATGATCCTCAACTCTCAAAAGGCGGTTTATAACAAGGCCGGTATAGGTTACCGACCTAAAGAACCTAGCTTTGTCTCATTAATATGTAGAACTCATGTTAGGTCATCAAAGGTTCCTAGGGTTCAAAAGAAAGTAATCAAGGCATGGATGCCAAAATCATGCTTTGTAGATGCATTAGGCCCCAAAGTTTGGGTACCTAAAACCTCTATATTTAGAACTGTATAGCTTTGGTTGAGGGGGAGCATCTATCAACATGGGTTGTTGATAATTGGTGCTCCAAATACATGGTCATTCCTAGTTAGGGATGTGCTTACCATTTCCTCCACATAATGGATAACCATTTACTACCTATGAGGAATGGTTCTTTTCCATCTCGAATTTAGATGATTGGAGTTAAATGGAAATCATAAACTCCATACCCAATATAGATACATGGAAATTTTTTCCCATTTACTCTATTTATTGGTGTCACTGAAAAATTTTCTCATTTGTATTTTGTATACATTTGGGACTATGATTTATCAAGAATACTCCAATCTAATTAGGCCTATGGTTAAGAAAAATGGACTTGATGCAAACTTGGGTTTATGAATTATCCAATTTATCCAATCCTGATGAATTATCAAATAGAATTGAGAGTTAGGTCTATGGTTAAGACAAACTTAGATCTATGGATTGGTTGAAGCAAACATGTTATAAACTTACTTGGAACATAATTGATCATTCATTGTAATTGATACTAACTTGTTTTTGGTATTTTTTTTAAATCCATAGGAATTCTTGATTCTTGATGAGGAATAAAGCTTAGTTAAGGGACACAAATCATGTTGTTTATGTTGGTTAAGGGTTTTCTTGAACTGTCAATTGTCGATGCAGTCTGATATCCGAGTTTCAGAACACATCTGAGATCTGATCGGTCCACAGACCGATCAGGCCTCATCCTGAACGGTCAAGGTGACCGATCAGAGCTCTCTCTGATTGATCCACAGACCGATCAGGGCTCTCTGATCGATTCATAGACTGATGAACTCTGACCCATTAATTGGCACTGTCTTTGATTCCTTACTACATATGAAGCATATACATTTTTTTACCATGATATAATTCTGTATATGTTTTCATATGCAATTCAACACTTACCTTTCGTTATTTTGGGTTTGGGGAGAGACCCTTGTTTAAGGGGGAGTTATGTTAAAACTTAATAACCATACCCTTTCGGTGTTTGACAAAGGGGGAGAGAATGGTTGATTAAGTTTAAGTCTTATTACAAATTGAAGGGGGGAGGACTTTGATCCCCTTGCGATAATGGAAATTTATCTTCTATTAATCTCTAATTCCTAAACTTAAATCGAGTTGTCTAACAACAAAAAGGGGGAGATTGTTGATGCAATCTGACCCGATTGTTGTTTTGGTGTTGACACCAATTTAAGTTTGGTTGAGTAAATTTGTGTTAAACCCCGGTGAGTGAAGCCGGGTCCTGGTGAGTGAAGCCAGGTGATGAAAATCTCGGTAAGTGAAGCCAGGTGACGGAAACCCCGGTGAGTAAAGTCGGGTCCTGGTGAGTGAAGCCAGGTGACGGAAACCCTAGTGAGTGAAGTCAGGTCCTGGTGAGTGAAGCTAGGTGACGAAAATCTCGATGAGTGAAGTCGGGTCCTGGTGAGTGAAGCCAGGTGACGGAAACCCCGGTGAGTGAAGTTGGGTCCTAGCGAGTGAAGCTAAGTGAAGAAAATCCCAGTGAGTGAAGCCAAGTCCTAGCGAGTGGAGCTAGGTGACCAAACCCCTGGTGAGTGAAGCCAGGTCCTAGTGAGTGAAGCTAGGTTGAATGAAGTCCCGGTGAGTGAAGCCAGGTCCTAGCGAGTGAAGTTAGGTGAAGGAAACCCTGGTAAGTGAAGCCATGTCCTAGTGAGTGAAGCCAGGCATGAAGTCTTAGTCCGGGGGACTGAGCATGAGTGTACTGGTAGGAGAGGGAACGTGAGCTCTTTCTCCGAGACCAAAATGAGTCAGAGAAGGCTAGGGAGCCTGTTCTGTAGACTTAGGGTTGAATTGGTCGGAGATGGATCGGTTTGGAGACCGATCAGGGAGTTGGCACTAACTCCTGGTTGTGGATCGGTCTGGTGACCGATCCAGGGAGTCTGATCGTTCTGGTGAACGATCAGAAAGAGAACAGAATGTTTCTATTTGCCTTCTGATCGTACGTTCTGGTGAACGATCAGAGAGATCTCAGAAGATCTCTGTAAGCAACCTGATCGGTCTGTCCGCATCCTGACCGATCAGGATGGCTCGTGATCGGTCACTTGACCGATCAGGATGGCTCGTGATCAGTCACTTGACCGATCAGGATGGCTCCTGATCGGTCACTTGAGGGCACAACCTAATCGGTCAGGTGACCGATCAGGTTAGTAAACCTACGGGTTGTGGCTTGGAATCCCAGTAAGCTGGTGGATCAGTCTGGTGACCGATCCTCAAGCCCTGATCGGTCAGTGTGACCGATCCTCAAGCCCTGATCGGTCAGTGTGACCGATCACAGAGTCACTAGATCGATCAGGACTGACCGATCAGGCAGGAGCCTGTTCGATCAGGATCCTCACTGATTGGTCAGGGTGACCGATCAGTGTCTGATAACTTTAATTTGAATCGTTGTCAGACGTCTGATTTCGTTCTGGTTTCTTTCTGATACCTGCTAATTCCTTTTGATATGCTTTGCTAATCATCTGCTGAGTGTGCAGGTGAGATAGGGATGACTCAAACCAAGAAGGAGGGTCAAGTGGCGACTTTGGTCATGTTTGTCCATTTTCCCTTCGCAGGTTTCAACGGCTTCTGGCGCGGCTGGCGACAGACCGAGGCTCAGCTGAAGAGGTCTTCAATGGACTGGGCGCTCTGTGAAGGTCAGTGGGTCAGGCTGTGGTTCAGTGGGTGTTGACGAAGCCTGGCGATGATCAGAAGCGAGGCTTAAGAGGTAGCTGGCGAAGCAGAGAAGAAGGGAGAGCAACTGATCGAAAATCAAACATACACAAGAGAACGGAGAGCTGAGTGAAGGTTCTCACGTTAGGGTGGTTCTGTGTTGTGCTCTGAGTTGTGCCTCGTCTTTGTGCTGTATATGCTCACGCTCTGTAAGCTTTCTTGAGTCTCTGTGTGCTTAATCTGATATCATTCTTGAGACTATTGTGGAGTGGTTTCTCCACCGAGAAGGAGGTTCTATTCTATCTGGATTTCCAGGGCTTGATCTGCCGACGATCAAGGGACCACCCACCTTACGGGCACGCCAAGGAGTAGGGGCAAGTTATCCCCGAACCTTGTATATCTTTGTGTCATTTCTGTTTGGTTTCTTTGTTTCTGTTAGTTTCTATTTTTCTGTCTATTTGTCTTCCGCTGCTAACCCTCAAGCGCAGAAAGATTTTAAAAGAAGCAAATTGTTTGAGTTTCTGGCTATTCACACCCCCCCCCTCTAGCCATCCAAGGTCCAACATCCTTAAGTCGCACCTCTGAGTGAGGTAGACGGTCTTGTAGGGCCAAATTCTCGGCCCGCAGCCCGCTCAAGGTCTCCTCGTTAGAAACCAGCTGCGCATGACGAAGCTGAGTCTCCAGCCTCTCCACCCATGATTTGTTGGTGCAAGTTACATCAATGATATTCCTCTTTAAGTATTTTAATGTTTGACAATACACTTAAGTCAGTGATACATTGAACAGACAAAGGGGAGTAAGAGAGAAGTAACCTTAGCTGATGAAAAGTCCTAGTTAAACTAAGCATAGAAACCCTAAGTCCCAGCGAAGGGCTACTGGGCACCTAGCGAAGGGTTGCTAGGTATCGAAACCTCAAGACCTAGCGAAGGGCTGCTAGGCACCTAGCGAAGGGCTGCTAGGTATCGTAACCTTAAGACCTAGCGAAGGGCTGCTAGGCACCTAGCGAAGGGCTGCTAGGTATAGAAGACCTAGCGAAGGATTGCTAAGCACCAGGCGAAGGACCGCTTGGTAACAAAGACCTAGCGAAGGGCTGCTAGGCACCTGGCGAAGGACGGCTAGGAAATGAAGACTTGGTCCAAGGGACTAAGCAACTTAGCTGAGCGATGACTAAGGACAGGAGTAGAGACGGGTCAGGGTGTGGGTGTCTCAAGATCCGGAGTAATCGGAGGCTAAGCAAAAGTCCATCCGAAGGACTGGGTGGCAACCGTCTCCTGAAAGGAGTAGGTGAAGGGCGAGTTCTCGGGGATAGGAACTCGTGCCGGTTCGACCTAGGGTTTCGTGGAGATCCGAAGTCAGAACCAAGTCCTTAAGACCAATATTATATGTATATATGCTTTGTGTTTGTGTATCTTGCAGGTACCAAGATTGGAAGACAAAGCAAGCGGAACAAGGGCTGGATGCCCTGAAGCAGGGCGCCCCCATCAGGGAGGCCGCCCTCACCAACCAGGGCGCCCTGAACATCCAGGGCGCCCTGAGCCAAAGGTAAAAATGCAGTAAACGTGAAGCAGGCAGAACAGGTGTCAAGCAGGGCGCCCTGAGCGTCCGAGGCGCCCTGGTTCAAAGCTGTATTTGCAGTTTCGAACCCAAAACACAGATAAGACATCATGAGGGCGCCCTGAGCATCCGGGGCGCCCTGGTCAAAGGTTTTATCAGCTGCGGCGAGGTCGGCGCAAGGATAAAGTTTGACCGGGTTTATCGGGGCGCCCCCAGCGTCCAGGGCGCCCCCAGGAGGCCTTTATAAGGGGTCTCGACCCCTCAGCTTCAGACACAACTTAAAAGCACTGTTCTGATCATTCTGACCGACAGCAACGCATTAGAAACGAGGCTCTACGACTGGGAGGCTCCAGGAGGAAGTGCGCGGCACTTCGGAGGTCCAGATTGGCCGAGCATCATCCTTGTTTTGTTGGTTTGCATTTCGTTAATTACCGTACTTAAATTTCTATATTATTGATTGTAATATTGCACTGTAAGTCGGGTTTCTCCGCCTCTGGAAAGTCCGGAAAGGAGACCAATAGTGGACGGGCGTTCCCGTGCATAGGCCTTGGATGTACTGACCCTGGGGGGTCGGGAACCAAGTAAAATCCGCCGTGTCACTGTCTTGTTTTTCGTTCTATTTATTTTCCGCTGCGCTACTAATACTCTAAGTCCAGAACGAAAGTATTACGAGGTTTCCGCGAGTAATTTTCACGATCGATATTCACCCCCCCCCTCTATCGACGGCACCGATCCTACATGATTCTGCCTGTTGCCGAGTATGGGTGTGGGCTATGAAAGAAACAGCCAGGCTGTAGACCGAGCCAAAGAGCTGCGGGCAAAAAATAGATCTTAGTCTCAAGTCAAGAATAAGCAAAAGGAAAAATACAAGCAGGAAACAAACGTACCTGACTGGCCTCTGAAAAAAAGCATTGGCTCTGCTGGTTGGGCCCCGATAGTTGGCCTCCCGAAGGCCTTGATAAAAGTGGTTGCCCAGCGGACCATACAGATGGACCTCCGGAGCCCGCTCGGGCAGCTCGACGGTTGGCATTTCGTAGCCCGTGGCAGAGACACCCCGAGACAGCAGGACCAAGTGGAACGGCCGACTGTCTGATCCTTCAGCAGGGGGAGGGGTGGGATCCCTCCAGACCGGGCTTCCAGGGAGCCTTCCCGGGTCAGAGTCAGGGGCGGAGCTAGAGAAGGGGTCGCTGCTTTCTTCTTTTTCTTCTTCGGGCGGGAGCTGGTGGAGGCTCTGGCTATGGGGATGATGAGAGGCGCGAACTCTGAGTCAGCCGGTCGTTCCCTTCATCACCTGGTTGTTGAGGCAATCTGTGGTCCGGAGTGACCAAGTGTTTTGGTGTTTGGGCAAAGGACTTAAGTTAGGTTTACCCTTGTGTTCTTATATGTGTATGTTGAGTGTGCAGGTTGTACAGGTTACTTATATGGACTTGACTGGACGGCCTCGGTATGGTGAAGGGTGGCATGGACACAAGTTGGAGGCTTGTGTGCAACTGAGAGATCTTAGAGAGCAGGGACGATGAGCTGATAGGCGCGGACTTCGAGGCATGCGTGAAGGATGGCATGGAGGCAAGCTGGAGGCTTGTGTGCATCTGAGGGACGGGAGCCAAAGATGAAGAGGGCGCAAAGGCAATAGTCGAGGCTGCGGATGAGGAGTCAGTGAGTCGTGAGCGTACGAGTGCTGTGTGATTGTACTCGGGAAATCCTAGGGTTCGAGTGCAGAGTGAAATGTACTCGGGAAGGGTAACCTTAGGTGGGTGAGTAGACCAGTCAACTGGCCTGGAGGCAGTCGACTGATGAAACTCACAGAAGGGTTCTGGCCTGGGACCAGTCGACTGCTCCTAAGGTAGTCAACTGGTAGGTGGCTGGTGAGTTGGCTGCGAATTCGAACGTTGGGGTGCAACGGTCGAATTTCAGTGGCACCAGTCGACTGCCCGAGTCATATTTAAAGAGGACGTCGTGGTGGCTGAGTTTCTTGACAAAACTCGCTTGGGTAAAGTGAGTTAGTAGTCTACTGTAATCAGGAAGCGTCCAAAGTGTTGGGGCGAGGTTTCTCCACCCACAAGGAGCGACAAATCTAGCCGGAGGTTATCCGGGGGTTGA
Organism: Boesenbergia rotunda; assembly: GCA_024364735.1. Classification (NCBI taxonomy): domain Eukaryota; kingdom Viridiplantae; phylum Streptophyta; class Magnoliopsida; order Zingiberales; family Zingiberaceae; genus Boesenbergia; species Boesenbergia rotunda. Next base: position 970,341 of record JAGFNQ010001069.1, read on the forward strand.
TCCACCGAAGGATTCTTGGATTAGTCACCCGTCAGGGGTGGATACCAAGTAAATCCGGTTGTTATTATTGTTTTCTTTTACATATTATTCCACTGCGCTAACAACCTTGTAGAGAAACGAACGACAAAGTGCTATTCACCCCCCCCCTCTAGCACACATGACAATCCATCAGTTGGTATTAGAGCGAAAGACTGCTCTTGATCGGACTAACCGCCGAGAGAGCACACGCTAGAGGAAGAAGAAAATGGAAGACAAATTTGGGGAAGACATTTACACTCCACCGCCCTACGATCATGAAGACTTCGACTTTTGGAGGGCAAGGATCGAAACTTGGTTCGGAATGGAGTGGGCATGTAGAATTGCACTTGAGGAGCCTTTCGAGATTCCAAAGGATAAGCACAGGAAGAAGCTTAGGCCTAGATATTGGAATCAAGAGCAACAAGATCAAGCAAGGGCGAATAAAAAGGTAATTGATATATTGCTTAACATTTTGCCTACTAATGTTTTGAATGGTGTAGGAGCATACGAAAATGCACATGATCTATGGAAAAAGGTAGAAGAAATCCTTAAAAACCCTACACGAGATCAATTAGTGGAAGAGGCCGAGGAGGTAAATTCAATAGCCCAAGAAGAGGAGAAAAAGGAAGAAGAATCATCTACCTCCTCAGGTGAAATGGAAGAAGAAAGTGAGAGGTCCTCCACCTCATCTAGAGAAGAAGAAGAAGAAGTATCAATTTTAAGAGTTGAGGGGGAGGAGAGATCCATTTCCATACAAGAGTAAGAAGAAACCTCAACCTCTACCAAAGCCAAGAGAAAGAAGCACATCACATGCTTTGGTTGCAACGAAAAGGGGCACTACAAGGACAAGTGCCCGAAAGGTAAAATGGAGGTAAAATCTAGACCCATTTCAATTCATTTAAATTCTAACAAGGGTTGTACGATTGGGGAAGCCCAAGAGAAGAAGAAAAGAATTAGATGCTTCACGTGTGGTGAGCTAGGGCACTACCACACCAAGTGTCCAAGGAAGAAGGAGCTCAAGAAAATGGGACACTTGAGGACATGGGAGAAAGAGCAAAGAAAGAAGAGGAGCTCACATCAAGGAGGAACTACAAGGGTAAGGGAGGTAATCCCTAACCGTAAATTAGAATGCAATTCAAATGTTAGTTCCTCTATGAATGTTGAAAATAGTGTAAATCATTCATCCATGCATGCTAGGCTTAATGAAAACTGCTTAATTGTTCATAACCATGGTTTTAGATACAATGATAGGACTAGAGTTAACAAGGTATATCAAAACCCTAGAAAGGTCATGCATCATGAAAAATCAAAGACCTCTAGACCTAAGGATCGAGACACTGGTCCCAAGAAGGGAAGGAATGTACCTAGGAACATGGGTAGGTCTAGAAATGTCCAAAGTGGATATATGGATTCTAAGGTTATAAACTTGGAAAGGGAAAATCAAGTCTTGAGGGCAAGGTTTGATACTTTGGAACAGACCCTAGAAAGATTCACGGTTGGATCTAAGGGTTTGGATATGGTGTTGGGTGGCCTAAACCGCACCAATGATAGATCGTATCTAGGATACCGATCTAAGGTCTCCCATGCCAAGGGAAAGAGATATGCTAGGATAGCATATGATTATGGCAAGAAGGGGGAGTCCAAAAATGGCAAGGGGATGCCATTAAAGGGAAAAAGAAGGACTTAACCAAAGACGAGGTGTCTAAGGTTAAGAGTGTCAAGTTTGTAGGCCAAGAGTCACCGGTGGAACACCAATGTGGCCTAGTGATGGTTGAGTCATCTAGGGAGGTGGCTAGGGCTAAGAGCTCAAGGGGGAGCTCTAGGAGCCTTTGGGATATATGGTGAATGGATCTTTGGTGGGTTCCTCCTAGAGGTCTAGTTGGACCATGGAGTGTGCCAAAGGAATTGGAGACGGACTTGAGTCTCAATTCTTGGATTTTGGCATTGTATTTTTGAGTTTTATGCATGGAAATATGACATTCATATTGCATGAAAATTAGTTTTTCGTGTGTAATTGCCATGTAAAACAATTCTAGGGACGCATTGAGGGTTGGCATGGGCAGAGACATCAAGGGGAAACCAAAATTAGGACTTTTGGTTAAGGTTTGAGTGAACCTTTTTGCCAGTTTTTTAATTTTGTGCCAAACTTGGGAATGGTGATAGATACATTTTGGAATGTATTTTTCCCAAGTAGATATGGGTACCACAAACCTCTCCACAAAATTTGGGAATTTTTGGAGATTTGTGAAATTTCTGGCGCATTTCTGAATTTCGTCAGAAAGGCTGAAATTTTAGTTTTCAGAGTATCAGGCGACTGCCCTGGGGGGCAGTCGACTGGTCAAGGCTGATTTTTGTATCAGCAGCTGGGTATGTGTCCAAATGATGCAAAACAAGTGTATGGGGGGCTAGTACACATTATTTATGGTCATTGGGGATTAAAAGAACCGATAATTGAGATATTGTTGGGTTCTTATTGATGTTAGGCAAAGGGGGAGAAGTGTTGGGTTTAAGTTGGGAAACTAAACACACCTTTGAGTGTTGGGTTTAAGTTGGAAAACCAAACACACCTTTGCTAGAAACCCTAGATTTAGGGGAGCTAAGATAAAGAGGGAGCATGGTTGCTCCATCCTTGGCGTAAGGGGAACCTTGGAGAGGTTCTTAAAAAGCCTTTGTAAGTCCAATGTAGGGGGAGCTTTGGAGAAGCTTTAAAAAACTCGTTTTGGTGAAAACTCCTAACTTGGAGGGTTAGGTGTGGGGAGCCTTGGGATAGTTTTAAAAAGTCCGTTTCGGAAAAATCCTAACTTGGAGGGTTAGATGTAGGATGCTTGGGATAGGATCCATTTTTGCATTGCATATGCATTGTTATTGCTATTGACTACTATTTTGCTTTCCCTAACTTAAACGTATTGCCAAACATCAAAAAGAGGGAGATTGTTGAGTCAATTTGGTCCGGAGTGACCAAGTGTTTTGATGTTGGGCAAAGGGCTTAAGTTAGGTTTACCCTTGTGTTCTTATATGTGTATGTTGAGTGTGCAGGTTGTACAGGTTACACATATGGACTTGACTGGACGGCCTCGGTACGGTGAAGGGTGGCATGGAGATAAGTTGGAGGTTTGTGTGCAACTGAGGGACCTTGGAGAGCAGGGACGATGAGCTGATGGGCGCGGACTTCGAGGCATGCGTGAAGGATGGCATGGAGGCAAGCTGGAGGCTTGCGTGCATCTGAGGGACGGGAGCCGAAGATGAAGAGGGCGCAAAGGTAATAGTTGAGGCTGCGGATGAGGAGTCAGTCGAGTCGTGAGGTACAAGTGTTGTGTGATTGTACTCGGGAAATCCTAGGGTTTGAGTGCGGAGTGAAATGTACTCGGGAAGGGTAACCTTAGGTGGGTGAGTAGAACAGTCAACTGGCCTGGAGGCAGTCGACTAATGAAAATCACAGAAGGGTTCTGGCCTGGGACCAGTCGACTGCAACTGGTAGGTGGCTGGTGAGTTGGCTGAGAATTTGAACGTTGGGGTGCAACGGTCAAATTTCAGTGGCACCAGTCGACTGCCCTAGGGGCAGTCGACTGGTGGCGAGGGTTTCAGCCCGAGTCCTATTTAAAGAGGACTTCGGTGGTGGCTGAGTTTCTTGACGAAACTCGCTTGGGTAAAGTGAGTTAGTAGTCTACTGTAATCAGGAAGCGTCCGAAGTGTTGTGGCGAGGTTTCTCCACCCACAAGGAGCGACAGATCTAGCCGAAGGTTATCCAAGGGTTGATCCACCGAAGGATTCTTGGATTAGTCACCCGTCCGGGGTGGATACCAAGTAAATCAGGTTGTTATTATTGTTTTCTTTTGCATATTATTCCGCTGCGCTAACAACCTTGTAGAGAAACGAACGACAAAGTGTTATTCACCCCACCTCTAGCACACAAGACGATCCATCACTGGTGACCAAAGGCTGGTCGTCCACATCTATTGGACCTAGGTCAAAAATCCATATTTAACCCATATTTTACATGCTTCATCTTGAGTTTACCCTAGGTTCCATGTATTAATTCTATTTTGGGTTTAATTGCAAATCTTTGAAATTTTGAGATGTTTTGGTATCTAATTTGAATCTGACTTTTGTAGGCTGAAGGAACATGGACCTAGGTCAAGTTGGGTTATCGGGCTCAGATCAAGCTTTGGAGAACCGTGAGCCGTCCATTCGGAAGGCAAGTAGATCTGGGCCATCCAGGGCAAATCAGATTGATCCCAGCTGAGGAGAGGTAGATCTGACCTTCAGATTGGGATCTGGGAGTTTAGGGTTCAATCAGAGAGGATTCGACTGTTGGATTGAGCCTGAACAATCTCAGTCATCCATTGCGAAGTATTTAATCAAAAATCCCTCAGAAATTTGGCGTCGTCGCGTGTCGCAGTTTCTTCCAATTTCTTCCCTGTTGTTGCGTCGTTCTTCTCCATCTCTTCATCAAGCGCGCGGCCACATCAGAATCGAGCTCGGTTTGAGTTCCAGATCTTCAGATTTGTGTTTCCTTGAGATTTCCTGCTCAAGATTGTCGCTGAGAAGAGCTTGGGAGGGTTTCGCCAGTTCTTGCCAATTTCAGATCGAATCATACTTGTTCTTCATCTTCATTAATCGGATGCAAGTCGAAGGGGTTCTTTGAGTTGCTCTGATTGCTCCTGAATCATCATCGCACTCCATCACAGCAAGTACGAAGAGATCGGGGGATTGGTTCTCTCGACGGCAAAATCTGAGCTGGAATTGATCGCGGGAGCTGAGGAGCTGTTGATTTGTCGAGCTACGGGGTTCGTAGCTGTTTCTTGAGTGACAACAAGAAGGATTTGAACTGAGGGATGAGTCTGATGTTTAGTTTCTGTTAAATTGCGTTTCTGAATTCTGTTCTTTGCAGTTCCATTCTGTAGCCGATAACATTTCAGACACTGATCGGTCTGTTGACCGACCCAAGCATCATCTGATCGGTCTGTCGACCGATCAGGTGGTCTAGCTTCAGTTCATGCTCTGTTTTGCTTAAGCTTTACTTGTTTCAATTTTTCCAACTTATCGTGAAACACCATTACTTGCATTTAATTTTAATTCTCAAATTCCTTAATTACCGTGTCCTTACACTTAATTTTAGCTTAGAATTCCAATCTTATCATTTCAAGTTGTATGTTTAATTGTTGTTTAGTTTAAGTGTGGATTTTGCAATCATCTTTGCTTAGCTACGTCAATCTTGTTACTATTATTTCCTTCGAAATTGCAAAACAAACCCCCATATTATTCGAAACCCCCAAAACAATTGACGACACATAAATTCGAGCTTGAACCAAACATCCTGAACTAGTCCTTGGAAAAAAAACACGACTTGAGGCCCCTTTACTACATTTTATCTTGTGAGCTAGGGTTTTCTATCTATAAATATCTAAATTTGAGACCCACATTCGTGACATCTATTTATGGGGACCATCAAATTTTTGGCGCCGTTGTCGGGGAGTTAACTAGTTAAGTTTGTTTGATTTTTGCTTGCGTGCTTATTGCCATATTCTGTGATCTATTTTACTTGTTTTATTTTTCTATATACATTTGCTGCGATTTGTTTGTTTTATGACTAGGTCTGCAGGTGGTGATCTTGAGGAACTTGATCCTGAAATTGAGAGGACTTTCAGAGCAAGGAGGAACCAAGGAAGAATTTCAGAGGCTATTGATATTCCTCCCCTTCAGACCATTTCTACTCATCCAGGCATTATTATGGCAAACCACTAGAAGACCATGAAAGAACTTGCAGCACCAGATGAGACTTTCCAGTACTCCAGCATTGCTTATCCAGAGCTTACTGGCGATTTTGAGCTTAGATCGGGACTCATCCACTTGTTGCCTAAATTTCAAGGATTATATGGAGAGGATCCAAACAGGCATCTTCATGAATTTCACGTAGTCTGCTCCACCATGAAGCCTCAGGGGATTTCAGAAGAAGATATTAAGCTGAGGGCATTCACATTTTCCCTTACTGGAGCAGCAAATGATTGGTTTTACTATTTACCTACTGGGTACGTTTCTAGCTGGATTTCTATGAAAAAGGCTTTTCTAGAAAAATACTTCCCAGCTTCCAGGACTGCAATCATCAGAAAGAGTATCTGTGGAATACAGCAAGTAGTGGGAGAGACTCTTTATGACTATTGGGAAAGGTTTAACAAGCTTTGCTCTAGTTGCCAACAGCACCAGATCAGTGAGCAGCTACTCATTCAGTACTTCTACGAGGGTCTATTACAGATGGATAGGATCATGATAGACGCTGCAGCTGGAGGAGCCCTAGTAAACAAGACACCAGACCAAGCCAGAGAGTTGATTTCGAACATGGCAGAGAACTCACAGCAGTTTGGAAGCAAAGCTTTATCCACCAGAGGAGTGAATGAGGTCCAAGTGGCTTCTAATGAACAAAGGGATATCCGGAATTTTTTGGTAGAGCTTGCATCATTGGTGAAGCAAATTGCTCTAAATAATGAAAGCCAAAATCCTAATTTTTCAGTACCTCCACCATCAAGCCAAGTGATAAGGTTATGTAGTATTTGTTCTAGCTAAGAACACAATTCAGATTCATGTCCCAACCTCCAACAAGATGAAACAATTGCGGCGTTGGCTAGGGGACAATTTCAAGCCAAAAATAACCCCTACTCATCTACTTACAACCCTGGTTGGAGGGATCATCCAAATCTGAAGTATGACAACTCTTTTTATCAGCAAAACCCGTCACAACAGCCCTATCAACAGCCCCAACCGAACTTCCAGCAAAATCAGCAAGGGCAGCCCCAATTTCAGCCATTTCAGCAAACATTCCAGCAATTCCAGCAACCTTTTCATGGGAATCAACAAGGCTTTCAAGGAAATTCGAATTTTCAGCAACAATATCAACCATCACAGCAACAATTCCAACAATCACAGCAAGGTTTTCAGCCTTTCAATCAAAACTTTCAGCCCCCGAATCAAAATTTTCAGCCCACTCAATTTCAATCTTCACCACAACCATTTTCACTTCAAAACCAGAATTTTCAGGACTATAATTCTCAGCAAGTTCAGCCACCATTCCAGCCCAATTATCAACCATTTCAGCAGCCATTTCAGCCCTACAATCAGCCCCAACAGCCCCAATTCCAGAATTTACAGCAGGGTAACACTTTTCAGCAGCCTACCTCATCTTCTCAAGGCCAACCGAAGACTTACTCTAATCAAGGAGGCTCTAGTGGGGGAAATGCGCAACAACAAAGATTAGAGGAGATATTACAACAACTTTTGCAACAACAAAGAAATGATCCTACCTTGCAAAACATTAAGAGACAAATAGGACAATTGGCTAGTGGGATGAACCAAATACAAGCCCAAGGATCAAGCCAACTACCTTCTCAAGCTACTCCCAATCCAAAGGGAAACGTTAGTGCTATTACTTTGAGGAGTGGGAAGGTCACTTCAACTTCAAATGGTCCAAGGGCTGATTTTTCGGAAAACAGGATAGTAGCTGTAATTCCAGCCCCAAACGACCCTGAAAAGACTCCAAATTCAGTTGGTTCCACTCCTAGTCCGAGCTCAACTCCTTCCTCAAGTAATCCTGTGATTTTGCTAGAAAATGAGGGAGAAATCAGTGGCGAAAGTGACTTTACAGCAGCTACATCAAGTGAGATTTCAGCTCAAAATTCAGCCCCTCAAATTTCGGTTCAAGAGGAAGAAGTAAGGGTTCGCTTGCCCTTTCCACAGCGCAAAATTCAAGCCAAAAGGCATGTGGAGGAGGAGAAAGCTAAGGAATACAATGAACTTGTGAAGTTGTTTAGTAAGGTAGAGATTAATGTACCCCTGTTGACCATGATTAAATAGATTCCTAAGTATGCAAAATTCCTGAAAGATTTATGTGTTCACAAGAAGAAGTTGAAGGAGAATGAGTTGGTCAGCTTGGGGAAAAATATTTCAGCACTCATCCATTCCATACCTCAAAAGTGTGAAGACCCAGGGATTTTTACTGTATCTTGTGAGATAGGAGGACTATGTTTCACGATGCCATGTTAGACTTGGGAGCCTCCATTAATGTGATGCCCAGATTAGTCTTCCAGATGCTTGGTATTGGCCCTCTGCAGCCCACTGGAGTGGTGATTCAGTTAGCGGGCAGAAGTCAGACCTATCTAGCCGGTATTATTGAAGATGTTTTAGTAAAAGTAAAGGAGCTGATTTTCCCTGCAGACTTCTACATTTTGGACATGGAGGGAGACTACCTTGCACACAGATCCCCACTCATCCTTGGGAGGCCCTTTCTGAAGATTGCTAGGACAAAGATCGATGTTTATGCTGGTACACTGTCCATGGAAGTGGGAGACACAGTAGTCCAGTTCAGTATTTTCGATGCCATGAAGTACCCTAGAGAAGATCACTCTATTAAGAGCATTGACATTCTGGATGGACTGGTTGATACAGATTCAGTGGTTGAGGGAGTTTCACATGATTTTTCCAGAGGAGATGTCATTTCAGAGGAGGCTGAGGATATACTTGCTATTGAGGAGGATGACTCAGAGGTTATTTCAGATTCACTTCAGCTGGAGAAGATTTTCTAGGTGTAGGGGATGTACAGAGCCCCAAGGATCACCTACTTCTATTGAGATTTCAGAGGATTCAGAGCACAGGTATGATAGTGTAGGGGATTGCACCGAGCCCCAAGAATCACTCATACCTACTGAATAGGCCCAGATTGAGCTCAAATCTTTGCCCGATCATTTAAAATATGCTTATTTAGGGGAGGAGCAGACTTTTCCTGTCATTATTGCACAACACCTAGATTCAGAGTAAGAAGAAAAATTACTGAAAGTCCTGAGGCAACACAAGAAAGATATTGGGTGGACTTTATCAGATATACCAGGTATTAGCCCAGCTATCTTTATGCACATGATATTCTTGGAAGAAAATGTCAAACCAGTTAGGCAGCTACAAAGGAGACTTAATCCTCTCATTTTGGATGTTGTTAAGAATGAGGTGACTTGACTTCTACAGGCAGGTATCATTTATCCCATTTCTGATAGTCAGTGGGTTAGTCTCATACATGTGGTGCCAAAGAAATCTGGAGTTACAGTGTTGGAAAATGAAAGCAACGAGCTAGTGCCCACCAGAGTTAAGAATTCTTGGAGAGTATGCATTGACTATAGGAAGCTAAACAAAGTCACGAGGAAAGATCACTTCCCTTAGCCATTTATTGATCAGATGCTTGAGAGGTTGGCAGGGAAGTCCCATTACTGCTTCTTGGATGGGTACTCAGGCTATTTCCAGATTTGCATAGACCCAAGGATCAAGAGAAGACTACATTCACTTGTCCTTTCGGCACATTTTCCTACAGACGGATGCCATTTGGACTCTGCAACGCTCCAAGAACGTTCCAGCGATGCATGGTATGTATATTTGGTGAGTTGTTAGAGCATTGCATGGAGATCTTCATGGATGACTTTTCAATTTTTGGCACGTCATTTGATTCAGGTTTAGATAACTTGTCTAGGGTTTTGCACAGATGCATTGAGACTAACCTTGTACTTAATTTTCAAAAATGCCACTTTATGGTAGAGCATGGAATTGTACTAGGCCACATAGTCTCTAGGAGAGGTATTGAAGTAGATCCTGCAAAAATTAGTACTATTTCTTCTTTATCTTACCCCGTATGCGTACGGGATGTTCGTGCCTTTCTTGGACATGCAGGATTCTACCGCAGATTCATTAGAGACTTCAGCGATATTGCTCGACCTTTGACAAAACTGTTGCAAAAAGATGTTGATTTTTGTTTTGATGACAAGTGCAAAGAAGCTTTTCACAGGCTAAGGGAGGCTCTTACCTCAGCTCCTATCATTAAATCACCTGATTGGAATTTGCCATTTGAATTAATTTGTGATGCATCTAATTTTGCAGTGGGAGCTATTCTAGCACAGAGGGTGGATGGAGCACCTCATGTCATATGCTATGCCTCCAAGACCCTAGATGCCGCCCAAGCAAATTACACCACCACTAAAAAGGAGCTTCTTGCCATTATTTTTGCTTTGGATCGATTCAGATCTTATTTGTTGTGCTCACATATTATTATTTTTCTGATCATGCAGCTCTAAAATACCAGTTGAATAAACCAGATGCTAAGCCTAGACTAATCAGATGGATGCTCCTGCTCCAAGAATTTGACCTGGAGATCAGAGACATGAGTGGCAAAGAGAACCTAGTTGCAGATCACTTGAGCAGAATTGAGAGAGATGGACCTCCTACCCCTATTGACGATGATTTTAGAGACGAGCATCTTCTTGCGATACATGGAGAGTCGCCTTAGTATGCAAACCTTGTTAACTTTTTAGTAGCACGTGTTTTTCCTACATATTTTTCTAAGGCTCAAAAAGATAAACTCAAAAGTGATGCAAAATTCTGTATGGGATGACTCTTATTTATGGAAGTTTTGTAATGATCAAATAATTAGGAGATGCGTACCCGACCATGAGTTTTCATCTGTCCTTACATTTTGCCATTCGTCAGCTTGTGGGGGGCATTTTGGACCCCAAAGAACAGCTAGGAAGGTGTTAGAGTGTGGATTGTATTGGCCCACCCTATTTCATGATGCATATCTGTTCTATAGGAATTGTGATAGATGTCAGCGAACTAGGAACATAGGAGCGAGAAATGAGATGCCCCAACACACTATACTTTTCTGTGAGATTTTTGATGTTTGGAGAATAGATTTTATGGGACCTTTTCCTGCATCATGTGGTTATCTGTATATTTTTCTTGCTGTAGATTATGTTTCTAAATGGGTGGAGGTCATTCCCTCCAAGACTGATGATTCTTGTGTTGTTGTTAGCTTTGTCAAGTCACACATTTTCTGCAGGTTTGGAATTCCAAGGGCTATAATAAGTGACCAAGGATCTCATTTTTGCAATAAACACATGAAGGCTCTACTTGGCAAGTATGGGGTTGTGTAATCCCCAAACAAATAGACAGGCCGAAATTTCTAATAGAGAGATCAAATCAATTTTGGAAAAGACCATTGGGCCTAATAGGAAAGATTGGAGCAAGAGGCTTGATGATGCACTATGGGCCTATAGAACGGCATACAAAACCCCCATTGGAATGTCACCTTACCGCTTAGTGTATGGAAAAGTTTGTCATCTTCCTGTGGAAATAGAGCACAAAGTATATTGGGCGATGAAGGCTTATAACTTTAATGCTACCATGGTGGGAGAAGAGAGAAAACTTCAACTCCAAGAACTTGAGGAGATTAGACTAGAAGCATTTGAGAACTCAAGGATCTACAAAGAAAATGTTGGTGCAGGAAGCACCATATCGAACCTTGTTTTGATATTGGCAAAGGATTCAAAGTTAAGTTTGTTTGTGATCTAACAATATTCACTGAGTGTGCAGGATACAAAGCCCTAGCGAAGGACTGCTAGGCAACTGGCGAAGGAATGCCAGTATCCAAGCCCTAGCGAAGGACTGCTAGGCAACTGGCGAAGGACTGCCAGTATCCAAGTCCTAGCGAAGGACTGCTAGGCAACTGGCGAAGGACTGCCAGTATCCAAGCCCTAGCGAAGGACTGCTAGGTAACTGGCGAAGGACTGCCAGATCCAAGTCCTAGCGAAGGACTGCTAGGCAACTGGAGAAGGACTGCCAGTATCCAAGCCCTAGCGAAGGAATGCTAGGCACCGGGCGAAGGACAGCTCGGCATCCAAGACCTAACAAAGGACCGTCAGGCAAAAGTCCAACCAAAGGAGCGGTTGGCATCAGGTATATTCTCCCGAGAGGAGTAGGTGAGGACGCGTTCCCCGTCGAGGGAACAGTAGGCATCGGTTCGACCTAGGGCTCCATTTTGGAGACCAAAGTCAGAACCAAGACAGCTAAGGCTGTATAAATCTAATAATTTATTATGTTATTGTGTTTTGGACTAACCCTGGATGCAGGACCGAAGGAACGTGAGTCTGCAGCTCAGAGTGCCTCAAAGGAGTGAGGCAACTGCTGACAAGGGCGCCCGGAGTGTCCCGGGCGCCCCCATGGTGAACACCAAACATACAATCAAAAGGTGCGCTTCAACAGTACAAGCTGCGGGCGCCCCCGTGCTTCCGGGCGCCCTCGCTGAACCGGGCGCCCCCTGCGCTGCGGGCGCCCCCAGGCGCGTACCTCGAACCAGAAGCCCTCGAAGCCAAGCAGATAACCTTTGACCCGGTCAATGCGGGCGCCCCGAGCGCTGCGGGCGCCCCGGTCAAAGCGGATCTCGAAGATAAGCCGCGACCGAGACTTTGGCGGATCGAAGGCCACGTGGGGGGCGCCCCCGACGTCCCGGGCGCCCCCTAGCCCTATATAAAGGGCCCTCGACCCCAGGCTTCCAACAACGCTTTCATTCAACACATCCAAACTCTCTGACGACCGCGCTCTGCTCCAAGAACTTCCCGACTCAAGTCCGAAGCGCCGTCGACCTCCCGCTGCACCGAAACTCGAGCCTACCCCGGGAGTTGGTAAATACAGAAGTGTAATCTTTCTTATTGCAATTTGTATTTCTCTTCTGTACTCATCCTACGCATTATAGAATTGTCCAAAGTAAACGGTCAACGACCGTGGGCCTTGGAGTAGGAGTCGACCCAGGCTCCGAACCAAGTAAAACGACCTTGTTAGCGTTGTGTTGCTTTGTCTCTATTTCCGCCGCGCACTTACTCTTTTTATTTAATCCGAACGATTTGCGACATTCACCCCCCCCCCCCTCTATCGCATCTCTCGATCCAACAGAAAAGACTAAGATTTTTCACGACAAGCACATCTTGAAGAAAGACTTCCAAATTGGCGACAAGGTTTTATTATACAAGTCAAGGCTCAAATTGATTAAGGGTAAGTTGAGGTCAAGATGGAAAGGACCATTTGTTATGACTAATATCTTCCCTTATGGTGTTTGCGAAATCAAGGATGAAGTCAATAATTTTTTTGGAAAGTCAATGGCCACCGGCTCAAAAAGTACTTTGAAGAATTAAAGGAGCTAGAGGTGGATGGATTGGACATCAAAGACGCTATCTACCCAAATTAAGGGGAGTTTACTTTTCTTGCACTTTGATTTCATTATATATATCATTTTCATGTTTCTAGAAGCAAATCTTTCTTTTTGAAGTGAGTTGTTGATAATAAATGCTTAGGTAGTTTAGATTGAATAAATAGCCATTGTAAATACCATGTTAGTTCTTTTGACACTTTTTCTCAATGAGTAAGAATAAATGTATCCCTCTAGGTTGTCTCCATATCATTTTAGAGTCTCTTAAAAATAAATTAAATTTGGTTGTTAAAACTTAGGATTTGAGCTTATGGATGAAATACTTGGATGTTTGAGTACTACTTGGTGATTGTTTCTAGATTGATGAATTGAGATGAATTATTTCTACCTAGTGAGGATTTAGCCTAATCTTTGTGATACACACATGCAATTGTGCTTTAGAACTTGCTTAGGTTCTTTCAAAATCATAATTCTATGATTGGACCATATCTATAGAGGATAATCACTTTGTTTTCCTTTTCATATCAGTTTTTGCAATGATCGTTGTTGATACATGAGCTATTCTTCTTCCTTTCCATGTTTTTTTTCTGCTCATAACTATTTTCTTCCATGGACTTGGTTGTTTGGGGATGGTTCTTAATGTTACTTTGCCCGAGACGAACAAAAATTTAAGTGTGGGGGAGGTGGCTAGAGTTTTGAAATGTTTTGGAATTAAGGAGCATCAAGGATACAATTCAAGAAAATTTTTGCGGTTGAAGCAAAAAGGGGTGCCAATTTGAATTGAGTTTGTTATCAAGAAGGAGTTGCAAGAAGTGGCGAGAAAAGGTAACAATTGAAGCATCTACATACCTAAGTATTATTCGATATTTCAAGTTTGATGATCAACTAGCCATTGCAAGGAAGTGAAAAAAAAAGAAGAAGAAGAAAGGAGAAGAAAGGCTGTTGTGAAAGCAGATGAAAAAAAAATAGAAACGGAAAAAAAAGAGAAAAGAAAAAAATTAGAGGAAGAAAGAATGAACATGAAGTGCCAAAAGGTGGATAGATTTCCGAACTGGAAGTCATGAATAAAATGCTAGTGGATTTGGGATATGGGATTGAAAGGAAGAAATAAGGCATGAAGCAGTTTCAGATTCAGAACCAGTTTTTGGCCACTGATCAGACTCTGATCGGTCCTGTGACCGATCAGGGAGCAGCTAGTCCGTTCCAGGGACCGATCAGAGGCAATACAGTTTGATCAGGGGTATCCTAGTTAGTGGCTGACCGATCTCTGGATCGATCAGTGGAATTGGTACGACAGAAAATACAGAATTCAGTCATATTCTTCATCCAAATTAGCTGATACCTACCCGCCACAACTCTGATTTCATTGAGAAGACCATAAAAGAGGGCAAAGTGCATTAGAAACATTTCTTGAGTATCCAAGTCTTCCACTCTATTAATTTCTCCATTTTCTAAGCCTTATTTCATTCTTGTCATTTCATATTCCTTTAACATGTTCTAATAAACTTTTGTAGATGTGGATCCGAATCAAGAATAGTGGTGGAGAGTAGATAACAAGCAAGCTTATGGTAGTACAAGAACCATGTTGTCTTTGAGTGAGCTCCACTTCACCGCAAATGTAGAATTTAGGAAGAGAGCCACTAAATGCTTCCATGAGAGGCTTTGTGAGTTTAGTTCATCTCAATGAATCATGAAGGATGAATATGCTAAGTTGTTGATTTAAGGACAAGATATTAGTCCATTGAGCTTAGATTTTTGAGAATTGACAACCCTAGGTAATTTCTTTTCAACTGCTTCTAATTATGATTGAGCATAATCTAGGGGAGTACATATTTAGTTAGCATGTGCGAGACGCCCAAATTTAAGTGAGGGGGAGTTGATAACTACTATTTTATTGATTATTTCAAGCTCAAAAATCCATGTTTGATCGATATTTTACATGCTTAATCTTGAGTTTACCCTAGGTTCCATGTATTAATTCTATTTTGAGTTTAATTGCAAATCATTGAAATTTTGAGATGTTTTGGTATCTAATTTGAATCTGACTTTTGTAGGCTGAAGGAACATGGACCTAGGTCAAGTTGGGTCAAGGTTGGGTCAGAATCGGGCTCAGATCAAGGCGATCAAGCTTTGGAGAACCGTGAGCCGTCCATTCGGAAGGCAAGTAGATCTGGGCCATCCAAGGCAAATTAGATTGATCCCAGCTGAGGAAAGGTAGATCTGACCTTCAGATTGGGATCTAGGAGTTTAGGGTTCAATCAGAGAAGATCCGACCGTTGGATTGAGCCTGAACAATCACAACCGTCCATTGCTAAGTATTTAATCAAAAATCCCTCAGAAATTTGGCGTCGTCGCGTGTTGCAGTTTCTTCTGAGTTCTTCCT
This sequence comes from Boesenbergia rotunda, assembly GCA_024364735.1. Taxonomy (NCBI): domain Eukaryota; kingdom Viridiplantae; phylum Streptophyta; class Magnoliopsida; order Zingiberales; family Zingiberaceae; genus Boesenbergia; species Boesenbergia rotunda. Next base: position 985,745 of record JAGFNQ010001069.1, read on the forward strand.
TGTTCTTGCGTCGTTCTTCTCCATTTCTTCATCAAGCGCGTGGCCACATCAGAATCAAGCCCGGTTTGAGTTCTAGATCTTCAGATTTGTGTTTCCTTGAGATTTCCTGCTCAAGATTGTCACTGAGAAGAGCTTGGGAGGGTTTCGCCAGTTCTTGCCAGTTTCAGATCGAATCATACTTGTTCTTCATCATCATCAATCGGATGCAAGTCGAAGGGGTTCTTTGAGTTGCTCTGATTGCTCCAGAATCATCATCGCACTCCATCACAGCAAGTACGAAGAGATCGGGGGATTGGTTCTCTCGACGGCAAAATTTGAGCTGGAATTGATCGCGGGAGCTGAGGAGCTGTTGATTTGTCGAGCTACGGGGGTTCGTAGCTGTTTCTTGAGTGACAACAAGAAGGATTTGAACTGAGGGATGAGTCTGATGTTTAGTTTCTGTTAAATTGCATTTCTGAATTCTGTTCTTCGCAGTTCCATTCTGTAGCCGATAACATTTCAGACACTGATCGGTCTGTTGACCGACCCAAGCATCATCTGATCAGTCTGTCGACCGATCAGGCTTGCTTCTGATCGGACTATCGACCGATCAGGTGGTCTAGCTTCAGTTCATGCTCTATTTTGCTTATGCTTTACTTGTTTCAATTTTTCCAACTTGTCGTGGGACACCATTACTTGCATTTAATTTTAATTCTCAAATTCCTTTAGTTACCGTGTCCTTGCACTTAATTTTAGCTTTGAATTCCAATCTTATCATTTCAAGTTGTATGTTTAATTGTTGTTTAGTTTAAGTGTGGTTTTTGCATCATCATTGCTTAGCTACGTCAATCTTGTTACTGTTATTTCCTTCGAAATTCCAAAACAAAACCCCATATTATTCGAAAACCCCAAAAAAATTCACGACACATAAATTCGAGCTTGAACCAAACATCCTGAACTAGTCCTTGGAAAAAAACACGACTTGAGGCCCCTTTACTACATTTTATCTTGTGAGCTAGGGTTTTCAATCTATAAATATCTAAATTTGAGACTCACATTCGTGACATCTATTTATAGGGACCATCAGTGGGATCCCTCCGATCCGGGCTTCCAGGGAGCCTTCCCGGGTCAGAGTCAGGGGCGGAGCTAGAGAAGGGGTCACTGCTTTCTTCTTTTTCTTCTTCGGGAGGGAGCTGGTGGAGGCTCCCGCTATGGGGACGATGAGAGGCGCGAACTCTGAGTCACCCAGTCGTTCCCTTCATCGCCTGGTGACCAAAGGCTAGTTGTCCACATCTATTGGCTCAGGGTCGGAGGCCAGCGCCGCTTTATTGCCCGAGGGGGACACGTTGATGGGAGAAACCGCTGGTGGAGTTGCCTCTCGTGGAGCCAACTATTCGCCGACCCGAGATTCAAGTTCGGCGTCGTCTAGGCCGAACCCCACCTCCAGGGCAGCTTCCAACATCATATTTGCTGCAAGAGAACAGGGGTTTAGTTAGCTATAAACATTCGAAAGACAGAGTACAGAACTTACCGAGTGACCGAGGTCGGCGAACCGGCACTTGGCTGAGCCCAAACACATACAAGATATCCTCGCTGAGCCAATGGACACCGTGGAAGTGTCATCCCTGAGTTTGGAGAGGGTCGACTGATAAGAGGGGAGGGATCGATAGTTCTTGGGGAGAGGGGGAGAAGGAGGAAGGTCGGATATCCAGTGGGTTGGCCCACTCGGGGCCGGGATAATATCCATAAAGAAATAACACTCCTTCCAACCCTTAATAGAGGTTGGAAGTTTCGATAGAAAGGAAGTCTTGGCTCGGGCTTGGAAGAAGAAGTCGCCCCGCTCTTGCTTCTTAGGGTAAAAGAAATAATAAAAGAACTCGAGCTCGAGGGAGAACTTATACAAAGTAAAGATAACCACCGAGCCACACATCAGACGGATGGCGTTCGGTGCAAGATGGGACAGGGGAATTTGGAAGAAATGACAAATGGAGGAAATGAATAGGTGGATCGGGAAACGAAGCCCGACTTTAAGGTGGTCGCGGGAGATAGTTATGTAACCAGGGGGAGGTCTCTGGACGGTTGATCGGGTCGGGTAAGCAGAGGTGGAAGTTGTCCGAGATATGGTAGTCGGCTCGGATTTGGTCGAGGTCGTGGTGGTGGAGTTCGGACACCATGGTAGTGTACCACGGGTCCATGGAGGAAGAAGGAGAATCCATATGGCCAAATAAACAGGAAAGGGACCTGATGAGAAAAAGAACTAACCAAGTGGAAAAAGGCTCGCCGGAGAAGATGATCGGAGAACATGTGCTGATGGGAGTCGCCGGAACCATAGTAGAGCGAGCAGCAGTGGTTCAGCATCGGAAGTAAAAAAGCAACGACAAAAGTTGCGGGGTAATTAGAGCTTATATATATAGGGTCGAGCGATCAACCCCAACTGTTCGATGGTGATCTGGACGAAAAGCGAGAAAGGATCTGGGTCGTCCAATCGAACTCGTGGTAATTCCCGAAGCTCGGCGTAACACGTGCGCAACATCCACTCGAGGTATTGCGCGGCGGTCGCTTCGTCGACCGGGGAGCCAATGGCTAGCAGACACGTAGCTCCGACGTTAATACGATAATTAACATGAGGATTCGAATCGACCTTGCGAAACCCGAGACAAGGCAGATGACAAAGACAGATGGGACACGGTTTGCATCCCAGGGAGTGCTCGGGTGTTAAGACCGATGCTCGCTCGGATGTGCCCTACCTGTTCTAAGCTAGTAGTCTAGTCAGTCAGACTCGACGCCTCCTTCAACTAGACTCGAAGGGGATGCCTATGATCCCGACCCAACGTAGGGGTCGCATGGTCGGCTAGTTTGGCACCACATAAGGCTATGTCAGGCCCACCAGATACGTGCAGATGGGTTCGGAGGGCAGGGGCAGGACCCCGGGACTCACTCGACGCAAGACATCCGGTTGAACAGTCAGGACGGCATACTCCGACCCGAGTCCCAGAGCTAGACGCTGAGTACTCGACCTCATTCAACACAGATACCTGCTATGGTGATCCCGAGCCTAAGACCCCGACGACCGAGCCAAGAACCTACTGGACACATCTCGCCAAATCTCAGTCGGCGTCCCCTTGGCCACTCGATCATGTGACTCGGGAGCAGGGCGGATTGAATACATCTCTGCGCCCCCCAACCGGGGCGTACCCTGTGTCACTCGGAGATATTATTTGCGGAGCCCGATATCACTCGGGCCAGCCAGTTGGCAACCTACCTCAGGATCTGTCCTTCCTTAAGCCACATCCCTTGACATCATACGTACGACAATAATACGAGGGTCAGCGCAAGTCTTACTTATTCATGGCACACGTCGCAGATACCCCGCGCGACTCTGTACTCCTGTACAATCCGAGCACTCCGCGCCATGCCGCCCTTCGATGGGTCAGGTAGAACGGCGCCGATCGGGGCCTTCCTGTGAGCTGACAAGCACCCACATCCCTATCTCATGCGGGTATAGAAAGATGATTGACACATACAGGGGTTGTCAGCTCCCCCAGCTATATAAGCCCCTCCTCTCCTCATTCCGTAGATAAGTGCAATTGTGCTTTCGTCCACTATTTCCGTTGCTTTGCTATATTCCTGCGAATACTGACTTGACCGTCGGAGGTCCTTGCCAGGGTTTTTACCTGGTGGGTTTGCTAACAGTCATTTTCTTGCAGATCAGAACCAGCATCAGTAGCTCGTGGTACTCGGAAAACCACTTCGCTTTTGGGAGTCCACCTCACTTCGCGACAGGATCAAATAAATATTGGTTTTGAAGCCGCGAAGAGTAAAGTTGAAAAGATTGCTTTAGGAATGGAGGTTGAACGTATATTTTGTGAAACCCGTATTCATTATAGAAAATGTTTCTTTGATGAAAATTCTTGAGATAACCAATATAAGGAGCTAAAGAATATTTTCGAGTAAATTATTTTTTTACAGATACTTGATAATGCTCTTTCTTCACTCAAGACAAGATTTGAGCAAGTTTAGAAATATGATGAGACTTTAGGATTTTTATTTAACTTGAGCAAGTTAAAAGACGTAGATGATCAGAGTTGGAATAATTCATATGCTCCACTTGAAGATTTTTTAAAACAGGAGGATGATTCTTATATTAATGTGCTTGAACTATTTTCTGAATTTGCAATTACTCAAAAAAAACATAGTCGAATTGGATTACCAAACCACTTGAAATCTTGGGGTATATAAAAAATTTGCATCATGGGTTTCCTAATACTTGGATAGCTTATAGAATATTATTTACCATACTGGTTATGTTAGCTTTTGCTGAAAGAAGTTTCTCAAAGTTGATAAAGAATTATCTTCGATCAAGTATGACACAAGATAAATTGCATGGTTTGGTCATATTATCTATCGAAAAAAAGATGGTAATTAAGTTTGATTACAATGATTTAGTTGACAAATTTGCACAACAAAAATTGTGAAGAGTATGAACATTTTGTTGTTAGATTTAGTTTATATATGCCACTCAATTCGCCTGACCACTCAATTTGGCAGAATATCCACAACAGTATTCGGGTACCACTCAATTTGCCGAGCCACTAATGCTTGGTGGAGATGGTGGCTTGACGTTGTATCTTAGGAAACAGACACCGAGATAATCTCAAAGCACAGTCGGAGGTGGGGCAAATCTGTTTTAAAGAAATTGTGTTGAGCGCATGCCTCAACTTTTCATCTCATTTTCCGACTCAGTACTCGGGATCTTTCATTCTTGACTCGACGGCCTATTCAGGAGCGGCTTGAAGATCAATTCGGGACCAACTTGAACAAGTCATTAATCAAGTAGTTGGATGGCATCTCGATTTAGACTGGAAGCAACGTTCCAACCATAGGAAGCTTGGCAAAACCAGTCCCCATTGGCAACTTAAAATTATTAATTCAGGTTATTTCAACAGATAAATTTAATTTAATTTAGTATAATTTTAATTTAATTATGTTTCAAAATATCTACGGCATGATATTCGATGAGTATAGGTTAAATGAAAACAAAGATATGAATTTCAATCCTAATTTAACCCATTGTCTCGTAACATGCTTTAATTATTCAAATATCAAAACCAAATACTCTGTGGCTATCACTAACCGATATAAACGTGCCGAAAATTATAGTCCCTTTCTATTTTTTTGGTTTTTGTTGCTGGATTTGAATCAATCCGATATAGTCCCAATAGTTTCATATTTGGACCGATCAGGAAAATATTGTCTAAACTCCATGACTGTCGCTACTACATTGAGTGAAATGCTGACAAGTTCAAGCATGATTATATTATGAATTATTGTACACCAGACAACGTCAACGTCAACGTCGATGACGTTTCTGTACAAATCAGGGATCGTATCAAGAAAATTAAAGGAGCGGTCGCTAGCTCCCTTATTACAAATTACAAAAAATATAAAGAATGTTTAGATATAAATTAAATAACAAACAAGGATACCAGACCAATATAAGAAATAGATGCAATTAATACTAATTAATAAGGGTGAGAAATTTTCAAATTTGTTAGCCAGCAGTAACTTGAAGGAACATTATTACTCCCTAGCAGACTTTTAACTATTTATAGAATATACGTATACTATATCTATAAAACCCCAGATCAACAAGTAAACAAGGGCATCTATATTTACTCCCGTTATATAAATGTCAACCATTTACTATTCAAATTAACAAGATGTGAATAATCAAGAATAAAATAAACATACGAGTTTTTATTTTACAAATGGTGCAAGTTAATAATATCTCTCTACTTGGTTTTTATTTTTCAATGACCACTTAATTGTGAGTCATCCATACTTAATAAATGGAGCAAGTTAAAAATAATCTCTCTACTTGGTTTCTCTTAACTATTTATTTATGCATCCATCTGTTAACACTCTTTATTGTTAATATAATTACACGATTGATTTTCATACAATGTTTAATATGCTCTCATATATATCTACTATATCAACATTTAAAAAACATATTGTACTTCAATTCATTGCTATAAAAATTATGTCTTTTGTTAATAACTTCTCTATATATCTTACCAATATGAACGGATAGAAATATACGAGTTATAAATAATCTCCCTAACTAGTAGTTTAGTTGCATATTCGTTATTTTCTGATTGGTTTCTGGTATTTGTTGTTTTTGTTATTGCATCGTTGTTATTCGATTGTTTGTGCATATTGGTATCATGCACCATATCTGCACCGTTGCATACTGACGACTGTTGGGCTTCCATATGGTTAAGTTGTCGTCAGTCATTTAGTTGTTTCGTCACTCAACCACTCATTGTGGTAGTTGCTAGAGTGCGAGCAATTGTCCTGCTACACCACACTCAACCACTCATGTGTAGTGGATGTTAGAGTTGTAGACAAGCAGTGACACCCTCACCGTTATTTTCGAGGGATATCAAAGCTGTTGGTGGCTCCCCCTTTATCTCGAGGATTTGGAATAGTTGACTCCCCAACATCCTGTCCACTCAACCACATATATCAGTGGTATTCATTGGAGTGCGTACAGTTATCACAGCCCTATTCACTCGGCCATACAGATGTGATGTGTTGGCGGCTTGACTGGCGTCAGGGATGACATATGTTATTGCATCATATGCATTTATTGCATTATGCACTTTCTTATGTTTGTTGTATTTATATGAGCTATGATTGTTGCATTTAGCTTACATGCATATATGGTTGATACTATGTTATCTCGTATTTTATCATGTTTTTTACATGCTTAAATGACTTCTATTTCCTAGAGACTATACACCGTTGTATCTGTTGCTTCATATATCTTTTAATGTCATGCATTTGTCTACTCATATACTCGCAGAGTTCGCCCGAACTCACCACCCGTACCATCTATTTTTGTTTCAGGTAGCAGGTAGATGCGCTACTTGGAGCCAGGAGAGGATCTAGTTGTCAGTCTCATTGTGTCAACTCGCTTTTAGAGTTTGGTTTAGTGTCTATTTTCTTTCCGCTTTTATCTCCTAGACTAGTATTTTATTTTATTTATCTGGTATCATATAAGAAGATTTATATTTATCTTTTAATTGGTTTATTATGCTCGATTTAGACTTATGTTGGAGTTTTCTTTGTATTCAGACTTTCCGTTAATTTTATTTCTGTTAAAAGACATTAACGGTTTGAAATGTTTAAGCTTATTTTATGTTCATCATTCTTATTGATATAAACTGCGTGGTTGTGTATTTATTTTTCAGTTTGATGGTTGAGCCATCTTATGTGATGAGAGTTATGTATATTTGTCCCAACTTGTCCGTCGTACAAGGGAGATGCTGCCTGATTTTTGAGCAAACATGAGCCTCTGGGGGCGTGACAGTTGACAGCTGTTGTAGCAAAATTTTGAAGACTATAACTTTTGACTTGGATGTCACAATGAGATAATATTTTTTTTTAGTCGAAACTCGTTGATCTATAATTTTTTTAAAACAAGATCGGCCCAATGCAAATTTTTCTTATACCGTTATACTTCTTCTCTGAATATTTTCTTGATTTGTGAATATATTGACAACTTGTAAGTTGTAAGTCTCCTCAATCTATCAATCCTTTTATTAACTATACAAGGCCCGTTTAAATTTTAAAGGTGCAATTTTTTGACATAGATTATATACCGTACCAAATTTCAATATATCATAATTTTCAATGTGAAACTCATATCATACCGAAAATTTGGTATACCGAAACTTTGGTATATCAAACTTTTTGTACGATATCGATATAAATTTTTTTATACCAAATTTTTCATACGGTATATGGTATAGGAATTTAGTATCGGTATACCATATTGATCTAGCTCTATAAAGAAGAGATTTAAGTGTGACAGTAGCACTTTATCCCAGAGATGGGACGAGAAGAATAAGCACTCAAAATAAGAGGCTACCATCTTTTATAGCCTCACAACAAACAGAAACAATATTTAAATAGTTTACACAAAAAATGTGCGGATTGGTAATTTGCTTTAATTTACTGATGTGCTTGTGCGCCCATATATAATTATAGTTAATCAATATTTGAATATGTTTACTTCTAGTTAATTATTATTTGAGCATGCTCAAATGGATCGATGTATCAAAAAATAGTATTCGAAAAGCAATCTATTTATTGCAATTATTAAAGTTATATTCTAGAATGCTTTATGCATTAAAATTGCTTAATGCAATTAATTCTATCATTGCTTAATGCAATTAATTCTTTGTTGAATGGAGAAAAACTTGATAGATCATGGATAATGTACTCTCGGAAAAGGATAAAGTATGTTCCTTTTGTAATGTGTTATTCAAAAGAGATAAGTTATATCAAATCTTTTGACAACAACTATAGGTTATGGTGATTGGAAAAATATTCACGCAATACTTAGTGAGCATGAAAGAAGCACTAATCATATAAATATCTTAATAAATTGGATGGAGGTATAAATAAGGTTGAGAAAAAAACTAACAGTTGATTCTTCTAATAAAAAAGGCTCGAGAAAGAAAAAAATATTTTGGAGAGATGTTTTGAAGAGAGTTATTAGTGTTATAAAAACTTTTGTTAACGGTTCTAATTTGGCATTTCGTAGAAGTAATGCATAACTTGATGATCATAATAGCCAAATTGTTCTAAATATAATTCGGATGATTATTTATTTAGATTTGATCATGGAAGAGCACCTTTGGCACATCAGAAGAAAGGAGACCCGTTGTGTACATTATCTTCGCTATAATATTCAAAATGAATTATAATTTTTGTTGTCAGGTTAGATTAAGAATAAGTCATTGAAATCATTAAAGGAGTAAAATATTTTTCTGTAATTCTTAATTGTACTCCAAACATTAGTCACTAAGAATAAATATCTCTTATATATATTGAGATGCATTGATATTTCCAAGACTCCCATAACATTGAAATTCTTTATTTAATTTGTCAAAGTTGCTAAAATATCAAGGTATGTACTTTACAATGAGCTTAAATCTATTTTGGGAATATTGAAACTATTTTAATGGCATGATAGGGCAAGGTTATGATAATGGTTCAAATATGAAAGAACAATATAAATGAGAATATTACAAAGTACTTAAAGAGTATCCTAGGACATTTTACACTCATGTGATTGTAATTCTTTTAATCATGCGCTTTGTGATATGACTACAAGTTGTGTTTATGTTAAATCATTTTTTAGAGTGATATGGAGAATTTCTAAATTATTCTCCGATTCAACAAAATGGTGGGAGGACCTTAAATCTTTTGTAAATGGTTGAAATAAAGAAAGACTTACATTAAAATCATGGTCAAATATACGTTGGGAAAGTCATCTTGATAGTGTAAAAGCTGTAAGATTTCAGGTTTATCAAATAAGAGATGCACTATTACATCTAGTATAACACAGTGGTGATGCAACAACAGTGAATGATAAAAAGAGTCTTTGGCAAATGTTGAACTTTGAAGTTTTAATTTTTTATGGGCATGGTAATATGATTTGAAGTATTGTGGAAAGTAAATAAAGTCATGCAAAATTCTTCAAAAAAAAGATGTAGCTATTGTTGAGGGTATTAGTCTCTAAAAGGTTTGATTATCATTTTGGAAGAATACATAAATATTAGTTTTGAAGTCACAAAGAGTAAAGTTGAAATGATTGCTTTAGGAATGAAGGTTGAACCCATATTTTGCAAAACTCGTATTCATCAAAGAAAAAGTTTCATTGATGAAAATTCTTGAAATGAACAAATATAAGGAGCTAATGAATATTTTCGAGTAAATTATTTCTTTACAGATAGTTGATAATGATTTTTCTTCACTCAAGACAAGATTTGACCAATTTTAGAAATATAAAGAGACTTTAGGATGTTTATATAACTTGAGCAAGTTAAAAGGCATAGATGATAAGAGTTCGAATAATTCATATGCTACAGTTGAAGATTTTTTGAAACATGTGGATGATTCTGATATTAATGCGCTTGAACTATTTTTGGAATTTCCAATCACTCAAAAAACCATTGTCGAATTGGATTACCTAACCACTTGAAGTCATGGGGTGTATCAAAAATTTGCATCATGGGTTTTATAATACTTGGATAGCTTATAGAATATTATTTACCATACTAGTTATGTTAGATTCTGCTGAAAGAAGTTTCTCAATGTTGATAAGGAATTATTTTCGATCAAGTATGCCACATGATAGATTGAATGGTTTGGTCATATTATCTATCTAAAAAAAGATGGTAGTTAAGTTTGATTACAATGATTTAGTTGATAAATTTACACAACAAAAAATGTGAAGAGTATGAACATTTTGTTGTTAGATTTAGTTTATATATGCCACTCAGTTCGCCTGACCACTCAATTTGGCAGAATATCCAAGACAGTATTTAGGTACCACTCAGTTTGCCAAACCACTAGTGCTTGGTGGAAATCGTGGCATGACATTGTATCTTAGGAAACAGACGACCCGAGATAACCTCAAAGCACAATCGGAGGTGGGGCGAATCTGTTTCAAAGAAATTGTGTTGGGCGTAGGCTTCAACTTTTCATCTCATTTTCCGACTCAGTACTCGGGAGCATTCGTTCTCGACTCGATGGCCTATTCGGGAGCGGCTTGAAGATCAATTCGGGACCAACATGAACAAGTCACTGATCAAGTAGTTGGGTGGCACCTCGATTTGTACTAGAAGCAGCGTTCCAACCATAATAAGCTTGGCAAAATCAGTCCCCACTGGCAACTTGAAATTATTATTTCAGGTTATTTCAACAGATAAATTTAATTTAATTTAGTATAAATTTAATTTAATTATGTTTCAAAATATCTACGACATGATATTCGATGAGTATAGGTTAAATGAAAACAAAGGATATGAATTTCAATCCTAATTTAACCCATTGTCACGTAACATGCTTTAATTATTCAAATATCAAAACCAAATACTCTGTGGCTATCATTAACCGATATAAACGTGCCGAAAATTATAGTCCCTTTCTATTTATTTATTTTTTGGTGGATTTGAATCAATCAGATATAGCCCCAATATTTTCATATTTGGACCGATCAGGAAATTATTGACTAGATTCCATGACTGTCGCTACTACATTGAGTGAAATGCTGACAAGTTCAAGCATGATTATATTATGAATTATTGTAAGACAACGTCAACGTCGACGACGTTTCTGTACAAATCAGGGATCGTATCAAGAAAATTAAAGGAGCGGTCGCTAGCTCCCTTATTACAAATTACAAAAAATATAAAGAATGTTTAGATATAAATTAAATTAAAAAAAAAAGAACAAACAAGGATATCAGACCAATATAAGAAATAGATGCAATTAATACTAATTAATAAGGGTGAGAAACTTTCAAATTTGTTAGCCCGCAGTAACTTGATGGAAGAGTATTACTCCCTAGCAGACTTTTAACTATTTATACGTATATTATCTCTATAAAACCAGATCAATAAGTAAACAAGAAAATCTATATTTACACCCGTTATATAAATGATCCGGGCGAGTAAGGTTTCGGAGAGGGTCGAGGGCCCGGTCAGATCAGGTCTAGGTCATATGGGATTAAGAGAGTGTTTGGGAGAGCTTCTGCTACCTACTTTTTAGATTCTGGCTACACAGAATCACTTTTGAGTATTTGGGAATGCTAAATTCTGCTTTAGCTTCTGTTACTCTTGCTCAGAAGTTAGAAGCAAAAATTTGATACTTCTACCTGCTTCTACTTTTTTATTTATGATATAATATTAAAAAATAATATTTATATCCTTACCTGCTACTTGCTTCTACCTACTAATATTTATTTTTAAATAAAATTTTATATTTTTAAATAAAATTTTATATTTTTATAAAATTTCAATCATATTGTACATTTTCAAAATTATATATATATTATATTTATATAAATTATATTATTTTTTATTATTTTTATATATTTTTTCAAATATTCAAATTATAAAAAATTAATTTTAATACTATATTTAAAATATAATGATAATTATATCACTATTTAAAATATAATAATAATTACGTGAACAAATTATTGATAATATCAAAATTATATTTAAATAATTAAAAAATGATTAATTTATATAGTTTAAGGATATTATTGTCATTCAATTAAAAATTAAGTTTGGAAGCAATTATTCTCCCAAACACTCAAACTTTATCTTGTATCAATTTTTGGCTTCTATTTTCAAACACTGCTTACTTTAGGTTTTTACTAACTTCAAGATAATCACTATAAGAATCACTTTTCAAGAAGTAAAAGCTCTCCCAAACACTCCCTAAGTCGGATTAACCCCGATCTAGTGAGCTGGATATGAGTCAGGGCAAGAGGAGTAGAAGTCGAGATAGGTGAGGCCCTGGCTCAACCTTTGTCACCCGGGGTCTGCCACTCGGGGTCGGTCACCCGGGGTCGGGCACTCGGGGTCGGCCACACGGGGTCGATCACTCGGGGTCGGGCACTCGGGGTCGGTCACCCGGGGTCGGGCACTCGGGGTCGGTCACCCGGGGTCGGATACTCGGGATCGACCACCCGGGATCAGGCCACCCAGAGCCGAGCACCCCGGGGTCGGGCACTCGAGGTCGGCCACCTGGGGTCGGGCACCCGGGATCAGGCCACCCGGGGTCGGGCGCTCGGGGTCGGCCACCCGGGGTCGAGCACCCGGGATCAGGCCACCTGGGGTCGGTCACCCGGGTCGGGCGCTCGGGGTCGGGCACCCGGGATCAAGCCACCCAGGGTCGGGCATCCGGGGTCGGGCACTCGGGGTCGCCCACCCGGGAGCAGCCACTCGGGGTCGGTCACCCGGGGTCAGCCACCCGGGATCAAGCCACCCGGGGTCGGTCACCCGGGGTCGAACACCCAGAGATGACTGAGGAACCAGTCTTGCCCAACCGACCCACGCTGAAAGTCGATACAATCCGACCGGATGAGCCAAAGCAAACAAGGATCCACCTCGATAGTAAGTATCTGCCAAATCTCTGACATAATCATTACCTGACAGAGCCGCCAAGTATTAATGAGGATTAGAGGAGACAAGTTAAGCAGATTGTCAGGCGACTGTGGTAGTCTCACAAGGCAACTGGAACTGTCATCAACTCAGTCTGCCAACTGATCAGTTCTTAATGAGATGGGACAGCTCTGACAAGATAGGGAGCCTTCTCCTCCCCTATATAAAACCCCCATGGGGCTCCAAGAAGGGGATTGCTGCCATTTGGAACCTTTGCCCTCTCTTTGTGTCCTCTCATTTTTGGTCCGACCCAAGCCACTTGTGTCCAATTAGCACTCAAGCCCGACCCCGACCCCGACCCCCACGCTATTGCAGACCGGGATCATCTTGGTCAGACCGAGTCATCCGTGGGAATACCGTCTTCACTTATCGACATGATCAAATTTGGCGCCGTCTGTGGGAATCTCAGCCTGATCGAAAGTTGAAGATGAGTGACTCTAACCGGGTGACTGTTACTCTTTCACAAGAAGACCTTAATTTGCTGGTAGCAGCTAAGGCTCGGAAGTTGGCAGCAGAGCAGAAGGTGGCCTCCCACCCGGCACAGGAGGGCCCTGCCGAGCCAACGGCTCGCATGGGCATTGAGGGAGGAGCTTGCCCGAGTGACAACCCTCACTTTCCCCGAGCGTTATTCGGTCCAGCAAAAGGCGCTGGACAATATGACCCTCAAGATGTTACTTCCAGTCAGGCCAGAATCAACAAAGGGAAGGCCCCCATCAGTCAAGTCCCAGCTGACCACACCGGGTTCCCCTTCTCCACCCAAGTCCTGCAAGAACCAGTTCCCAAACACTTCTGGCTCTTATCCATCCCTGAATATGGAGGAACCACAGACCCAGAAGAGCATTTGATGAAGTTTGAGAACGTGACGTTGTTGCATCAATACTCGGATGGTATCAAGTGTCGAGCCTTCCTGACACCCTGGCAGGACCGGCTCAACGCTGGATTGACAGACTCCCGGAGGGGTTTGTGAAGGAGTTTGATGATTTCAAAAGACTGTTCCTCCAACACTTTGTGAGTACCAAGAGGCACCACAAGACCAGTTTGAACCTCTCCGCCTTGAAGCAGAGCCCCAAGGAGCTCTTGCGGGCTTACATCAAAAGATTTAATCAAATTGCGTTAGACGTACCTACCGCCACTTCGGAAGTACTGATCAGTGCCTTTTCCCAAGGCTTACAGGAAGGGGAGTTCTTCAGGTCATTGATCCGGAAGACCCCAAAAGACTTTGAAAGCCTCCTGGGCAAGGCTACTAAATATGTAGATGTAGAAGAAGCACAAGCTGCTCGACGACAAGAAGTCAAACCCATGCCTATAACCGGTCCTCATCAGAGGACCGCACCCCCTGGAGGACCCCTCAGAAGTCCCCGAGCCATGGGACACAGACCTGGAGCCGAGCGCGGTGTAGTTCAGCAGGTGGCCCAGGGATGCCTCCCGACTAGATGGCATCCCTATTTTCCTTCCATAACAACCACACCCATGACCTTCAAGATTGTTGGCAGGCTGGCCGGGGACGAGCTCGGTATGGTCGAGGAACCCCCAGAGGAGCTCACCAGGGAGGGGCCCGAGGTCGAGGCAGAGCATAGCAGAATCAACAAGACACTAATGTGTAGAGGACCACCCCCGCAGCGCGACAATTGTTCCCTACCCTCGGCTCTCCTGGGCAGGGGAGTGCGAATAAAGAGGAGGCTAATCAACAAAATGTTGTACAGGGATCCATTAATGTTATCTCTGGCGGCCCTACTTATGGAGACTCCAACCGAGCTCGGAAGTCCCAGGTCAGACGTTTAGAGATCCACCAAGTGGGTAGCAGTTCTGCCCAAGGCCAGGGACCGCAGATTAGCTTTAGCCCCCAAGACTTGCAGGGTGTGGAACTACCCCATGATGATGCGTTGGTCATCACAACGGTCATAGCAAATTATCAGGTCCACAGGACCATTGTAGATACCGGGAGCTCGGTCAACATTCTATACCTGAAGGCTTTCGAGCAGTTGCAGATAGAGGCCAGCGAATTACAGCCTATGGCCACGCCCCTATTCGGATTCACGGGAAATGAAGTCCAGCCCATAGGCCAAATTAAGTTGGCCATTTCACTCGGAGAAAAGCCTTTGAGGAGAACCAGGTGGTCAACTTTCCTGATAGTGGATGCACCCTCTGCCTATAATGTTATCCTGGGAAGACCAGTGCTCAATGAGTTCAGGGCGGTAGCATCCACCTTCTATTTGAAGGTAAAGTTTCCAATGGGTGACCAAGTGGAAGAAGTTAGAGGAGATCAGAAAGTGGAGCATCGCTGTTATGTTGATGATGTACGGATAGAGGTAAGGAAGGCATTCCGAGCCCCTCCAGCTAGTTGCAACATGGTGCAGCCCTCCCCTTGGGCTGAGTTGATGGAAGAGAACGAAGAGATCCAGCTTTTGCCAGACCGAGAAGAGACGAAGGTGAAGATAGCTCCGAGGCTACCACCCGATCTCAAACAGCAGTTAATAAAATGCTTGACAAAAAATCAGGATGTGTTTGCCTGGGCGCAGCAAGACTTGAAAGGAGTTAGGCCAGAAGTCATGGAACATAAGCTACATGTGTACCCTGATGTCAGGCCAGTGAAGCAAAGGAAGAGGGACTTCAGTCTCGAACAGAACAAGATCATCCAAGCAGAAGTGGAGAGACTCATGGACGCAGGGCACATCTGAGAGGCACAATTCCCGGCCTGGTTGGCAAATGTGGTATTAGTGTCCAAGCCAAAGAACAAGTGGAGGGTATGTATTGATTTCCGAGATCTTAACAAGGCCTGCCCCAAAGACTGTTGCTGCAGAATGCACCTAAGTCAAACATGTGTTTTGATAATGGCAACATAGGTCAAAAGTTAAGTCTTTCTTGTTTTCTAACAAGTTAATCTAGTGTGCAGGAAAAGCCCTAGCGAAGGACTGCTAGGCACTGGCAAAGGAATGCCAGGAAAGAAAGCCCTAGCGAAGGGTTGCTAGGCAACTGGCGAAGGACAGCCAGTATCAAGCCCTAGCGAAGGACTGCTAGGCTCCAGGCGAAGGACAGCCTGGGAATGAAGCCCTAGCGAAGGATTGCCAGTTTACAAGACCTGACAAAGGACCGTCAGGCAAAAGTCCAACCAGAGGAATGGTTGGCATCAGGTAATTTCTCCCAAGAGGAGTAGGTGAGGACGCGTTCCCCATCGAGGGAATAGTAGGCGTCGGTTCGACCTAGGGCTCCATTTTGGAGACCAAAGTCAGAACCAAGACAGCTAAGGCTGTATAATCTAATAACTTAATATATTGTTGTGTTTTGGACTAACCCTGGATGCAGGACCGAAGGAACGTGTGTCTGCAGCTCAGAAAGCCTCAAAGGAGAGAGGCAAGGGCTGAGTAGGGCGCCCGGAGCGTCCCGGGCGCCCCCAAGGTGCATACAAAACAAAACAAAGTAAAAAGGGTTCGAATACATACTGGGACGGGCGCCCCCGTGCTCCCGGGCGCCCCCGTGCTCCCGGGCGCCCCCGCTGCTCCCGGGCGCCCCCGCTGCTCCCGGGCGCCCCCTGCGCTGCGGGCGCCCCCATGCACAACCTCGAACCCAAACCCCTCGAAGCCAAGGAGATAGGACTTTGACCCGGTCAATCCGGGCGCCCCGAGCGCTCCGGGCGCCCCGGTCAAAGCGGATCCAGAGGATGGACGCTGACCGAGACCTATGCGGATCAAAGGCCACGTGGGGGGCGCCCCCGATGTCCCGGGCGCCCCCAGGCCCTATATAAAGGGCCTTCGACCAAGGCTTCAGAATATCAGTTCTCTCAACGCCCCAAAGATCTTCTACGCTCGTGCCTTGCTCCGGAAACACTCCAACTCGAGCTGGCGATGTCCCGCTGCCCTGAAAGAGTCAATCCACTCCGGACGACGGTAACGAAGATCGAATTTTTTATTATTATTGTTAGTGCACTTACTTGTAATAAATTATTGTAATCTGCTTTGCGCGTATATAGAATTGCCCAAAGTAAACGGTCAACGACCGTGGGCCTTGGAGTAGGAGTCGACACAGGCTCCGAACCAAGTAAATCGACTGTGTCTTTGTGCTGTGATTGTTTTTATTTTATTTCCGCTGCGTACGTGCTCTTTACGAAAATCCGAACGATTTCCGATATTCAGCCCCCCCTCTATCGGTTTTCTCGATCCAACAAGTGGTATCAGAGCGGGGAAGTTCAAACCTGGTGCAACCACCAGTTTAAAATTTTTTTTCGGATTTTTATTTATTTTCAATTTTTTTCTTTACGAATTTCTCGCTAAATATTTCGTTCGTTTTTTTTTGTTAAGCGAGGTTGGTGCAACACCCCTCGTTATTTAATTTATCCAGCACTACTAATCCAAGACCTAGTCTTGGAAAATCCTTTAAGTTTTCTTTTTCAGATTAAATGGCCATGCAAGAGGGTTTTAGCACCGCCAGACCTCCACTCTTCAGTGGAGAAGACTTTTCTTACTGGAAAAGTCGTATGGAGGTCCACCTGAAAACTCAGGTGGACATGTGGATCATTATCCAGTCCGGTCTGGAGATCCCCCGAAATGCCGAAGGACTTCCTCAGAGCTACTCTGAATGGGACAACGCCCTAAAGCGAAAGATAGAAGCCGACGCAAAAGCTACTCAGACTCTTCAATGCGGATTGACGAAAGAGGAGCTGAACCGCGTGGGCCCCTTCAACAGTACAAAGGAGCTGTGAACAAAACTGATCGAGCTGCACGAAGGGACTTCAGATACTCGGATCAGTAAGAGGGATCTGCTACTAAACAAACTCTACACCATCATGATGGCCGACAACGAAACAGCAGCCCAGCTACACGCACGAATCCAAGAGGTAATGAACGGTCTTCACACAATAGGTCACAAGGTTGAAAACCGTGACCTAATAAGGTATGCTATAAACGCCTTCCCTAGAAACACCTTGTGGGCATCTATGGTAGATGCATACAAGGTCTCTAGGAATCTTTCTAAAATAAAATTAGATGAATTGTTTTCCAAACTAGAACTGCACGAACAAACTAACACCAATATGGTCGAGAAAGGTATTGCTTTCGTTGCAGGTAAAACTGGAAGGACAACGAAGAAGAAGCCTGAACCTGAACCCGAGTCTAACTCTGACTCAGACTCAGAAGACGAAGAAGGGGATCAAACCAAGCTGGTCCGACTAGCCCGAAGCTACTACAAGGAGCTGAAGAACCGAACCAACAAACGGAAAACCGGCCGAAGAAAGGACGAACCAGCTGAACCAGCAAACAAGCCCAATGTGACCTGCTACGAGTGCAAGAAAAAGGGCCACTACAAGTCAGAGTGTCTTAACCTAAAGGAGACTAAAAAGACGAGAAGAAAGAAGGCACTGCAAGCAACCTGGACGAATCGTCCTTAGAAGAAGAAGAAGAGGCACCCCAGTCTAACCTCCTAGCTTTGACTGCCTCAGATAAAGTCGAGACTAAGTCAGAAACAGAACAAGAGGACGGCGAGCTGACCTTCACAGAAGACGGAGAAATTAAGGTAACTGGTTTTAATAGATTGCAATTAAGTGAATTAATTTTATTTCTTTCTCGAGATTTGGCAAAAGCCAAACTCCGAGTCGAAACCCTCCGACAGGAAGTAAAACTCCTGAAAGAGAGAGCTGACTCTAAACCCTTAACCGAGAAGGTTCAGGAAGGAACTCCTACTCAAGTTGAAAAACTTGAAAAGGAAAACTCCTCCCTGAAAACTCAGGTTAAGGATCTTAGATCAGCATTAGAACGATTTACATCTGGTTCCAAGGGTCTTGACATGATCCTTGGAAAACAGAAATCAGTTCTAAATCGATCCGGATTGGGCTATAGAACCAAATCTCGGCAAAGATCTTACTTTGCTGTACTGAATCAGTCCAGAGGTAAAATTCAGGCATGGGTACCTAAACTATACCTGAACAAACCAACTGGATCAAATCAGTATTGGATCCCCAAGGACAAGAATCACATCTTGCCTAACCATCACCGTGGCTTTAGTCCAGGGGGAGCCAAACTGAAAACAATATTTATTATTAGATAAAATTGTTATTCTTGATTGCAATATGATTGTTTGCTTGTTTATTTAATTTCTGCAATTTACCATGATTAGACTTAGGCTAGTTTAAGGACTAAACAAACTTAGCTGAAATTTGACAACATAGTATTGGGTGGAGGTGAGATGATAGTACGTTAGGGAACCCAATTTGGCGGAACTAGCCGAAGCTACCGATCCAAGACCTAAACTAGTTAGACCAGAAATTTATCAAAGAATTTTTGAAAATGAAATTTCATTAAAAGGCTTTGTCAAGGAAAGGGTGGATGATCGCATAAGGCTACTGCCAAAGAAGGCCTAGTGCCTCGCCAAGACCTGGAAGCCAATTTCTGAAATTCAAATTCAAATTTTTTTTGTCAAATTCGAATCTAACACAAAATTTCAGTTATTTGAAGATTTAAACATTTTTGTTAGAATTAATTGTTTTCAAAATTAATTAAGTTTTTAAAATTTAATTGCTTTCAAAATTAATCAAAATTTTCAAAATAATTTTAACCATCAAAACCTGTCTCACGAAACCTATAAGGCTAACGTGATTGAAAACCCTAGACTGGGTGAGACAGCAGGATTAAGACTAAGTTGGAAATTCTTTTACCTATAGGATGAGATATTCTTGTATTTGTCAAACCATGGTCAAACCATGATTAATATAGTCAAACCATGGTCAAAGCAGTCAAACTAGAGTCAAAACAGTCAAATCAATTCCAACCATGGTCAAACCAATTCAACCATGGTCAAAATGATGACAAGACAAAAATTTTGTCTTTACCAACCTTATTCCGGGCGCCCGGAACCACGCGGGCGCCCCTACCCCAGCTTTTCTTACTCCCTAGGCAAAAAGCTGCCATTGCTTTTTGACCAGGGCGCCCGGAACCACGCGGGCGCCCCCATCAACTCCAACGCAGCAAAAGCTGCAAAAGCGCTCTGTTGAGGGCGCCCGGGCTGTCCCGGGCGCCCCCAACAGCCAAAGCTTCTGCCTTTGGCAGCAGTTGCTGACCAGGGCGCCCGGAAGCTCCCGGGCGCCCCCATGAGTTTGCCTATATAAGGCACCCGAACCTCCTTCACTTCCCACACCAAAATCAACCTTCTTCTCCACTTCTTACTCTTCAAGAAGACCTTGCAAGCCCTCTTCCTCAACTATGCCTCCCCGAGCCGTCCGGTATGATTATTATTTTTATTACATTTAAATTTATTTCATGCAATATCCTTATTCTTCCTTTAACTCCCTTAACTTAGAAGACGCCGACCGAACCCGGCCAACCCCGGTGCCCAACCTAGTCCCGACCCTAGATTTCCTAACCTAGAGTTATGCAATAGGTTTGCACAAACAATCTACAAGCCTATTAAAACGAGTTATCTCAATAGGCACTTTTTTACCCAATCCTGCCCTGTCGCCATGAACATCATCAACTTCTATCAATTGGACAATCTTGTCTTCTGCACGCATACCATTAATGAATCTTTATGCGCAGAATTTTACAATAATATTATTCGACAAGATAATCTTATGTTTCACACCACTGTCCAAGGGATTCCTTTGACCATCACCCCTACTCTGTTAAACCGCTTCCTAGGACTGCGACCCTCTCAGTCCACATTCTGCTGCTATCCTCCCAGGAATCACCCATTTGTTCCTCCATACTCAGACATTACCCTAGATACCATCCACTCCTATTTCTATAGGGTCGACCTCCCCGCAAACAGATGCTTCCAAGCTGTTGAACTTCAGGCCCAGAACTATGCCTTGTATAGAGTTCTGGTCCGCTGTATCCTACCACTCTCCACCAGAGACCTAGGGACTATGCGACCCTTTCATGCTTTCCTTCTTTATGCCCTAGTCCATCACCTTGACCTAGACATTGGACACCATATGTTTCATACCATTCTGCATGCGTCCAGTGTCACGACCCAGGGACGAGTGCGCACACCATATTGCCACATCATCACATCCCTCCTTCATCACCACGGTCGGGACATTACCGTTGGTGAAATTTACGCTATGACCGACTTTGACGAAATAGGATTTAGGAACTTTTCCTTAGCGGGTCTAGAGGTGTCGGCCACTGGGGTTCTTAGTTGGAGACGACAGCAGGCCGGAGCACCAGTCGACTCAGACGAGGAGGTTGAAGTCGACGTTGGAGATATAGCTGCAGCAGCCCGAGCACACATCGACGAGCCCGCTCCACCGACACTCTACCAGAGAGATGATGCATTTAGACACAAAGGTTCAGAGTCTTCGAGAGGAGGTCGAAGCCTACCACCTAGAGGAGATGGAAGCTCGTCGAGCAGATCGAGAAGTGGCTGACGCACGATACATAGAGATGATGGCATGATTCGATGCATGGCAGCCTGGCCGTCTGATCATCCCGGTCCTTCGTCTTAGATTTACTTAGCATTGTACCTATTTGACTGCCCCTACTCAGTAGGGTTGACTTGGGTTTGACTGTTTGACTGTATTTGAACCTTGATTACCTGCTTTATTTTCTGTTGACCAGTTTATGAGTACTTGTTCTACTTGCAATTAGGATTGTGCTCTGTAGAATAGATTAATTTTCTTCTCTACTTGATTTAAAAATTTCTTTAAATTTGAAAAACTGTTTTACTTAATTTCAAAATCAGTTTTCATTTTTTTTACTTAGTTTTATTGCAAAACTACCCCCTTTAAAAATTAGGGCTTTTTCGAAAATGGACTTAGCCTAGGCCCTAATCCTAGAACTGCATGCACCTATAGACTTAGAAGTCAGCATCTCACAAGCACCTTAGGGTACTTTTGATTGATAACATAGAAAGGGTTGAGATGCTTAGGTCTTTGCCTTAATTCAAGATGCTTTAAGTCAGTGCATCTGCAGTAATTGGGGCACTAAATACAACTTAAACAGCAATCCAATTAAGTGTCAAGTTTAGAAAATCTAACTTGAACAGAAACACTTAACTTTACTAACCCCAGCAAAAATTACTGTTTATAACAGTTAGTAAGTAGCTAATTGGGTTAGACAGGTCCCTACAGAGAAAATTGATTGATTTAGTGTAAATCTAATTATGAATTGGTTCAGTACAGCAAATTCTTATTTATTTCCTTTATTCATGCTATATTTATCTGTTTTGATATATGGAAAAGGGGGAGAGATAGGAAAGGAAAGAGAAAAATTACTTTTACTTTTTCAAAATTTTTCCTTTATTCAAAAAGGTTCAAAAATATACTTATCCGTTATTCAAAAGCTTAAACTTTTCAAAAAGCTTTCACTTACTCTAGTTTCAAAAGTTCTTAAAGCTTTCAAAATTTTGCCCAAGTACTCTAGTTTCAAAAGTTCTTAAAGCTTTCAAAATTTTGCCCAAGTACTCTAGTTTCAAAAGTTCTTAAATCTTTCAAAATTTTGCCTAAGTACTCTAGTTTCAAAATTTCTTAAAGCTTTCAATATTTTGCCTAAGTACTCTAGTTTCAAAATTTCTTAAAGCTTTCAAAATTTTGCCTAAGTACTCTAGTTTCAAAATTTCTTAAAGCTTTCAAAATGTTGCTAAGTACTCTAGCTTCAAGATTTTTACTCAAGCTTTTAAAATGTTGCTAAGTACTCTAGCTTCTCAAGCTCTCAAAATTTTTCTAAGTACTCTAGCCTTCAAAAGTTTCTTACTTAAGCTTGTCAAAAAAATTTTCTATAAGTACTCTAAAGCTTAAGTTTTTCAAAACTGTATTAAAACTGAAATTCTTACTTAAGCTAACATTTTCAAAAAGTTTTCAAGTATAAGTAAAGTTTTTTTTCCCCCACGAATTTTTGAAAAATCTAGAGGGAGATTCCTTCCAGGGGGAGGGAACAAAAGTTAAAACTTTTTCATGTTTTGCTTAAACTTAACTTTTAGAACTAGGGTTGCCATAAATCAAAAAGGGGGAGATTGTTGGTGCAGAATGCACCTAAGTCAAACCTGTGTTTTAATAATGGCAACATTGGTCAAAAGTTAAGTCTTTCTTGTTTTCTAACAAGTTAATCTAGTGTGCAGGAAAAGCCCTAGCGAAGGACTGCTAGGCACTGGCAAAGGAATGCCAGGAAAGAAAGCCCTAGCGAAGGGTTGCTAGGCAACTGGCGAAGGACTGCCAGTATCAAGCCCTAGCGAAGGACTGCTAGGCTCCAGGCGAAGGACAGCCTGGGAATGAAGCCCTAGCGAAGGACTGCCAGTTTACAAGACCTGACAAAGGACCGTCAGGCAAAAGTCCAACCAGAGGAACGGTTGGCATCAGGTAATTTCTCCCAAGAGGAGTAGGTGAGGACGTGTTCCCCGTCGAGGGAACAGTAGGCGTCGGTTCGACCTAGGGCTCCATTTTGGAGACCAAAGTCAGAACCAAGACAGCTAAGGCTGTATAATCTAATAACTTAATATATTGTTGTGTTTTGGACTAACCCTGGATGCAGGACCGAAGGAACGTGTGTCTGCAGCTCAGAAAGCCTCAAAGGAGAGAGGCAAGGGCTGAGTAGGGCGCCCGGAGCGTCCCGGGCGGCCCCAAGGTGCATACAAAACAAAACAAAGTAAAAAGGGTTCGAATACATACTGGGCCGGGCGGCCCCGTGCTCCCGGGCGCCCCCGCTGCTCCCGGGCGCCCCCTGCGCTGCGGGCGCCCCCATGCGCAACCTCGAACCCGAACCCCTCGAAGCCAAGGAGATAGGACTTTGACCCGGTCAATCCGGGCGCCCGAGCGCTCCGGGCGCCCCGGCCTCCGACGCCGAGCGCTCCGCCCCGAGCGCTCCGGGCGCCCCGAGCGCTCCGGGCGCCCCGGTCAAAGCGGATCCAGAGGATGGACGCTGACCGAGACCTATGCGGATCAAAGGCCACGTGGGGGGCGCCCCCGATGTCCCGGGCGCCCCCAGGCCCTATATAAAGGGCCTTCGACCAAGGCTTCAGAATATCAGTTCTCTCAACGCCCCAAAGATCTTCTACGCTCGTGCCTTGCTCCGGAAACACTCCAACTCGAGCCGGCGACGTCCCGCTGCCCCGAAAGAGTCAATCCACTCCGGACGACGGTAACGAAGATCGAATTTTTTATTATTTTTGTTAGTGCACTTACTTGTAATAAATTATTGTAAACTGCTTTGCGCGTATATAGAATTGCCCAAAGTAAACGGTCAACAACCGTGGGCCTTGGAGTAGGAGTCGACACAGGCTCCGAACCAAGTAAATCGACTGTGTCTTTGTGCTGTGATTGTTTTTATTTTATTTCCGCTGCGTACGTGCTCTTTACGAAAATCCGAACGATTTCTGATATTCACCCCCCCCTCTATCGGTTTTCTCGATCCAACAAGTGGTATCAGAGCGGGGAAGTTCAAACCTAGTGCAACCACCAGTTTGAAATTTTTTTTCGGATTTTTATTTTTTTTCAGTTTTTTTCTTTACGAATTTCTCGCTAAATATTTCGTTTGTTTTTTTTTGTTAAGCGAGGTTGGTGCAACAACCCTCGTTATTTAATTTATCCAGCACTACTAATCCAAGACGTAGTCTTGGAAAATCCTTTAAGTTTTCTTTTTCAGATTAAATGGCCATGCAAGAGGGTTTTAGCACCGCCAGACCTCCACTCTTCAGTGGAGAAGACTTTTCTTACTGGAAAAGTCGTATGGAGGTCCACCTGAAAACTCAGGTGGACATGTGGATCATTATCCAATCCGGTCTGGAGATCCCCCGAAATGCCGAAGGACTTCCTCAGAGCTACTCTGAATGGGACAACGCCCTAAAGCGAAAGATAGAAGCCGACGCAAAAGCTACTCAGACTCTTCAATGCGGATTGACGAAAGAGGAGCTGAACCGCGTGGGCCCCTTCAACAGTACAAAGGAGCTGTGAACAAAACTGATCGAGCTGCACGAAGGGACTTCAGATACTCGGATCAGTAAGAGGGATCTGCTACTAAACAAACTCTACACCATCAAGATGGCCGACAACGAAACAGCAGTCCAGCTCCACGCACGAATCCAAGAGGTAATGAACGGTCTTCACACAATAGGTCACAAGGTTGAAAACCGTGACCTAATAAGGTATGCTCTAAACGCCTTCCCTAGAAACACCTTGTGGGCATCTATGGTAGATGCATACAAGGTCTCTAGGAATCTTTCTAAAATAAAATTAGATGAATTGTTTTCCAAACTAGAACTGCACGAACAAACTAACACCAATATGGTCGAGAAAGGTATTGCTTTCGTTGCAGGTAAAACTGGAAGGACAACGAAGAAGAAGCCTGAACCTGAACCCGAGTCTAACTCTGACTCAGACTCAGAAGACGAAGAAGGGGATCAAACCAAGCTGGTCCGACTAGCCCGAAGCTACTACAAGGAGCTGAAGAACCGAACCAACAAACGAAAAACCGACCGAAGAAAGGACGAACCAGCTGAACCAGCAAACAAGCCCAATGTGACCTGCTACGAGTGCAAGAAAAAGGGTCACTACAAGTCAGAGTGTCCTAACCTAAAGGAGACTAAAAAGATGAGAAGAAAGAAGGCACTGCAAGCAACCTGGACGAATCGTCCTTAGAAGAAGAAGAAGAGGCACCCCAGTCTAACCTCCTAGCTCTGACAGCCTCAGATAAAGTCGAGACTGAGTCAGAAACAGAACAAGAGGACGGCGAGCTGACCTTCACAGAAGACGGGGAAATTAAGGTAACTGGTTTTAATAGATTGCAAATAAGTGAATTAATTTTATTTTTTCTCGAGATTTGGCAAAAGCCAAACTCCGAGTCGAAACCCTCCGACAGGAAGTAAAACTCCTGAAAGAGGGAGTTGACTCTAAACCTTTAATCGAGAAGGTTCAGGAAGGAACTCCTACTCAAGTTGAAAAACTTGAAAAGGAAAACTCCTCCCTGAAAACTCAGGTTAAGGATCTTAGATCAGCATTAGAACGATTTACATCTGGTTCCAAGGGTCTTGACATGATCCTTGGAAAACAGAAATCAATTCTAAATCGATCCGGATTGGGCTATAGAACCAAATCTCGGCAAAGATCTTACTTTGCTGTACTGAATCAGTCCAGAGGTAAAATTCAGGCATGGGTACCTAAACTATACCTGAACAAACCAACTGGATCAAATCAGTATTGGATCCCCAAGGACAAGAATCACATCTTGCCTAACCATCACCGTGGCTTTAGTCCAGGGGGAGCCAAACTGAAAACAATATTTATTATTAGATAAATTGTTATTCTTGATTGCAATATGATTGTTTGCTTGTTTATTTAATTTCTGCAATTTACCATGATTAGACTTAGGCTAGTTTAAGGACTAAACAAACTTAGCTGAAATTTGACAACATAGTATTGGGTGGAGGTGAGATGATAGTACGTTAGGGAACCCAATTTGGCGGAACTAGCCGAAGCTACCGATCCAAGACTTAAACTAGTTAGACCAGAAATTTTTCAAAGAATTTTTGAAAATGAAATTTCATTAAAAGGCTTTGTCAAGGAAAGGGTGGATGATCGCATAAGGCTACGGCCAAAGAAGGCCTAGTGCCTCGCCAAGACCTGGAAGCCAATTTCT
Organism: Boesenbergia rotunda; assembly: GCA_024364735.1. NCBI lineage: Eukaryota > Viridiplantae > Streptophyta > Magnoliopsida > Zingiberales > Zingiberaceae > Boesenbergia > Boesenbergia rotunda. Next base: position 1,012,305 of record JAGFNQ010001069.1, read on the forward strand.
GAAATTCAAATTCAAATTTTTTTTGTCAAATTCGAATCTAACACAAAATTTCAGTTATTTGAAGATTTAAACATTCTTGTTAGAATTAATTGTTTTCAAAATTAATTAAGTTTTTAAAATTTAATTGCTTTCAAAATTAATCAAAATTTTCAAAATAATTTTAACCATCAAAACCTGTCTCACGAAACCTATAAGGCTAACGTGATTGAAAACCCTAGACTGGGTGAGACAGCAGAATTAAGACTAAGTTGGAAATTCTTTTACCTATAGGATGAGATATTCTTGTATTTGTCAAACCATGGTCAAACCATGATTAATATAGTCAAACCATGGTCAAAGCAGTCAAACTAGAGTCAAAACAGTCAAATCAATTCCAACCATGGTCAAACCAATTCAACCATGGTCAAAATGATGACAAGACAAAAATTTTGTCTTTACCAACCTTATTCCGGGCCCCCGGAACCACGCGGGCGCCCCTACCCCACTTTTCTTACTCCCTAGGCAAAAAGCTGCCATTGCTTTTTGACCAGGGCGCCCGGAACCACGCGGGCACTCCCCAGAACTCCAACGCAGCAAAAGCTGCAAAAGCGCTCTGTTGAGGGCGCCCGGGCTGTCCCGGGCGCCCCCAACAGCC
>JAGFNQ010001070.1:0-13945 GCA_024364735.1 Boesenbergia rotunda
GTCTAATACATACTGATGTATGTGGACCAATGTCAACTCTTGCACAAGGAGGCTATAGCTACTTCATCACCTTTATCGATGATCACTCACGATTCGGGTATGTGTTCTTGATGAAACACAAATCTGAAGCTTTGAGAAATTCAAAGAGTTCAGAAATGAAGTAGAGAAACAGCTTGGCAAAAGTATTAAGATACTTCGATCCGATCGGGGTGGTGAATACTTAAGTCAAGAGTTTCAAGATTATCTTAGGGACAATGGGATATTGTCCCAATGGACTCCGCCGTATACACCACAGCATAATGGTGTATCTGAGAGGCGCAACCGAACCTTGATGGACATGGTTAGGTCGATGATGAATCATGCAACTCTTCCAAAATCCTTTTGGGGCTATGCACTTAAGACAGCTGTTTACTTGCTAAACAGAGTCCCGACCAAGGTAGTCTCTACTACTCCATATGAGACATGGAATAGTAAGAAACCTCACTTAACTCACCTTAAGATATGGGGTTGTCCTGCTTATGTGAAGCGGACTGTATCAGACAAATTGGATGCTAAGTCTGATAAATGTCTATTTATTGGATACCCTAAGGAAACGAAGGGTTACCAATTCTATCATCCCTTGGAACAAAAGGTGTTTGTTTCAAGGCATGCTGTATTTCTGGAAAAAGAATTTCTTTTACAAGAAAACAGTGGGAGTGGCATTGAACTTGATGAAGTTCAAGAAACTCCAATAGACATTACAGAGACACCTAGTCTAGACCCACAACCAATAACTCATAATGATGAGCTATCAGTTGAACCTAAAACAACACCACCTCTTCGTAGGTCTGATAGGACACGCAATATTCCAGAGAGATACGGATTTCTCATAAGTGAATCGAACGACGTGTTACTCATAAGCGATGACGAACCTATCAGTTATGAAGATGTTCTGAAAAGTTCAGAAAGGGACAAATGGCTTGAAGCCATGAAGTCGGAAATGGATTCCATGTACGAAAATCAAGTATGGGACTTGGTTAACCCACCTGAAGGGATTAAGCCCATAGGGTGCAAGTGGGTTTTCAAGAAGAAAACCGACATGGAAGGTAATGTTGTTACCTTTAAGGCTAGATTAGTGGCAAAAGGATATCGTCAGAAACAAGGAATTGATTATGACGAAACCTATTCGCCAGTAGCTATGCTTAAATCCATTCGGATGCTCCTAGCCATAGCAGCTCATTATGATTATGAGATATGGCAAATGGATGTGAAAACAGCTTTCCTTAATGGAAACCTGCTTGAGGATGTATACATGATACAACCTGAAGGTTTCACATCGGTTGATAAAACCAAAGTATGCAAGCTTCGACGATCCATATATGGACTGAAGCAAGCATCTAGGAGCTGGAACATCCGTTTTGATGAGACAATCAAAGAGTTTGATTTCTCACAAAATCCTGACGAACCTTGTGTGTACAAGAAGGTTAGTGGGAGTGCAGTTGTATTCCTAGTATTATATGTCGATGACATATTACTTATAGGAAACGATATATCAGTCTTACAGTAAGTTGAAATTTGATTGTCCAAAACTTTCTGCATGAAAGACCTGGGAGAAGTAACCTATATCCTTGGGATTAGAATCTATAGAGATAGATCAAAACGGTTGCTTGGTCTTTCGCAGTCTACATATATAGATCGAGTGCTAAAAAGGTTTAGCATGTCGGAATCCAAGAAAGGTTACCTTCCCATCAGGCATGGGATCAACCTTTCAAAGTCTATGTGTCCACGCACAGAAGACGAGAGGATTTGCATGAATAAGATTCCTTATGCATCCGCGATAGGATCTATCATGTATGCTATGTTATGTACAAGGCCCGATGTATCGTACGCTCTGAGTGTCACGAGCAGATACCACTCGGATCCAGGAATGGATCATTGGGCGGCTGTCAAGACAATCCTTATGTACTTAAGAAGAACTAAGGATGTGTTCCTAATATATGGAGAAGGAGATATGGTAATACGTGGGTATACAGATGCCAGTTTCCAGACAGATAAGGATGACTCCAAATCTCAGTCTGGATACGTATTTACATTGAATGGAGGCGCAATAAGTTGGAAGAGTTCCAAACAAGACACCGTAGCAGATTCTACCACGGAAGCGGAATATATTGCGGCTTCAGAAGCAGCGAAGGAAGAAGTCTGGATCAAGAAGTTTGTCTCCAAACTTGGAGTGGTTCCAACCATTGATGAAGCAGTGCCGGTTTACTGCGACAACAATGGAGCTATTGCACAAGCAAAGGAACTAAGGTCTCATCAGCGATCCAAACACGTGTTTCGCCGCTATCATCTGATCAGTGAGATTATAAGTAGGAATGATATACAAATTGAGAAAATTCCCACTGAAAGGAATTTAGCGGATCCTTTAACTAAGGTCTTGCCTCAAAACAAGTTTGAGGGTCATGTTAGAGCCTGTGGTATTGGATACCGTAGCAATTGGCATTAGGCCAAGTGGGAGTTTGTTAGTGATATGAGAGAAGTGTCCTAAGGTAATCGCCTTATGATTGTAAACATTTATTTTAATAAATGATAATTCACTATTTCAGTATACATGTTTGTGTATTTGATTGAGATCTTAAACTCATCTACTGAATGTCCGCAATACAATTCACAGCATAAGAGAATTTGTGATGGGATCACAACTAGTGATTATCTCTAAATGTGCAATTGTGAAGTATTGAAAATATCCCTAGTCGATGAATTGATAAAAACGGGCACTATCAATTCTGTTGAGGCTAGCATGTGTTATTCTCTAATCAGCTGATTCTCACTGGCTGGTGACATTGGGATGTCCGGAGATAAACATGGATGCTAGTTAAGGGAACTACTTCATTGGAGTGACTAGCCGTAAAACTTCATATGGTAATCTACATATAGATATGTCAATGAATTTCTTACTGCAGCTTAAGTGCGATGTTCCTTTGACTTGCGGTGTTCAAGTCATCTTGTTCATGGAGACTTATACTTTCACATCTTAAGCAAGCATCTCCAAGGAGGTGTGGACCCATGATGATTGGGTATAAGCCGAAGTGCCCGAAGATATTTAAACAGCCTACAAAGGATTCACCACTCCTTGCGAGGAGATGTATACCGAGGCCTATCGTCGGATTGTTACTCAAAGCCTCTGGCCAGAGCATGTCATGTTTAGAGTATGAGTCTCCTAAATACATGAGAGTAATTAGAAATCCAAAGGACGAGAAACACACTACTTGGGCTAGGTGTGACGTAGTCAGCCTAGTGGGGACTGACACACACAGACTATGTCCTGAACCAAGTGGGTATAAGATGGTAAAGGGAATGGGGCACAATTCATTAGAGCTGCTGAAGGGTTTCAGAATAACTTCTGAGGTCAACCGTTGATCTTTCGATTAATTGGGGGTCATGATGTACTACTAGGTGCCACTCATGATCGTTCTATAATTAGTTGATTATAGACGACCAACATAAATCGAAAGACTATGTAGTCACACGCACTACGAGTAATCCGAGGGATTTAAAACGAGTTGAAAATTAGATTTTCCGATCAAGAGAAATAAGTCGAATCTGAGTTAATCAGAGGCGCAATGGAAGCTTAAAATGACTAAGTCTTTTGAAGGCTTATTGGGCGAATTAAATGAGTTTAATTCACGAGGGAAGGGCTTGGAGTGGCTGGCCAAAGAGGGTGCCCACCCTCTTTGGTTTGGCCGGCCACCACAAGGAGAGAAAACCAATTAATTTGGTTTAAATTATAAAATAAATCAAGCGCGATTTGTTTTATAAAATTATGGATAAATAAATTTGTTTTCATGGAAATTAAAATAAACATTAAATGGATTATTTTTATAAAATCAATTATGAATTGATTTTTCCATGATAAGAAAAATTTATATATTAATTTATTCTTTTTATGGAAATTAAAATGAACCATGGATTGGTTTATTTTATAAAATCAATTATGAATTGATTTTTCCATGATAAAGAAAAATTTATATAATAAATTTATTCTTTTTATGGAGATTAAAATAAACTTTAAATGGTTTATTTTTATTCTATAAAATCAATTATGAATTGATTTTTCCATGATGAGAAAATTTATATAATAAATTTTATGAAAATTTATTCCATAATTAAAAGGAGAGATGTATTTGTTTTATTATAAAATTAGTTATAATAAAACTTGGCATAACGGAATAATTAATAAGAAAATTTATAAGATAAATTTCTTATGAAAATTTATTCCGTTAATTCCGTTAAAGGGGAGACATGGCAAGGGAGAGGCTACTATATAAAGGAACCAAGGCTAGGCTTGAATTGCTTAATTGAGTAATCAAGAGATTAGTAGCTCCCTCTCTCTCTCTAACTCTCTCTCTCTCTCTCTAGGGCCGGCACCCCTCTCTCTCTCTAGGGCCGGCTCTCTCTCCTCCCCTAGGGCCGGCGCACATCCCAAGGGTGGCCGAGAGCTTCATCCGCCAAGAAGGTGCCGAAGAAGAAGAAGCGGATCGCGACTCCTTTCCTTTCACGGAATTTTGATTCCGTTACTTGGTGGTTAGTTTCCTTTCTTCTCTCTTGATATTCTAGTTGTGCCTTTGGAGAATCTAGTAGTTCTCGTCGGCACAAAACTCGTGGCTTTGCGAAGTCATCCCGAAGAGAACTCGGCATGGACGCGAATAGAGGCGGAGCTTCCAAGGGACGCTACGGTTGGATCTCGACCCTTACTTCGAGTTACGCGAGGTACTAAGTAAATTAGTTTACTTTCCGCAAAGTTTTAATTTATGATCATGTCCACACATCATAAGGTTGCATGCTAGATACGTGGTAAAAATAATTTGAGAAATTATTTTATGCTAATTCTTCCGCTGCACGTAAAAATTTAAAATTTTACGAACCCGTATCCTTGTCTACATGCACCCGGTCCCAACAGGATTAAGAAAACCGCCAATTCCAAAACACCTCATTATATTAATCCAACACAAGGACAAAACAGGGCAGGTAATAAACCTAAATCAACCCTATTTCACCATCTCACCAGTAGTAGCTCGCCATCAACTGCCCACTACTTCGAAAACTGAACCCAACGCCAAAGTCGTAGGAAACCCAACCTTATCTACATTCAACATTAAATGACCATTGAATACTACATCAAAACAGAATTTAGATGCATCCATAGAAAATTCTAATTGATCCACACATCAAACCACTCAAGAATTGATACCAACTGAGCAACCCTTACCTGGATCGCACCGATGTTGCTTCCCTGATCCAATCCAACAGAACAACCCTCGATCTACAACAACATTTTTTATCCAAGCAATCAAGTTTAGAGGCTTCTCCACCTGATTAATCAAGCTATCCAATCCATAATTCCTTCCATAATCAATCAACAACAACATACAGAAATCCTTACCTGTGATTGTGTGAGTAGCAACTCCTACTCAAAGGTGACGAGTACTGCCCCTCCCAACTAGTCTAGAGAGAATTCCCTAACTCCTATGAGCCCATCCTGGACTCCCCAGCCCAGCCCTGCCAAACCAAATCAATTGTCGAGGATAATAGAATGACGGAGAGGGAAATACAGCGGCATCTACTATTGGACCTTGGATGGCTAGAGGGGAGGGGGTGAATGTAGCCAGACACTTGAAGTTTGGCTCTTTTGAAAATTCTGCAACTCAAAGGTTTGGTAGCACAGCGGAAGCAATAAAACAGAGTATGCAGCAAACTAACCCCTAAGTTAAACACAAGCACAAGAACGGTAACAAGAGGATTTACAAGGTTCGGGGATAACTTGCCCCTACTCCTTGGCGTGCCCTTAAGGTGGGCGATCCCTTGATCGTCGGCAGATCAAGCCCCGAAAAATCCGGATAGTAAGCAACCTCCTTCTCGGTGGAGTAACCTCTCCACAGCGTTTCAACAAGGATGAAGTTTTAAGCACAATGAAACACAAGAAATATCTTACTTAGCACTTAGGACAGCAAGAACTTAGACAAACTTCTCCCGAGCTCCACTCAGCGTTGATCTTACACAAGAATCCCCTTCTTCGTGTCTTCTCACTGATGGACTCGCCAAGCCTTCTCACTCTTCTTCCCATTGCTCAAGTAACAGATGGTTGCTTCAAAGATTGCAGTTGCTTGCTCAAGAAATGATGGAAGTAATCGCACAAGCACAAGAATGCAGAAAGGAGAAGTTGCAGTAAGCTCTAGCGAGAAGATCTCTTCCACTTCTCTGCTACGCCGCTTAAGTCTCCTCCACCAGCGCCAGGTCACCACCTCACTGCAGCCTCTTGCTGCTCACCTGCCAACGCCAGCTACCACTGAGCTCTCCATGGACACTTTGAGCTTCCCTCAGCCATGCTCCAGTCACCAACCTCAGTCAGCAGCTCCAGCCGTTGCAACTTGAGATGGCAAATGGACAAACCTGCTCCAAGGAAAGGCCTCCATTGACTCTCCTTGAGTGTTTGAATCCATCCCTGTCACCTGCAGCTTAATCAGACCATTAGCACAACATATCACACAAAGAATCATGCATCAGAGATTAATAGCAAGGAAATAAGATATGTTCAGACGTGTTCAGATCGTGAGACAGTGCATTTTGAATTAAAGTGATCGGTCACTGGACCGATCAGGACTATCCCGGACTGATCAGGCTCCAACCTGATCGGTCCCCAGTGACAAACTTGGGATTGCAGGCTCATATGATCGGTCACCCTGACCGGTCATCAGATCGGTCACCAAATCGATCCAGAAATCAGCTTGCCACATTCTCGCCTGAAATACACTGGCTGATCGGTCACCTGACCGATCAAGATGATCCCAGACCGATCAGGCTCTAGTCTGATCGGTCAGGGTGAGAAACCTCGCGACAGTTGATCGTTCAGACTGATCGGTCACGGTTTCTCACTGATCGATCACCAAACCGTTTATGTAACACCCAATAATTTTCTGGTATTATTAGGGATTTTTCGGAATTTTTCTAGCATTTTTCGGAATTAAAATTAAATGAAAAAGAAAAAGGGGGTCAGGCGGGGTTTGATCCCGCGACAGTTGATCGTTCAGACTGATCAGTCATCGTTTCTCATTGATCGGTCACCAAACCGTTTATGTAACACCCAATAATTTTCTGGTATTATTAGGGATTTTTCAGAATTTTTCTAGCATTTTTCGGAATTAAAATAAAAAGAAAAAGAAAAAGAAAAAGGGGGTCAGGCGGGGTTTGATCCCGCGACCACAAGGCAAAGCAAGGCCTTAAGGGCATCCGGGTAACCAGCTGGGCAAGGGTATCAGCACAGAAAAGGATGAAGCGAATTAATATTATAGTTAAGTAAGGCCTTTTCATGAAGAGGTGTTTCAACATCTACTTAAGTTGAGTTAAGACCCCATTAGGGCTTGGAGGAGGCTGCGCGAACAGGGGGGAGGCTGCGAAAACAGGGAGAAAAGAGAGGAGTTTCCTTACTTCCTCTTCCTCCTCTTGAGTGGAGAGCCTAGTGCTTCTTCCCTAGGGCCAAGAAGTGGAGTTTTCTTGCAAAGGAAGAGGAAAAGAACCCTGCGCTAGGAATTTCGAGATACTTAGTGAGTTTTCTTCAAGAAAAGGGTAAGTAAATCACTCACCTGCAATAGAAGAAGTTTCGTATGTAGTTTCTCGTTGTAGAACCATGATTTTGTGATCTAAGTCCATGCTTTAAGAATATTATTTTATTGTGTGATTTATGTTTCTAAAGAATTCATGTTTTTATCATACAACTTGAATTTGAGTAGGTTTTGTATGTGTGACCTAAGCATGATAAGACCAAGTTCTTGAAAAGTCCCAAAAATGAGTTTTGGGTTAAGGGCAGACAAGGTGCTCGATGAAAGTTCCAAGTAAGAAAGGTAAAGTTTTGTAGTGCAAAAAGTTATGCAAAAAGAAAGATAGTTTGATAAGTATAAGCTTTATGAGTAAGAAAGTATTTTACTTTTGTAATGTGACATGTACCGGGCAAAAGAGAGGCCCACAGAAAGTTAGAAAGAAGCTCTAATAGGGTGCGGTGGCTAGCTACCCCGAAACCTTTTAGGGATGCGCGTATTGGTATATTGATACCATGGTACAGTGTCAACGCCTGAGAAAGTTGATTATTATTTTGAAGTATACGAGTATATGTAAGTGATTTCAGTTTAAGCATATGTTTTGATATGTATGTTGACATTGTTATGTTACAAGCATGTTAAAGAGCAAGAGCAAGGAAGTTAGTGGTTTAAAGTATGGAAATGCATAAGTAGCAAGTCTCGAAAGAAATTATGAGCATGTTAGATTTGCCAATATTTTAGTGCTAGTAAATGTTTTCAAGCATGATTGAGCATGATAAGTATATGAAAGTTTCCATGTATAAGTATTTCAAAGTGCATGTGTTTTGAAGTAAACATTATTTGAAAAGAGCATATTTATCATTGATCGCATGGATTTGTGAGTTAGGATTTACTTACTAAGCAAATCGCTTATTAGTTGCATTTCCTTCTATTGCAGACAAAGGTAAAGAAAAAGCATAAGCTAGGGAGGCGAGCGGGACTTGCATTGATGTTCAGTGGCGGCGGAACCGTGGAAGAGATCATCGGGTTAAGTCTTGTAGAACATGTGTTTTGGTGTTTTGAATTGGTAGAATGAATGACTTTGTTTAAACCTTGCATAGAGACAAAGTTGGGTACAAACTCTAGTCTAGAGTTCATATATTTTGATAGCTTATTTACTTCCGCATAGATCCTAATTGCAAGTTTATGAGGTTCTTTTGGGTTGCTAAAATATTTATAAAACTAGTATAGAGTATAGATTTGGAGTTATTTATCTATATACTTGAAAGTATATGAATTGTGAAGCTTTGGAAATGGTTTTCAACGCTGTAAATGCAGGTTTCAGGCGTGCCAGTCGACTGGTGCAGAACCAATCGACTGCCCTATCGAATAGAAAGATTCTGTTCGATGCACCAGGTGACTGCCATGAGGCCAGTCGACTGGTGCCGGGCACAGAATGTTTCTATGGCCGATACCAGTCGACTGACTATATAGCAGTCGACTGGTACCATTGAAAAGAAGTGGTATAGAGTAGCTGGTTAGTGCTTCAGTCTTACAACTAAGGGGTCTAGGGGTCAAATCCTTGCAAAGCAAATAAAATGAAAGTTTTTTTTTAAAAGGAAAAAAAAATCAGAGCAAGTTAATGGAAGTCAAGTAGTTGTAACCTAAGGCTAAGAATAAGGTAAAGTTAAGGTTAAGTGAATGTGGCGCTCGCCTTAAGGGAGAGAAAGAGAAGGCGGGTCGTCACAGAGTGGTATCAGAGCAAAAGGTTCCACCCCTCCGCCACACTGACATCAAGCATCAATCCTGCCGCCTGCCAAGTAAGAAGTTCATATGTTGTAGTTTTGTATGCTTTTCATTATTGACTGCTGTATCAGTAAGTACATGATGATAAGGAAGTATGTTAGTATTATTATATGTTAATATGTGCATGAAGATAATGAAGTAAGTTAGTAAGGGATAATGAGCTTTTATTTTCTTTACACTATAGAGTAAGAAAATGCCAAGAGGACGTCCTTCATGTTGTGATCTTAGTCTAGCAAGTCCAAGGTCTTGATTTGCCCCAAAAGCATGTTTTGGGATTATGGCACGCAAGGTGCTTGATAAAAGTTTTGAGTAAGACCAAGGTCTTACTAAGCCCTAGAACGAGTTCTAGGACTAAGAAATGATATAAGAATCAAGATCAAGGTCTTGTTATATCCTAAAGCAAGTTTGGGAACATTACCATTAAGTGTTAAGTTATACATTTGAGGACGTCCTAGAAAAGCCCAAAACGAGGAGCAAGCTCCTAGAGGGCAAGAGGCAACAGAGTCAGTACTCCCACCAAATCTCTTAGACGTGGTTGCTCAGTTACAGAGATAGTTAGCAGAACAACAGTAAGTTATTGCCACTAGGATGGCTAACCAGCAGGTCGTTGCCATTACTCCGCCGGTGGAGAATATAGTACCACCAGTTTGACGGAAGATCCATCAGTTACATCTGTAGTCCCGGCAAGGGGGTACGACAAGAAGTATACCTCATCTAGTGGCAAATATTGAAGCCAGGGAACTTCTCATGCACAACCGAACCATGGGATGCTCAAGCATGGTTCAAATCTTTAGCATAGTAGAGCTACTGGACTGGCCTGAAGTTGAGAAGATAAAGTGTGCATTTTTCTGCCTTATGGGAGATGCTAGAATATAGTGGGAGAGAGTCAAGGCCAAGAGAAATGTCAGCCAGATGACATGGGCCAACTTCGAGACTGAGTTCTTCGAAGAATACTTTCACATGCGAGTAACCAACAAGCACTATGATGAATTCATGGAGTCCAGACAAGGAGAACTATCCGTGGATGAAGCAGTGAAGATGTTTAAGTGGTTAGCTCATCTGTGCCCAGAGCTAGTTAGCACTGAAAAAGAAAGAGTCAGGCTAATGTTGAAAATGTGAAGGCCTGAGATAGCGTTAAATGTGGCCAGCGGTGTTAAGAGGCCGTAACCCTCCGAAGAACTAATAAGTAGTGCGTTGATTATTGAGCACTACTTAAACAGTACAAAGGCCACCAGAAATGTTGAACGATGAAGTTCTTAACAACCTTACCTTCGGGAGAGGTCATGACATCTACTCAGTGGCTACGAGCTGTATTAATTCAAATTTCAAACCGAGAGCTCTATAGTGATTTAGTAGTCCTTGAGATGAAGGATTTCGATCATTTTAGGGATGGATTTCTTGAGCAAGTATAGTGCCTCTAATGAATGCCGCAACAGAAAAGTCAAGTTCAAACCAGAAGCAGAACCTCCATTTGAGTTTATTGGAGACCCAAAGAGAAAGACAAAAAGTTTCTTATCTACCTTACAAGCTCAGAGAATGTTAGATAATGGATGTTCTGGTTATTAGCGCATATAGTACATGCAAGGCAAAGAGAAGAGTAAATGTAAAATGAGGTACGGGTAGTCTGTGACTATCCGGAGGTGTTTCCTGAAGAGTTACCAGGACTCCCTCCCAATCGAGAAATTGAATTTGAAATTGAGTTGGTTCCAGGAACCAACCCAATTTCAAAGGCACCTTATCGCATGGCGCCAGCAGAACTGAAAGAATTGCAAGAACAATTGCAAGTGCTGCTTGACAAGGGTTTCATCCGCCCTAGTCATTTACCTTGGGGAGCTCCTGTATTGTTCGTCAAGAAGAAAGATGAATCTATTCGAATGTGCATAGATTATCGAGCTTTGAATAAGGTAACCATCAAGAACAGGTATCCTTTGCCAATGATAGATGATTTATTTGATCAGCTGAAGGGGCCACAGTGTTCTCCAAGATAGATCTGCGATCAGGTTACCATCAGCTCAGAGTGAAGGAGAGTGATGTGCCAAGGACTGCTTTCAGTAAAGATATGGGCACTACGAGTTTGTGGTCATGCCCTTTGGAGTGACAAATGCCCCTGCGTCGTTTATGGATCTAATGAATAGAGTGTTCAAGGATTTTCTGGACAAGTTCGTTATTGTCTTTATTGATGATATCCTAGTGTATTCAAAGACTCAGGAAGAACATGACGAACACCTGAAGATGGTATTGCAAACCTTATATCAGAAGGAGTCGTACGCCAAATTCTCAAAGTGTGAGTTTTGGCTTGACCAGGTGGCCTTCCTAGGCCACATCATTTCCAAGGAAGGTATTACGGTAGACCCAGCCAAGATTGAAGCAGTTAGTAACTGGAGTCAACCAAAGAATGCTAGTGAGATCAGAAGTTTTCAGGGTTTGGCAGGGTACTACAGAAGGTTTGTAGAGGATTTTTCAAAAATAGCTTCACCACTTAAAGCCCTTACCAGAAAGAATAAGAAGTATGAGTGGACTGAGGACTGTGAGCAGAGTTTCGTTGAGTTGAAGAAGAGACTGACCAGCGCTCCTATCCTTACAGTACCCGAAGGTGATAAGAGCTTTGATATATACAGTGATGCATCAAAGCTAGGACTTGGAGCAGTCCCTATGCAAGAAGGCAAGGTCATAGCTTATGCTTCCAGACAACTCAAGGACTATGAAAAGAATTACCCCACTCATGATCTGGAGTTGGCAGCTGTAGTCTTTGCTCTAAAGATATGGAGACATTACTTGTATGGAGTGCAGTGTAAGATTTATACAGATCACCAGAGTCTGAAATATTTCTTCACTCAGAAAGACCTCAATATGAGACAGCGAAGGTGGCTCGAGTTAGTGAAGGACTATGACTGTGAGATTCTTTACCACCCTGGTAAGGCAAATAGAGTAGCAGATGCATTGAGTAGAAAGACTTGTGCCACTTTGATGTCCTTATCATCATTGGCACCACTATTACAAAAGGAGATAATAGATTATGGAGTGGAGATTATTGATGGGCAGCTAGCTCTATTGACACTAGAGTCAACTTTGCTTTAAGAGATATAGAAAGAGCAAGCTGAGGATTCTGATATCCAAAGGATCAAGCAGGAGATGCAAGAAGGAGAGAATAAAGAATTTAGAGTATCTGACAGTGGGATACTCTACTATGGTGACCGTTTATGTGTCCCCAATCATGAAGACCTGAGAAAGAAGATTCTTGAAGAAGCCCATGGAACTCCCTACTCAATGCATCCTGGTTCCACTAAGTGTACCAGGATTTGAAAAGAAGGTTTTGGTGGTCAGGGATGAAGAGAGACATAGCTAAGTATGTCAGCACCTGCCTGACATGTCAGAGAGTTAAAGCAGAACACCAGAGACCAGGAGGTGTCCTACAACCCATTCAGATTCCAGAGTGGAAATGGAAGACATAGCCATGAATTTCATAGTTGGTCTACCAAAGACAACTAATGGCTATGACGCTATTTGGGTGATAGTAGATAGATTGACCAAGTCTGCCCACTTTTTGGCAATCAGAGTGTCTTACTCAATTGAAAAGTTAGCCCAGTTATATCTGCAGGAAGTGATCCGACTACACGGAGTCCCGAAGACCATTATCTCTGATAGGGATGGTCGTTTCACTTCACACTTTTGGGAGTGCGTACAGACAGCGTTAGGCACCAAACTGAAATTCAGCACAGCTTTCCATCCCCAGACTGATGGACAGATAGAGAGAGTGAATCAGGTTTTAGAAGATATGCTCAGAGCTTGTGCATTAGACTTCAAGGGTAGTTGGTGCAAGTATTTATGTTTAGCTGAGTTTGCCTACAACAACAGTTACCAAGCCACTATTGGTATGGCACCCTATAAAGCTCTTTATGGTAGGAAGTGTAGATCTCCCCTCTGTTGGTATGAAGGAAGTGAGAAGAAGGAAATGTGGTCACAGACTGATCTTATAGATGATACCACAGAAGCTATAAAGAGCATCCGCCAGAGGATAGAGACTGCTCAGAGTAGGTAGAAGAGTTACGCCGATGTACGCCGTAGGCCGTTAGAGTTTGAAGTTGGGGATACAGTTTTTCTCAAAGTAGCTCCTATGAAGGGTGTAATGAGATTTGGCAAGAAAGGCATGCTAAGTCCTCGATACATAGGACCCTACCTAGTGACGAAAAGAGTTGGCAAAGTAGCTTATGAGTTGGAGCTACCCTCAGAGATGTCAGCAATACACATTGTGTTCCATGTCTCAATGTTGAAGAAGCACATCCCAGATGCCAACCATGTGATTGAGCCACAGATGGTACAAGTTCAAGAAGATCTCAGCTATGAAAGTCGACCTATTCAGATAATAGATCGAGCATATAAGAAGTTGAGGAACAAAGTGGTACACTAGTAAAAGTTTTATGGCTGAATCAGAAGTATGAAGAGGCAACCTGGGAATCAAAGATAGCATGAGGCAAAGGTATCCAGAGCTGTTCTAAGTTCGAGGACGAACTTTTTATAAGGTAGGGAGGATTGTAACACCCAATAATTTTCTGGTTTATTAGGATTTTTCGGAATTTTTCTAGCATTTTTTA